>JAEIFN010000079.1:0-132279 GCA_018903675.1 Zaprionus capensis | reverse complement strand
CTTTTCGACCTATGTTCTTATGAACATATGTATTTAGGCATATACATATGCACATGCTTTAAAATTATTCCCGACAGATGGCGCTCGCGTTTCGCGCTCGCCCACCTCCCTTTTTAGGTGACACTAGCAGATGGTTTTATGCTCATACTTTTTTAAATAACTTCTGTGTTTATTGTCCGATCGGATTGCAATTTAGAGTATACGTAGATATTTCATTTAGCTTAGTATATATTATAGTTGTATCTTTTATAGAGCGCTTATAAATTGAGTTCAAAAATTAAATTATTGATTTGCGGGGGTGGTGGGAGTGGCACCTAACATTTAAAATAAACTTGATCTGCGTCTGGTACACAGAAACCTTCATGTCAAATTTGGTGACTCTAGCTCTTTTAATAGCTGAGATCTGTGTGTTCATCTGGACATCCAGACATCCGGACATACGGACATCCAGACAGACAGACATGGCTCAATCAACTCGGCTAGTGATCCTGAGCAAGAATATATATACTTTGTGCCACGCCTCCTTCTGCCTGTTACATACATTTGCACAAAGTTAGTATACCCTTTTTTGACCATTTTCAATGGTCAAAGGGTATAAACACAAAATAGATAACGCTAAACTATAGTTAGTTAGCCGGCGCGCCTAAAATGGGCAGAATTAATAGATAAAAAGGACACAAAGGGGATATTGGATTTTCCCCGTATGACTTAATAAAAATAAAGATAAACCAGTAAGGAAAGCAACAGTCTCGCGACACGTGACAGTGGGATACCCTTCGACCTATGTTCTTATGAACATATGTATGTAGGCATATACATATGCACATGCTTTGAAATTATTCCCGACAGATGGCGCTCGAGCATCGCGCTCTGTGGCAACACCTAACAGCGCGCGGCTTCGATTATCCATCGATAGAACGATAGAACATCGATAGCTGCGGGCTTTTAGAATTGAATCAAAATCTTCTCTAATTAAGACGCCGAACGACGCTGTACTTTATTACTAAATAAATATTTATGGAATCATTAATAAAGGTTTTTTAATGATTGCTAAAGTGGTGACCCCGACGTGATCAAGATATTCGACAAACATCGATCTTTAGGCAAGACGGCTAGTGGATCTAACAACGAATTACCACACGAGTGGAACGCGAGTATCCACACTCAGCGACGATATCGATTTCCGTGGATTACTGCAGCGTTTCGTCAGCGTTACAACAGTACCGTTGAAGCATAGTATGACGTGTGTGACACATAGTGTAACACACCATATCGAAACCAATGGAAAACCCATCGCGGACCGACCACGACGCCTCTCTGGTGAAAAGCTTAGGATCGCTAAAGAAGAAGTACATTTCCTACTTGACCAAGGCATTTGTCGTCCATCAAAAAGCAGCTGGGCAAGTCCGCTTCATATGGTATCTAAGTGAAATGGTGGTTGGCGAGCGTGCGGAGACTACCGTAAGCTAAATTCCATAACCATTCCTGACCGTACAGGATTTGTGGAGAAGCTGCATGGAAAAAGTATTTTTACAACTTTAGATTTAGTGCGTGCATATTACCAAATTCCCATGGCTCAGGATGATATTTCCAAAACGGCTGTCTGCACACCTTTCGGGCTAATTGAGTTTCTCTACATGCCGTTCGGTCTTAAAAACGCTACACAGACTTTTCAGCGTTTCATGGATAACATATTCAGAGACATTGAATTTGTATACTGCTACATAGACGACATTTTAATTATGTCGACGACACCGGACGAACAGGAAACACATCTGCAACGGGTGTTTACCTTACTCCAACAAAATGGTTTGAGCATCAATGCGAGCAAATGCCAAGTTGCCAAATCTTAAGTCAATTTCTTAGGATACACCATTGACAAGGATGGAATTCGCCCACCAAAAGACCGAATCGAGAGCATACTCAACTACGAGCGACATGTAACAGTTTGCGAGCTTGGACGATTCCTTGGTGTCGTGAATTACTATCGTCGCGGTATTCGTCAGGCATCAGCCATGCAAGCACCTCTCAGCGAAATATGCAGAGGCATGAAGAAGAACGATAAGAGGCGAATTGAGTGGTCTGAGGAAGCAATAAAGGCATTCGAGGCGTGCAAGCAGTCTATAGTTAACGCAACTATAATGGCGCATCCTTCTCCAAACGCTGCGCAAAGTCTTATTTGCGACGCTTCTGACACAGCGATCGGCGCAGCTCTCGAACAACAATTGGATGGCGTCTGGCAACCTTTGGGATTCTTTTCTCGAAAACTCTCTCTAACCGAAAAGAATTACAGCACTTACGACAGAGAATTGTTAGCAATTTATGATGCTATTCGATTTTTTAAACATATACTAGAAGCTCGAACTTTTGTTATTAAAACCGATCATAAACCTCTGGTATACGCTTTTTCACAAAAACCGGAAAAAGCATCGCCCAGTCAGCTTCGCCATCTTGATCTTATATCACAATACACGACGAATATAGTGCATCTCGCTGGATCTGATAATACAGTTGCCGATGCATTATCCCGCCTTAACGTTATTTCGATGCCTACATCCTTTTCGCCAGGTAGAAGCGCAGAGCACCGACACCGACTTACCACAGCTTTTGCAAGGTACAACAAGCCTCAAATTACATCTAGTTAAATTTGAAAACAATGTTTCAGTTTACTGTGATGTATCACTCGGATCGCCCAGGCCTTATATTCCACTGGCACTACGTTATAGCATTTTTGCGGCTATTCATGGAGTTTCGCACCCTAGCAGTAGATCCACCATTCAACAAATACGCCGCAACTATGTTTGGCCAGGAATGAAGAAGGACGTAACATCCTGGGCGCGTAATTGTTTACCTTGTCAACGGGCAAAAATCCATCGGCATAACACAATAGTTCCGGTTAAAATCAAGATGCCTGATAACCGATTCGATCATGTGCATCTGGACATTGTCATCATGCCTGAAGTTAAAGGTTATCGCTATTGTTTGACAATGATCGATCGATTTTCGAGGTGGCCAGAAGCGGTTCCTATGAAAGATATGACGGCGGACACGGTGGCCTCAAACTTCTGGTCTACATGGATTACACGATTCGGCTGCCCCATGACAATAACGAAAGATCAAGGTGCACAATTTGAATCTGCACTCTTGGCAGCGTTATGTGACATGACCGGTAGTAAACGGACTCACACCACAGCATATCACCCTCAATCAAATGGAATGATCGAAAGATTGCATCGTTCTTTCAAAGCCGCCTTGATGTGTTCACCTAAATCGCCTTGGATTGACCTACTACCGACAGTGTTGCTTGGGCTCCGAACTTTTTTCAAGGAAGATTTGGGTACCTCAACGGCTGAAGTGGTTTACGGCACGCACATAAGGCTGCCAAATGAATTTTACGACGATTTAAATAAGCCTTTTCATCCAAAGGAATTTATCGAGAAACATAGAGAACACATGCGTTTCGTTCGACCGGTTACTGCAGCTCATCACATAAGCAGCACCAAAAGTATGTTTGTGTTAAAACACATGAATGACTGTACGCACGTGATGCTGAGAACAGTTTCAGTCCGACAACCATTGGAACCACCTTATACTGGGCCGTATGAAGTGATTAAACGAGCAACCGATCGAGTTTTCATCATCAAAATTAATAATAAAGAGGTCTCCGTATCCACCGACTGCTTGAAACCTGCGTTTATCCAAAAAGACGACGATAACAATGCAGCTCATCCTAACACATTACGTACATACGCCAGAGGAATTTAATTCGTTCCGAAGTCACTGGAGAGGGGGTAGTTGTGGCAACACCTAACAGCGCGCGGCTTCGATTATCCATCGATAGAACGATAGAACATCGATAGCTGCGGGCTTTTAGAATTGAATCAAAATCTTCTCTAATTAAGACGCCGAACGACGCTGTACTTTATTACTAAATAAATATTTAAGGAATCATTAATAAAGGTTTTCCTATCTAAGTCTATGCGTGTTAATGATTGCTAAAGCTCGCCGGCCTCCCTTGTTAGCTGACAGAAGCACTTGGTTTTATGTTCTTACTTTCTTAAATAACTTTTGTGATTGTTGTCCGATCGGATTGAATTTTGAGACTACGTAGATATTTTATTCAGCTTAGTATATGTATGTTAAAGTCAAATATATGTAACAGGCAAAATGCAACGTCGACGACCCCATAAAGTACATATGTACATATATATATTATACTATTAACAGCATTAACAGCCAAGACGATATATGTAGTTATGTCCGTCTGCTCAGTTACTTGTACAGGTTTATCACTTGGCATGCTTAGTGGTTTTATTTTAAATTGGAACTCTGCCGACGAATGAAAAAGTCGTGCAGTGGTTAAGTGAATTGCGTTGCAGTCTCTTAGCCAACTTATGCTGGGTTCGAATGACGATGCGATCAACATTTGTAAAAATTTAGCTTTTTGTTCAGTTTTCATAAAAATATGTTAAACGTTATTAAATATTAATATTAATTATTATTTATGTAAACTCTAATCTCTCTAGGCAAAGCGGCAATACGAAAGAAGAATGCGTGAAGCGAACTGACGGCCGTTTGTTTAGAATAGGAAGATAAGGAAAACGCCAACTGGCGGCAGTATGTTTAGAAAAAGGAGATGGACAATACCGTTAAGTCTTTTCACTTCTTACATATCTTACATAGCAACGCCAATTGGAGTGTATGTTGGAGTGGGATGCCCATACATGCATTTGCATATGCATAAATGTATGTATAGACGTCCCACTTCAACATATGTATGTGCTGCTATGTTATTGCAAAATATTGAGAGCAAAACAAAACAGCAACATTCAATATAAATCCTATTGAACTTGCAAGCTCATCATAGATAAAAAGCGAGAGACGTTATGAAAAAACGCATTGTTTACTTTAGGAATGCACGCGAAATGCTGATTTCTTACTGTTGGGCTTACATATATTGTAAATTGTTAAATTCATACACATATACATATGCACATGCTTTAAAATTATTCCCGACAGATGGCGCTCGCGTTTCGCGCTCGCCCACCTCCCTTTTTAGATGACACTAGCAGATGGTTTTATACTCATACTTTTTTAAATAACTTCTGTGTTTATTGTCCGATCGGAATTTAGAGTATACGTAGATATTTCATTTAGCTTAGTATATATTTATTATAGTCACAAAGTTGTATCTTTTATAGAGCGCTTATAAATAGAGTTCAAAAATTAAATTATTGATTTGCGGGGGTGGTGGGAGTGGCACCTAACATTTAAAATAAACTTGATCTGCGTCTGGTACACAGAAACCTTCATGTCAAATTTGGTGACTCTAGCTCTTTTAATAGCTGAGATCTGTGTGTTCATCTGGACATCCAGACATCCGGACATACGGACATCCAGACAGACAGACATGGCTCAATCGACTCGGCTAGTGATCCTGAGCAAGAATATATATACTTTATGGGGTCTGCCACGCCTCCTTCTGCCTGTTACATACATTTGCACAAAGTTAGTATACCCTTTTTTTACCATTTTCAATGGTCGAAGGGTATAAAAAAACTTGAACAGTTCTAATTAGGATGGGGAATAAGTGACCAAGTGGTCAATATTTACGTTTTTGATCTGCGCAGTTTAATAACTGCCTCTTGGAAAAGATTGTTTGTTTAACGAAAAGCGATGACAGGCTTCGAATATTGTTTATGCTTTTAAGAAAACGGCGCAAGAAGATAGCGCTAGAGCAAAAAATGGGTTCCCATGTGGTTATGAAAACTGTTTATAATTTCCATATTGAATACAGAGAGACTGAGGGTGATAACTTGCATATGCACATGCTTTAAAGTTAATCCCGACAGTTAATCTCCCTTTTTAGCTAACAGAAGCACTTGGTTTTATGCTTATACTTTCTTAATTAACTTCTGTGGTTATTGTCCGATCGGATTGTAATTTGGAGCCTACGTAGATATTTCATTCAGCTTAGTTTATGTTAAAGTCAGAAAGTTATATCTTTTATACAGCGCTTACAAATTGAGTTTAAAAATTATTGATTTGTGGAGGCGGTGGGCGTGACACCTAACATTTGAAATAAACTTGATCTGCGCCGAGTACATAGGAACGAAGTTAGTATACCCTTTTTTGACCATTTTCAATGGTCGAAGGGTATAAAAATTAGTGATTTTTTTATTGTATTATATATTTGTGGTTGTGCGGAAATGTCGAATTTAAAGCCAAATAATCGTCGTTGGGGTCGAGTACGACCGTCGGCGAGTGCAGACGTGTTTCTTTCTTAGCTACGAATAGCAAGTTCTAAAACTACAACAGTATAGTGAAAGTTAAACACAAAGTGCAAAGTGCAGTTCGCACGACTAACAATTATTGATTATAGTAATTATTTACTGAAATAAATAATTAGAACAATGAATCAAAATGACATACGCACTCTGTTTTATGGTAGCTTCTCTTATGCGTGTTCTTTATTGTCTGTCTTCTTACTGACTAACTTATATACTAACAGGGTTGCCACTTAATTCTAACGATGGTGCTGCCATCTTGTTACATGCTATCTGTTTTTTTTTTTTTTTTTTTTAATCAATACCGTATTTTTTAGGAGGTTTGACATTTCTTCCACTTCGTGTTACAGTTTGTGAGATTTCATTCTGTATATTATTTGTTACATTTTTATTTTCTAAATTATTTGGTAATATTTCATCTTCAATGATGCTTTCATCCGCATCTAAATATAATGAATCGTTTTCACAATTCAACACACATTCATTATTTTCATCTTTATTATCTTTTTTGTTCTTTTGGGCTTCTCTTAAGTAGGTATCAATATCTCTAGGAATTTTCTTAAATATACTTTTTTTTTATAGTTCTTGGCACAGGTTCAATGTGCTGAATATTAGTTTGTTTTTCTTTATTGAATATTGGAATTATTAATTTTCTATTTCTCCTAAAATTAGAACCTGAATTATCTTGAATAATATATGATCGATCGTTATATTTTTTAATAACTATTCCATAACACCATTCAGTTGGTGATTTCTTAAACTTAACTTTATCATTTATTTTTAACATAGGTAGTTCTTTAGCATTTTTATCAAAATAGAATTTTTGTTTTTCTTGTTTTTTTATTATTTTTTTCTGAACTAGTTCTTCTGGAATTTTATTCCGCGTTAATAAACTGTTGCTAATTGGTAAACGGGTCTTCACTTGCCTCCCAAAAAATAATTGAACAGGAGCAACGCCTAGATCTGCAATTGGAATTGTGTTATATTCTAAGATTCTATATTTAAAGCTATCAACATCGTTAGTTTCATGGCACCGTTTAAGAATGTTTTTAATTATAGCCACACCTTTTTCAGCAAGGCCATTGCTTTGCGGATAACGAGGACTTGAAAACTCGATTTGAACGTTTGCTTCATTAGCGAAATTTTTAAAATTATATGAATTGAATGGATTGTTATCACATCGAATTATAGTGGGGTATCCGAAGTGATTAAATATAACTTTAAGGGCCTTGGTAACTGTTGGAATTGATTTATCTTTAAGAAACTCTGTACAAATGTATCCTGAATAAGCATCTAACAGAGCCAAGTAATTTTTTCCTGCGTATTCATATATATCAATACCCACACGATGGAACGGATACTCAGGCGGAGCCGGTTGATTTAATGGTTCCTTTTGATTATTTCTCGTAAATTTTTCGCAAACCCGGCAATTCTGGAGTAAATCAATTATATCTGCTCTCATTTTTGGCCAAAAGAATTGTTGATTTCCTCGACTTAAGGTTTTTTCAATTCCCATATGGGGTCCATGTAAAAGTTTTGCAATGACTGGCTGCAACAAGGTTGGTATGATTAATCGATGGTCTTTAAATAGTAGTCAATTTTCATAGTGAAGCTCATCTTTGAATTTGAAAAATACCTGACTTTTTTCATCTAATTTGTGATATCCAGGCCAACCATTTGTAACATATTCTACAAGACGACTATAAAAGTTATCCTGTTTTAAAATTTTTTGATAGTGTTCCCAATTATCTTTAGACTGGCATGCATTTAGAGAAATACTGTGGATCATGAACTTCAAGTCTTCTGTGATTATGCTTGTGTTATTTATATTCAGTGAGGCTCTAGAAAGGCAATCAGCCACCAGTAATTCCTTCCCTGGTTTGTAAACGATTTCCATTTGAGCATACCGTAACAAATATATGAACATTCTTTGCAACCTAGGAGTTACATCATCAATATCCTTTTTAACTAGGCTTTCAAGTGGCTTATGGTCAGAATGAACAGTAAACTCCCTACCATACAGAAAGAAATGAAATTTTTCACAGGCAAATACAATTGCCAATAACTCTTTTTCTATTTGGGCATATTTTTGTTCACTACTGGATAAGGTGCGTGAGGCATAAGCGATTGGAAGATTATTCTGAAGTAACACACATCCTAATCCATCCTTCGATGCATCAGTTTGAACTATTATTTTCTTATTTTCATCAAATAATGCTAGTACTGGTGTAGTTGTTATTGAGTTGAGTAAATCATTGAATTCTGATTGATGTTGGTCTTCCCAGTTAAACTGAACATCGTTTCTTGTTAAGTTGCGTAATGCGGCAGTACGTTTTGACAGATTTGCGATGAATTTTCCCAAGTACTTGAGCATTCCAAGCAAACGGAGAACACCCGACTTGTCGCTTGGTTTGGGCATTTTTAAAATTGAGTTAATATATGATTGATCAGGTTTAATCGAATTTTTTGAAATTTCGTGTCCCATGAATTTCACTTGAAATTTACGATACTGAATTTTTTCAGGATTAAATGTAATATTATTGTCCATTGCTCGTCCCAACACCAGTTTTAATGCTCTATCATGATCTTCAAGTGTTTTTCCGTAAATTGCTAAGTCATCAAAATAAATATCTACTCCTTGAATATCCCCAAACATTTGAACCATCCGCCTTTGAAACATTTCAGGAGCTGAGTTTATTCCAAATGGGACTCTATTCCATTTAAACCTGCCAAAAGGGGTCATAAAAGTAGTCAGTTTGGAGCTTTCTTCATCCAATTCCATTTGCCAGAACCCATTCCTAAGGTCAAGAACTGTGAAAACACTCATTCCTGAAAGTCTACTAAGTAAGTCTTCTGACTTTGGTATTAGAAAATGTTCTCTTTTTATGCATTCATTTAGTGCCTTAGGATCTAGACAAATTCTTAGGGAGCCATTGGGCTTCTCGACTATCTGAATATTATTTATCCAGTCGGTTGGTGTTTCAACACGGCTAATAATTGCTTGATTTAACATATTCTGAAGTTCGACTTTAAGTTTATCGTGCAAGCTAAGGGGAATTCTTTTTTTATAATGCAACTTTGGTACTGACCCCTCTTTCAGAGTTATTCTGAATTTATCCGGAAATTTTCCAACTCCCTTAAATAGTTCATAGTACATTTCCAGAAACTCTAATTTGCTATCTGGTAGACTATTGAATTTGTTTACGTTATATAATCGCTTAATCAATCCAAACGATTCACATGAGTCACGGCCAAGCAAAGGTTCAAACGAATCATCCACAACAACAAATAGGGCTTCATTAATAGTTCCTGAAATTATATCAACACATTCCAACAAGACGGTACCATGAACTCTGATATTGTTTGAACTGTAGTCTACTACTTTAAAATTGTTTTCCTTATTAACATGAATTTTTAACTTACGTACAAATGAAATTGGTATACAGTTTATTTCAGCTCCTGTATCTAACTTGAATTTTATGGACATGTTTTGTATGTGATATTCTTTTGTCCATTTACAATTGGTTCTATTTACTTTGAAGACTTTTACTCTGAAAATACCTATATTGCTTAAGTTTGTACTATTGAATGCATAATCAGATTCACCTTGGTTACTCCATTTGATCATGTCGGCGTCAGGAGCGACATCAGTCCTAGTTGTGACAGACAGCGAGTTTAACAGATTGTCCTTTTTCCCGTAGGCCTTGCAAAACTTCTTGAAGTGGCCTTGTCGCCCACAGTGATTGCAAATAACATTTTTAGCAGGGCAGTTCTCGCGGTGGTTTTTATTGAATGGTTGTCCACAATTAAAACAGTTGTTCATGGGTGCCTTTATTTGCCTCTTTGATACAGCATTAACTTCCACAGAAAGTTGCTTACTATCCAGTATTGACTTGTTGATTGTAGCAACTTCAAACGCTTTACATATTTGAATTACCTTTTCCAGGGGTTGGTCGGCTCCATCCAGCAGCCTTAGCTGGAGGTTTTTGTCGTTTACCCCGACAATTATTTTGTCTCGCAAAATACGTTACGCATATGAGGTTTGGCAATTGGTGCACTTATATTCACAAAATTTAATTTGCGAACGTAGCGTCGTCTCGAATTCCATAAACGGTTGGTTTTCTTTCTGCGCGATAACGTTAAGCTTGAATGCTTCCATGGCTAGATTCCTCTTTGGTAGGCAGTGTTCATCGAATGCAGATAGGACAGTTGTCAGTTTTAATTGCTGAACCACTGTTGGCGCAATGTCAACAGAGGACTCTGATGCGTTAGTTTCTGCAGCGACGGGCGGACTCCCAAAACAGTCGTATGTCGGAAACAACGTGTTAAATATTTCCAAGCCTTGCTCGCCGACCAGCCATAGGAACGTTGCTATTTTCTCCGGCTCACCTTCAGCGTGTTTCTTAGTGGCCATTAGATATAATTGGAATTGTTGTTTCCATTTCGGCCATTCTTCGGCCATATTAATTACGTCCAAAACATTTGGTATTTTTGATTCCATTGCGTGCTTTGTTTACCTTTTACTTTGATGATCGTATTTTTATCGATAACTTATCAATTTTTTTTTTTATGTACTTATATTAAGTGAACTTTCCAACACTTATTTTTTTCCGTTTAATCTTGCATGTATGTGTGTATGTCGTGAATGTGCAAACACATGTATGTCCAAAAAAATTAATTTTTTTTTTGCAGCTTTTCCGCTTTTTTAGTTTTCTTTTTTAAAACTGATCTTGATTGCCCTCAACGTGAGAAGCAATATTTATAGTTTTTTCCAAACACTAGGCACTTCCTTTATGCCCTCCTTTTACTTCTGACACCATGTTTTATGGTAGCTTCTCTTAAGCGTGTTCTTTATTGTCTGTCTTCTTACTGACTAACTTATATACTAACAGGGTTGCCACTTAATTCTAACGATGGTGCTGCCATCTTGTTACACACTCAGCGACAATGTGAACAAGACGAGCGGCGGCTCTCTTTACAACGCAATAATGCATACTTTTTTCGTCTCTCCGCAAATCGCTGATCGAGCACCCTCGCCTTCAACTAACTCGAAAACCGCGTTCTTGCTCTCCCTCTCTGCCTGCTTCGGCTCACAAGTCGTGGAGCGAAGAGACTGCCTCTCCTATCCCGCTCCTCTCACAGTGCCCAACGACCATTCCGGGTAACTGTAACTGCATACGTATAGTGACTAAATACCTAAATGAAGCTGGTAAAAACTACTACACCTACCAATTAAAAAGTTGCAAAGGAACCGCACAAACGTATCAATCCAGTTCAATGTACTAATTGCCAAGAATACGGCCACACTAAGGCATACTGCAGCCTTAAGTCCATATGTGTTGTGTTTTGAACCTCATACTAGCACTAACTGACCCAAAAATAAGGAAGATAAGTCTGTGAAGAAATGCAGTAACTGCGGGGGAAAACATACTGCAAACTACAGAGGCTGTGTGGTTTACAAAGAATTGAAGAGCCGCCTAAACAAAAGTATTGGCACAGCACATACATACAACAAAGTCAATTTCTACTCTCCGCAACCGATGTTTCAACCACCCTTAACTGTCTCAAGCACTACTCCTAGAATTTCTTTCGCTAGCGCCTTAAAATCCTCACAAATAAATACAGTTTTCACTGGAATACTCATCAGAAATCGCATCGAAACTACTTACAATCTACGTCCATAGCCTTACAACTCAACAATGGTTCAATGACTCTAGCCGCAGTCTACTGCCCACCACACTTTCCAATCTCTGAGGATCAATTCATGGAATTTTTTAACACACTAGGGGACAGATTCATCGCAGCGGGTGACTATAACGCCAAGCACACCCATTGGGGATCTCGACTTGTGACGCCAAAGGGTAAGCAGTTGTACAATGCCCTTACGAAGCCGAAAAACAAGCTAGACTATGTATCCCTGGGCAGGCCTACATACTGGCCAGCAGACCCGAGAAAAATCCCAGACCTGATCGATTTTGCAATTACTAAACAAGTCCCCCGCAGCATGGTCACCGCCGAAGCATTAGCAGATTTATCATCAGATCACTCACCTGTTCTTCTAAATATGCTAAATCGCCCCCACATAATCGACCCACCCTACACACTCACAAATTTTACAATAAACTGGCCAAGATATAAAAAGTATGTCTGTTCACACATAGAACTAACGCCGTCATTATTTACTAAGGAGGATATAGACAAGTCAACGGACTCTCTTGAAAATATTCTAGTTTCGGCTGCAAAGGCTTCAACCCCGCCAGTGACGTATGCAAAACCAAACTACATCAGAACTAACCGAGAAATCGAACGGCTGGTATTAGATAAACGACGCCTACGAAGGGAGTGGCAGTCCAATCGATCACCAACTACAAGGCACATGCTTAAAGTAGCCACACGCAGGCTTACCAATGCTCTTAAACAAGAAGAAGTAAACAGCCAACGTTCATATATCGAGCAACTCTCTCCCACCAGCACTAAGCACCCTTTGTGGAGAGCTCACAGAAACTAACCTAAAGAGTCCAATAGAGTCAATTATGCTACTACGAAGTCCCTCTGGCACCTGGTTTCGCAGTGATGAGGAGAGGCCAGTGCTTTCGCTGACCATCCAAATGTATTCCGACCAAATCCTGCTACCAACTCATTTACTCTCCCTCCTGTAACAGCAGAAAATTTAGAACCTCAAGAACGTATTGAATTCCGACCATGTGAATTAGCAAAGGTTATCAAAGAACAACTGAAGCCAAGGAAATCGCCTGGCTTCGACTTAATAACTTCAAAAATGCTCATTGAACTCCCAAAGCACTATTCTGCACATCTGCTTGTTGTTCAACGCAATCGCCAAGCTTGGATACTTCCCTCAGAAATGGAAAAAGTCGACCATAGTAATGATCACAAAGCCAGGAAAAGATAAAACGCAGCCATCATCATATAGACCGATAAGCTTACTAACTTGTCTCTCAAAGTTGTTTGAAAAAACGCTACTCCTGCGAATTAGCCCTCATCTAAAAATAAACAACACACTTCCAACACATCAATTTGGCTTCAGAGAAAAACATGGAACCATCGAACAGGTCAATCGAATCACGTCAGAAATTCGTACTGCTTTTGAACATCGAGAATATTACAGCCATTTTTCTAGACGTCGCCCAGGCATTTGATAGAGTGTGGCTGGATGGTCTTTTGTTTAAAATAATCAAGCTGTTGCCCCAAAACACACATAAGCTACTAAAGTCGTACCTATACAATAGAGTGTTTGCAATAAGATGCAATACAAGTACCTCACGAGATTGCGCAATCGAAGCTGGATTGTGTGAGGACCCAAAAGAGCCCCCACATTTTTTTGTATATAAATATTTTCTTATTTTTTAGTATGTAATCTTAGAATTAATTTTATTCCTTTTTTTAGAAGAAATAGCTGTAAGTATGTTCAATATTATATCCCAACGAAGGGAACTTTTTTCAGTTTAAAAAGCTGTGTTTAAGTTAAAATCCTGCAAGGAGGACAACAGAAGGATATAAAAAAGGACGCATGGACTAAGGTGAGCGAGCCACTTGTTGGCCGACTTAATAGGCAGGGCCCGTTTGCGGGCAAGTTAGTGTAACGGTGAATAGGTAGGGCAAGTTCAGGAAAATTAAGAAGACAATAAAAATGAAAGTAAAAGGATAAAACAAGGTCGTGTTGCATGCAGTGGGGAAAAGGGACGTGACTGCCGCGAGCGGGCGTACGCGTGCGGGTGTCTGTGTGTGTGCGCGAGCAGAGGCAAAGCCGTGTGACTGTGTGGTCCAACTGTTCCAGAGTTCCTCTGGTGGTCAATACCCAGCGCATACACTGGAATCTCTGGAACAGCCGCAAGTCGGTGATCTCGGTAGTTGGTGGTCGATACCCGGCTCCGAGGTCAACCGAGCAGCGGGGGCGGCCACTAGTTGCACGTCAACAGCTTCTGCACGCTATCACCGGCATAGCCACACACGTCGTACGTGGCGGATCCAGCCGGCCACGCCGTCTGGGAGAACAGCATATGTTCACCTCTAAATGACCCTCATCTCAGTCGAAGCCACTTTCTTTCGACACTACCGAGACACTACCTTACAAGTGCCACAAGGCAGTGTTCTGGGTCCAATCCTATACACCCTGTATACGGCGGATTTCCCCACAGACTACAACCTAACAACCTCTACGTTCGCTGATGATACCGCGATACTCACGTACCAAATGCCCAACAAAAGCCACGGAACTCCTATTCCGACACTTAACATCTGTAGAACGATGGCTAGCCGACTGGAGAATTTCAATAAATGCACAAAAACGCAAGCAGGTTACCTTTACCTTAAACAAACAAACACCACTGCAGTGCACCAGTGCACTGGTCCTGAATAACATATGCATTCCACAAGCCGATGAGGTAACATATCTGGGTGTTCAACTGGACAGGCGGCTCACTTGGCGCAAACATATAGAAGCCAAGACGATGCATCTTAAACTTAAAGCAAGGAACCTCCACTGGCTCATAAATGCTCGCTCACCACTAAGTCTGGAGTTCAAAGCTCTTCTATACAACTCCGTCTTAAAACCTATGCTTCGACGAAGTCGGCTCGGCTTATATTGGACGCTGCGAAGGCTAAGCTGTGTATTTGGTGCATTCAGATTGGTCTTTTCTTACTGTGAGTTGTTGAAACCATCACTGGGGCACAGTATCACACTCAATTTATGCGAAAAAAACAGGACAGAATACGAGCAGCGGGCACGATAAAGTGATTTTTCCTGCATGACAAACCTCGTATTCACGTTGCGAAAACTGTTCAAAATCTACAAGAGAACGCTCTACATTCCCCATATATTGCTCCGCCGATTCATCAAATTTTTGGCGGCGGATCAGCAGTTCCATGAAGTATGTAGACATTGAAAAATTGGCTAGATACGTGAATAAGCTCAAAAGACGAACACTTTTACCAACAAGCTATTTTAGCTCTGCCAGAAAGATGGAGATTTCTCAATCAGTTCGATGTTAACTGCTTGTCCAAATAAATATGTATGTATATCCTCTTAAATGGGCCTTCGATTGGAGAAGCTTAGTTTGCGCTGAATTTAAAATATTTATTTTCAAATACTTATTTTAAATAAGTTTCATATGCTATAGTAGGTATAGATAAATTGTCTCTTGTCTTAAATAGATAACTGATTTCTTAGTGTGCATTTTAGACTTTACTCTAACAAATGTTCATATGTTCATATGAATGTCAATGTAAATACAACAACTATGAATCCATGTATTCAAATGCGAGTACTTAATAAACTGCATTTATTCATACATACGTCGCTTCGTTATCATTATCATTATATATTAATGTTTATGGCCTTCTATTAGTGTTTTCTTTTCCTTATAAACTTGTACACATTGTAGTAATTTTGTAAATAAGTAGTTTTACGTGTTTCATTTAAAACACACACAGTTAACACATTTATTTTACTAACTTTAATTGTCATTAGGGCTTAAAGGAAATTAGTTATTGTTTTATAAATATATATATTTCTATATATGTATATGGATATATATACATAAATGTTATATATATATAAGCAGTTACAGTTATACTTATGACATGCAGACGTAGATATACATTTGCTGCTTATTAGGTTCTCTTGCTTTAAAATACTACACTTGTAATTGCTCGATCTAATCTGCATACACATAATGCACATACACGTACATATATATAGCTTTAACTGAATGTACATGTCTATAAATACTTGATAACAGCTGTAAGTTTTTGATAATTCGAATTGCATTTTGTTCGGTATCGAGATGTCTTTCATGATGCCCCTCTACTGAACTAACTTCTTTAAAATCTAATGTTTCAAAGGAAATAGTTGCATTTCTCTGTGTTATTTATGCCAGCAGAGAACACAGGAATAAGTATATGCAGTCGTACTAATGTGATAGATAAGATAAGTATTTCCATTTATCATTATATTTGGTTATAATAGTAATAATGTTCGAAATCCTTTTTTTTTTTTTTTTTTGTATATGTATATATGTACATACGCACTTGATAAACTGTTATTACGTTGAACGCAAAGTACAACCCATACTTTCTATATACATACATACAAACATGTTTTTTATAGGCTTTATAAATGATATAATTGAAGTAAAAGCATCGTGTGTATGTGCCTTCCACTTACAACAAAATATGACAGGTATATATATATTTAATTTATTAATCTGTATATCAATCGTTAGCGGCATATCGGGCAGAATATAAAACATATTAAGGATGAGCCGGCAGCATCTAAAGTCCATTTAGAAATCCCCCCATACTAATCTTTCAAATAATTGTATGTATAAATATCGCAGCGTTGTTAGTGATCATATATATCATAAATCATTCGGCAGAGTAATGAGAGTTACATACATATGTATGTAACCAAGAAATACAAAAGTTATCCATTGCAAACATTCACCGACGTCGATTTGTTTCATGACCTTATGAATATGTACATATGTACATACTGTGCGTAGACGACATACCCTTCAATTCGAAATGTAATAAAATGTCGAGGAAATTAGACAACACATATATTTGTATATCTGTCGTATCTCAACTTTGATGTATCGGACAACACATCATCTTTTATTAGGTGTGTATATATTTATGTACCTGGCTGCTTAATATCTTGATCTTCATATTGTTGTAATTGCGTGTTGTATTATACAAAACAACTTATTATATTTATTTTGTTAAGGTCTACCAACATTTGCCAATTGTAATTTGCTTCATTTAAAATATGTTTCGTTTTAAATTTAAATTTATTTTGTATCTAATTCACACTTCATTGGTAGTCATATTTGTTAGCTAATTATGTATTATATATGTTCAACCGAATCGTATTTCGGTGGGAATGCTTTATATTGAAAGCAAAACCATTATTGATTATAACTTCCTATTATGTATATCATGTAACACAGGTAAGTATTATCTCTTCTACTGCTATTGTTCGTATATTTTCTCCAAAATTCTTCATTTTCAACCCAATTATTATGTGCATTGGACCACACACAAACGAACATAGTTATAAAGACGCTTACTGAATGGAGAAAATTGAGTGAATTCATCCGGCACATCCATACATGTCCTTGAATAATAACTACATACAGAACTGTTACTTGTTACTGCGCGCTTTTCCAGCGATTTTTAAACTAAACAAACCTCAGACTCAACTGTTTTATACCGTGTATAAATAAGTATTGATTAATTTTACAGAATATATGCAAGTTAGGTATGTGTAAGTGTAATGGGAAAGTAATTAAAATAATCATTTCTCTGTATGTATGTTGTATATGTATATGCGACTTTATCCTTACATTTACAGCTTTACACACTATGAACGGTTAAAAAAAATTAATCTACAGGCATACAAAATTCTAAGTCCACTCGTTTATCAGTCGATCTATCATCCACAGTCGGTCATTATTGTTTTGCTTGCTTTCTTTCATCTGATTTAGCTGTACGTATGTATGCCCATACACTCGTATGTGGTATGTTGCACACATGATCTATAGATTATTCATTTAAACATGCCCATTACCATCACGTTCATCATCATCATCAACAGACTAATCATCAACAATGGAGCAAACGTATTGTGATATATAGTCATAGTCAGCTTCTCTGCCAGATGGTCTATTCTGGCCTTGTAGAGGTTGATTCTGATTCTGCGTTGTTTGTCGCCACGTTGAGTTGTTGCCAGTTGAGGATGTGACATTCGATACATTAGGCTGACCAATAGACATGGCTATGCTATTGCTAACGGAGACATTTTGCGACATATTGTTGCCACCACCAGCAACAGACCCGCCATTAACGGACACTATAATATTTGCACTGTTTGTATTATTGCCCCCACCACTGTTGCTGTTGGCGTTACTACTAACTGAATTAACCGATCCTGATGCGGAATTACCAGTGCCGCCGCTCGTTGGGTTGTTTGCTGTGGCTGTACTTCCTTTGTTGCCATTGCTGCTGCTGCATGTGCCAGAACTGCTAGAGACATTGGCAACTGTTGCACCACCACCAATGCCGTCGCCGCTACTGCTATTGCCAGAGACATTCGTTCCGGTTGATGTAATTGCTGAATTTGCTGACGATGATGACGATTGAGGCAAATGCTGTAAGATGTTAAGCACCTCAGTCTCGCTAGGCAATTCAGCAAATATTATTGTATTGCCAAGCACGCACTTATTGAGAGCCATTTGTGCTTTGTTCGCTTCCTCCCGTGTTGCGTATTTACATAAAGCAATTCCTTGATTCAAATAAAGGTGAAATGTTAGAAGGGGTCCATGCTGAATGCACAAGGTACGTAAAGTAGATCCATCAATCTGAAATATATACAAATATATATATTAAAATTAAGTAAACGAATTAAAAGAAGTAATGAATTTTGTGTAGCTTTTTCTAGCGCGAAACTGCACTACGTTAACTATTCATTTCTATTGTTTTCTCTGACTGCATTCTTAAAGGAATTGCCACGCATCTAAGAACATGTTACATACCTTTATACAAAGTTGGCACATACTTTTTTTATTGAAGAGTACAAAAACTTGAAAACCTTTAACAACTATAACCCGACAGCAAGATATTTTACACCAAATATTAAAATGTTCCATTATTTATTATAATAATCGGTAAACTAATTTGTACACTTTGAAATGAAGTGCGTAATTATTATATATTTTTGGGAATGATAATTAGAATGATAGCAACGTATGATTCTCAGTGGACATTCTCTTCTTCTATTAAATTCTTCATCCCTTTAGAGATATCTTAATAAAACTTGGACATACATTGCTCTTATATTTTCAGTCACTGCATTGGACTTCTATATAAATTATTTGTATATGAAATTACATCTAAATCGAATGTATATAACAGATAGCTGCCATAGCAAAAAATAAGGGTTTTTGTATGAGAATCAGACATTCTTTTTCGAAATAATTTAAATAAATTTGATAATCAATTATATGTATATAATAGAAATATATGTACATAATATAAATATATGTATATAATATAAATATATAATATATACATAAGATAATAATTAGATATTTAATCTTATAAATACCACATAAACACGTTTAAAATTAGCCCCAAATTATCGAAATCGAATCACAATTATCAAAGCTGAATCTTTTTTTATTCTCTTCTATCCCCTATTATTCAAGCTAGAGGCTGACTGAACCCTCCACGAGGGTGCCGGCTGGGCAATGGGCTGTGTATTGACTCAAAACTACAGACTACAACTACAACTGTCCTGTTGCTCGGGCCAATGCACGGCCCAGCTAAGGCGAGGACGCAGCAACATGCGGACCATAAAAGTCTGGTGCTGCTGTGTCCGAAGCCATGGTCAGAGGTGCCTGGCAGTTAGGCCTAAAATGCTATGGGGTGGTCCCCACGAAAAAATCAACCGAACATGCAAGTGCGATGGAGTCTGCAAAGAACGCAACTCAGCCTGGGATGTCAGCCCAAACGTCGGTGGAAGGCGTGACTGCTACCACCGGCGGGCACGGGGGGGTGAACACCCCTCTACGTGTCGCCAGCGGTCACACCTCTGAACTGGTGGGAACAGGCCAGGACAGTTGTACTATTATTGCCACAACAACAACAACAACAACAACGAAAAACGCCAAGATGTGGCGCGGTACCAGAGTCCACGCAGACTCGGACAGCGACCCAATCAACAAGGAGGCCGAGGATCTGCTGTACCCAAGGTTCGGGAAGGTGGCGTGGGGAGTAGGTAATGTCTACCTACGACTCAAGAAGCGCCACCCGAACGACGCAAACGCTAACACGCTAGAGGCCGGCGAGGTCGAAAAGACCTCGAGGCACTGACGAGCGCGGCAAATAGCCTCGACATAGAGGACGATGCGGAGGAGGATGGTGACCTGACTATTATAGCCAACCCATCCAAGCTGAAGGAGTCCGAAGATAGCCATGAAGCTAAGGATCCTTCAGCTGAATCTGCATAAGAGCAAGTTGGCGTCGGCGGAGCTCCTCCTGACCCTGGAGGAGGAGTCCGTCGACGTGGCCCTAGTCCAGGAGCCCTGGATCGCCTCGGGCAATAAGATCGCCGGGCTAGGGTCGACCAACTACTCCATATTCCATTCGACTACCGTAAGTAGAGCTAGAACAGCAATTCTTGTCAGAAAAGGCATCTATGCTTACCTTATGACTAATTACAGCACGGACGACATCACGGTGATAGCGCTAGAGGGATACAGAGACGAGCCACTCTTGATGGCGTCCTGCTATCTGGCGCACGACAGAGAATCGCCGACGGAAGAGACGGAGCGTCTGATCCAGGAGGTGAGCCAGAAGAGGCAACCCCTGGTGATTGGCGCCGACGCCAACGCCCATCACACCCTATGGGGATGCAAGGACGTCAACAACAGAGGTGAGTCGCTTTTAGACTTCATCTTAAAGTATAACATTAAGATCGCGAATAGAGGTGAGGAACCTACCTACGAAGGTCCCACCTCTTCTAGCGTTATAGATATAACACTCGCGTCTGGTACAAATACCGAAGTCACGGAATGGAGGGTCCTCAGCAAACCCTCCTTCTCTGACCATAGGTATATCCAGTTCGAAGTCAAACTTGAGTGCACAGTGACAAAAAGTCGGTACAAAAATCCCAGGAATACCAACTGGGATTTATTCAAGACCAAAGTGACAAGGACACTCCCATCCCCAACACCAATCTCAACAACGGTGGATATTGAGAAGTCCGTGAAGACTCTCTGCCACCACCTCACCTCGGCCTTTAACGCCACGTGCAAGACCTCAATAACAAGGAGGAAACAAAGACCACCCTGGTGGAACCCACAATTGAGGGCACAACGCACCGACCTGCAAGAAATCTTCAAGTTAGCCAAACAAGCAAACGAAGATATTGTATGGGACGAATATAGGACAAGGCTCCGTGACTTCAAGAAAAAGGTCCAGACAGCAAAGAGGAACTCATGGAGATCCTTCTGCTCTGGCATTGAGAAGATCACAGACACCGCTAGACTTAGGAAGATCCTGTCAAGCCAACCGGCAATTCAGAGCCAACTAAGAACTAGCGATGGCCCATGGACGAACAACAGCGGGGAAGCGACTAATGCCCTTCTAAGCGAGCACTTCCCCGGATGCACGGATGTGCTAGATGCACAACAATCGGTGCACACGAACCCAGTGTACGATATACCTGGGAACATAATCTCACAAGACAAAATCCAGTGGGCCATAGACTCCTTCGAGAGCTATAAATCCCCTGGCCTAGATGGTATAATACCAGCCATGCTGCAGAAGACCAAAGAAAAAGTCACTCCATGGCTGGAAACAATATTCAAAGCATGTCTAAGACTGGCATATGTACCTGTACCCTGGAGGACAGCACGTGTTGTGTTCCTTCCAAAAGCAGGAAAATGCAGCCACATGCAACCGAAAGACTACAGACCGATAAGTCTCACCTCATTCATGCTCAAAACCATGGAGAAAATCCTGGATCTACACATAAGAGGAGGCATGAGCCGACTCGTAGAATCCAACCAACACGCCTACACAAAAGGGAAATCGGTGGAAACAGCGCTACACTCCCTAGTAGCCACCATCGAAAAAGCCCTACACCACAAGGAATTTGCCTTAGGAGCGTTCCTTGACATCTCAGGTGCATTCAACAATGTATCGACGGAAGCGATCATGCGAAGCCTGAGAGCTACAGAAACCCACGAGGCTGTAAACTCTTGGATAGGAAATCTATTGAGCTGCAGAAGAGTAAAAGCCGAATGGGGCACCACTACCACAACCAAAGCGGCACACAGAGGCACGCCACAAGGCGGAGTGCTGTCACCGTTATTGTGGAACTTAGTGGTAAATGATATACTAAAGAAATTCAAACGAAAAGCCCCAAAGATAACCGCCTATGCAGATGACATAGCCATAATTATCGTGGGCAAATGTCCAACGACGATCAGCTCAGTCATGGACAGGACGCTGAAAGAAGTACTGAAGTGGGCGTTGGATGTCGGACTTAGTATTAATGCGGACAAGACGGATCTGATTCTCTTTACCAAGAGATATAAGATACCACAATGGACTCCGCCGTCTATAAACGGGGCCGTGCTCAAGCCTAAAAAGAATGTGAAATATCTAGGAATAGTATTGGACAGTAAGTTGAGCTGGAAGACCAATGTTGAGGAAAGGGTAAAGAAGGCCACAAGTGCACTGTATGCATCACAAAAGATGCTAAGCAGCACATGGGGCCTGTCTCCCAAACTGATGCACTGGATCTTCATCTCAATTGTTCGTCCAATACTACTCTACGGTGTCCTAGTATGGTGGAAGACCACAAAGAAATCCACATACCTCCTAACAATGGAAAGGGTACAGAGACGGGCACTGATGTGCATCACTGGGGCACTAAGATCAACTCCAACAAAGGCCTTGGAGGTGATACTTGAAGCTCTCCCTATTGACATACAGGCCAAACTACTAGCGCAAAAGACCGCACAACGTCTCTGCGCTACAGGAAATATGGCACTTGCGAATTACGGGCACGGTGAAGTAGTAGGAGAGTCACTCAATAGCACGGACTATGTGACCCCAATAAACAACTTCTCCAGAACGCCCACTCTAATGGGACATGAAGATTGGAAAATCGGCATGGTCGAAAACGCAATAAAGCTATTTACAGACGGATCTAAAATGGAAACCGGCGTAGGCGCCGCGGTTTACTGTGCAGATCCTCTAATCCAAGCGTCGTATAAGTTGCCAGACTACTGCAGCATCTTCCAAGCGGAGGTCTTCGCTATAAGGAAGGCTGCGGAACTTGCGACAACGCTTAACGAGAATCGGGTTAACATCTTTGTCGACAGTCAGGCGGCTATCAAATCCATGCAGTCCTATGTCATCAGCTCCGGATGTGTACTGGCGAGCAGGGAAGCATTAGATGCATTAAGCAGCCGCTCGAGGGTGCGCATCTTCTGGGTTCCCAGCCACCAGGGCATTGACGGAAACGAGATGGCAGACAGGCTAGCGAAGGAAGGAGCCGAATCTAGACAATTGACAGTTGAAGACCTGAGGATACCGCTACAATCAATAAGCCACAACTTAGAAGAAAGCGCTGCAGCAACAGCAAGGAGAAGGTGGCACAACACGACAAACTGCAAGATAACACGCACTATGTGTAATCATGCGAATGCGAAACTGACCCAATACGTCATTCAGCTCCCGAGAAGAGACTGTAGAATAATGACGGGTATACTCACAGGTCACTGCCTGACCGCAACGCACGCTAAGAAGTTGGGCATAACCGACAATGAAGAATGCAGGAAATGCAAGGTACCAGGAGCAAAAGAAACTCTGGAACACCTCTTCTGCGACTGCCCCGCACTCATGACCTCGAGAGCGAAATGCCTTGGAAGCCCCCTGCTTGCATCACTGAAGGAAGCGGCGGGCTTGGCACCCCAAAAACTCCTGGCTTTTGCCAAACTAACCAGCGTACTAGACTGGGATAATTAAATCGAGAAATTAACAGCCTCCATCACTTATCCGGCAACACTAAGGATCACACTGATCTATGTGAGACCCCCACCTGGGGGCCTGCCGATATAACCTTACCTATTCAAGCTAGAAACACCAAATTTGTGGTGATGGTTCCTGTACGTATACTATTTCAAATGTTGGGTAAGATCTCAGATACTTTAAGATCTAAAGACACCAAATTTGCTTGCTGTAACTGTGCCCGCAATCCATTATGTGATGTATAAAAGATACAACTTTCGGTTCTGACGTCGACACATACGTACCTGATAGAAATAAATTCTCAAAATTTCAATTCGATTGGACAATAATCAGAAATTACACTCAGCGACAGCAAAAAAGCCGCACTTCGAAAAATTTTGAATTTTTGACTTCCCCTAAATGTCTTTCTATGCATGCAAATATTTTTTTGGGAGTCCCCTTAAATGTTTTCTACAAAGTTTTGGTAGTTTAACAACACAGTTCACAGAATTCTTCAAAGGGATCATTTCTTTGCGCTGGTACGTCAGAAATCATGCCAAAGGGGAAACAGTTGACCGTGGAAGAAAAATCGAAAATTATTGCATTATCTGAGCAAAATGTGTCGAATCGCGAAATTGCAGCTCAAACACAATGCAATGAAAGCTCAGTGCGTCGATTTTTAAAAAAATATCGTGAGACCAGGGTGGTAGATCGAAAAGAAGGATCAGGAATGACCAGGTGCACCACTACTCGGGAAGATCGTCATATTGCGAAAATGAGTCTCCAGGATCGTTTTAAAACTGCTGTAGAAATAGCATCTGAGGTAAACCAAGAATTTGGAAGAGATATATCGGCCCGAACTGTACAACGTCGGCTGAACGAAGTGGGCTTACTTTCAAGAACACCTGCAAAAAAACCATTTCTGAACAGTCGAATGAAGAAAAATCGGTTAAATTGGGCAAAGGAAAAGCAAAATTGGGGTGCATCTGAATGGTCAAGAGTGATGTTTTCAGATGAGTCCAAATTCAACCTTATTGGACACGATGGCTTCTGCAGAGTCAGGCGTAAAGTGGGTGAGCGATATGACGAAAAATGCTGTGTGGCCACCGTCAAGCATTCACCTTATATTATGATATGGGGGTGCATATCCAAATATAAATGTGAGTCAATTTTAATGCTCGAGGGTATGGTCAATGCAGAAAAATACAAGAAGATTATTTTGGATGGAGTCGTGCCTTCCATAGAATCAATTTCCGAGCACGAAAACGACCCAATTTTTCAGGATGATTCCGCACCTTGCCATAGGGCACGTTCTGTAAGTAACTCAATGAGATTTTGTTGTTCTAATACATTATTTATAAAATTGAATAACAATTTAATAAAATTTCAATGTTTTTTTAAATGAAGGTAACCATTTTCAAGGATAATTTGGGAATTAAGTCGTTGAATTGGCCAGGAAACAGCCCTGACCTTAATCCAATAGAAAATGTATGGGCCCTTATGAGCAAAAAAATAGCAAAGCGGAAGCCCAAAACTATGGTAGAATTACGGGAAATCATAGAAAAAGTATAGTACAAAGACATCACAAATGAATATTTGCAGAATTTATATGATTCGATACCAAGAAGAATAAATAGTGTTATAAGGGCCAAAGGCGGTACTACGAAGTACTAAAAAAAATAAAAAAATATTAATTTAATGTTCCTTCGCAAAGAACTTTGCATATGTAACTCACTTTTGAAGAATATCAATGGAAAAAATTATCATTTGTTGAATAAAAATTTTTCTATGATTTATAAAATTAATTTACTGAATATTGTCGTACTGGCAAAAACGTAGCAAACTAAAGAGGGCACGGGAAAAAGAATAATTTCCAATCATGTTACTTGTCTACCAAAATATTTGGTATGAAATTATGTTTAAAAATATACTAACTACCTCTAAAAAATTAAATTAGACCAAAAGAATCATTTTTTAAAGAACCCCAGGAACGCAAACTACAAAATACGTGAAAAATATCAGTGCGGCTTTTTTAATGTCGCTGAGTGTATTCAAACAGTATGAGCGAGTTATGCTTGTCTAAGAAGGGAGGAGTTATGGCAGTCCTCTATCATATAAAGCAGACTCTGATTTTACTATATACACTGCCGCTCAACTGAATAGGTTTGAAAAATCTTTCTTACATTTTGTTTTCTTTCTTTGATCAATTGTGTTTTTTTCTATAATTTTTTTTTGTTTTGAACCTTCAATTGATTACTTATTTTGTGCAAGAAAAAAGTAACGGGACAAATGCAACGGTAATTCGGAATTTTGCTTTCATCGTGAAATTCGCTCAATGTGTGCTTTATTTTTGACTCATCTGAATAGGTTTTACACTTTTGATTTCACTTTTTGTTTGACCGCGTGATTGAAAAGAGTTGAATTCTTTTGTATTATAAAATTAAAATCATCTTTTATCATTTTTTCTAAAATGGGCCGCGGAAAACCTTAACCCGATTTTAAAAAAAGGTCAAATCAAAGGCTATATTGAATCTGGCTTAAAACACTGTAATAGCCAAGAAATTCCCTCGAAGTCAAAACGTTGTGAGTAATTTTCTCCGTAATGAAGCCAACTATGGAAAAAAAATGAAAGGAGGAAAAAAATATGCAACAACACCATCAGAGACGCGACTTATTCTACGAACTGCCTCAAAATCTCACCATTCTGCTGGAAAAATTAAGGAAAAATGCGGTGTAAATGCTAGTGGCCACGGTAAAACGAATTATTCAAAGTTCCAAATACTTGAAGAGATTAAAAATTAAAAAAAAACAACGTCTCAATAATGCTCGTAAGAAAGCACGACTGCGATTTGCCCGAGAACACATGACGTGGAACAAGGAGTGGAAGACGGTGGTTTTCTCCGATGAAAAAAAGTTCAACCTCGATGAACTGGATGGCTATAATTACTATTTTCATGATATAAGAAAGGAAGAATGTTTTTTAAGCCGTCATCACACTTGTGCAGGTGGTGTAATGGTGTGGAGAGCCATATCTTTCTATGCAACATGCGAGCTCCAGTTTGTCACCTCGAAAATGTACCCAAACGTGTATGAGTCTGGGCGTCAAAAGGCTTTTCCTCAATTTTTTGAGATTTATGGTCATATTCAATGGACGTACCAACATCGGCTCGGATTATAAAACAGTAGATTAAAGACCAAAACGTAAAATTGCTCGAGTGGCCGCCTTACTCCCCTGACATTAACATTATTGAAAACATTTGGGGACTTTTGTCCAGGAGAGTGTACGAAGGAGGAAGACAATTTAGTGACACTGGGACCCTAGTTCAAGCAATTAAAAAAGACTGGTCAACAATTTCACTAAATGAAATTTCGAAATATTGTGAATCCTTACCAAACCGTATGTTTGAAATAATTAAAAGCAAGGGTGGCCATACCAAATACTAAATAATGCTAAAACAGTGACTTTTATTATTTAAACTATCCAGTGCCTTGAAATTTTGCTTTATACTAATAAATGTATATTTTATTAAACAGTTTTAGTGGTCAAACCTATTCAGTTGAGCCAAAATAATGAAAAGAAAAATAAAAAATGATATAAAAACAATACTACGAAATCAGAAACTTTGCAATTTAACAAATGACTGATCTATTTATACATACAAATTTATTTCGCTTAAATCGGATTGCATATAACTAAGTTACAACGTTTCAAACCTAAACAAATAGTCAAACCTATTCAGTTGAGCGACACTGTATCTTTTAAAGGGTAGTGTGTAGAGCTAGGAATTTGTATAGCCTTCGACCATTAAAAACGTTAAAACAAAGGGTATATCAACTAGAGAAATAACAAGCACATAGGTCGAAGGTCGTTTAATATTAAAAAACATATAAGAAAACGAGAGCAACAGTCGCGCAAAACGCGACAGTGGGATACCCTTCGACCTATGTTCCATGTAGTTTAATTTGTTAAATTCATACACATAAGCATATACACATGCTTTGAAATTAATCCCGACAGATGGTGTTCGCGCTTCGCGCTCGCTCGCCTCCCTTCTTAGCTCCCTTGTATCTTTTATACAGGCGGTGTGGGGGCGGTGGGCGTGGCACCTAACATTTGAAATAAACTTGATCAGCTTATAGTACACAAGAGTCTTCATGCCAAATTTGGTAACTCTAGCTCTTATAATAGCTGAGATCTGTGCGTTCACACAGACAGACCGACAGACAGACAGACATGGCTCAACCGACTCGGCTTGTGATCCTGAGCAAGAATATATATACTTTATGAGGTCTCCGACGCCTCCTTCTGCCTGTTACATACATTTGCACAAAGTTAGTATACCCTTTTTTGACCATTTTCAATGGTCGAAGGGTATAATTAGTCAAAATTGAAACGGATATTTTAGAACTACTCAACAGTTGCTAAAATCTGCAATATTATGGGCTTGAGGATATAGCTTAACTAGGCTATTAATAACAGAATTCAGAATGCATAATATGTATGTAATTGTGCATCACAATAGACTTGGTTTAATTTAGCTTTAAATGACACATAATCTGTGCATTACAAAGTGTTTAATTTACCTGAGCGTTCAAATTTTTGAGGAGTAACCAACTGGGGATCCATGAAACATTTGATCCAGTCCAAGTAGGGTTTGTATTGGATACTCCACGATTAGGTAGCCAGCCATTGGAGTTGACCGCAACTGTGGAAGACGATGTGGTAATCGTAACGCCTCCAGTTTTATTGGTGCTTAATCCAGGTGGAGGTCCTCGGGATGAGTTTTTATTTAAAGCACTTGTCCAAAGCTCTGAGGTGGCACATTGTTGAGTGTTGTCTGACCAACTATATATATACACATACATATATATAATATAATAAATTTGTTATTGAAATAATATTCATCCGAATTACCTAGAAAAATTTTGAGTTGGGTTAAAGCCCCATGTTGACGATGATAATGTTAATGGTGGTAGATCAGTCGGAGAGTTTTTACCAGTATTGACAAAAATATCAGCATCTTTTGGCGTCGGATTAATAGACAATGGAGATCTAGCTACGCTGCCAGGAGTGATGCTGGGATCATCCTCAATGGTTTTGATCTGAGAACCCTTAAAAATAAAGAACTGCTTGATTATGTTATTTAATGACATTATGTTACAGTTACCTTCCACGGCTTTCCCGGCTCAAATTCCTGTACAAGGTCGGTATAAGCAGCTGCTGTTGGAGCAACTGACCAGTCTTTATTCTCGTTTTCGGTGGATGGGTCTGGCCAACCATCTCCAATATTCCTTCCAGTCGACCATGTACTAAATGAACACATAAACAAATACATGAACATCATCAAATTCACTCAATTTCAAATATCTATGCGATGTTCTGATAACTTACCCATCATTTTGCAAACCCAATGAGCCCATGTTGTTAGAGTTGCTTGATAAGGTTTGCTTTGTTGCACCTGGTGCACGTGAAAATTCCGTGCCATCTGTAGCAATAGTGTCTTTTTCTAATACTGGAAGCTTCCATTGGTTTAAACGGGATTGTTGATTGGGCGCACCCTGATATCCACTTGGCTGGCGACGTTGTAACAAGCGATATGGAAATTAAAACTGTTAATTTACCAATGTATGCAATATTTACCTTATTCAGATTTAATTCAGAGAAATTGCCTTGAAGTGTTGCAAGTGAATCATGATTTCTTAAATAGTCGTTAGCAACGTTATTCAAATGTCCGGATGAATGCTGCTGCTGCTGTTGCTGTGAGCTTTGTTTTATATTTTGTTGCTTTACATAGACAGCTTGTTGTGCATTTATTTGGTTCTGTAAATTCTGAATTTGTTGTTTATATTTAGCAATGGCTACATTTGCCATCGGATTGGCATTGTTGCCACGGGAAAGAGACTGTTGCGCTGCCTGAAGATGCTAAAAGATTAATAAACGTTATGAACTAAAATAACTCTATAACCTAAAGAAAGAAGGTGCAAACACAAACCTTTATATTGCTGAGTAGTTGATTTAATAGATTTAAAGTAGTTTGAGTAAGAGGTTGTGTAAGAATCTGACTGGATATGAATCCACTGTGTATAGCCAGTTGGATTTGCTGTCCCAACATTCGAATGTGTTGCCCAGATGGCTGATTACTGACATTTGACGCCAAATTTACGGTCGGCACTGAATTCGAAGCATTTTGACAGAATCCCACCGAGGGATTCGTATTTACATTAACCGATTGAGGTCCTACTACACCGACAGTGTGAGGCCCGCCTTGATTTAAATACTTTTGCACTTGTAGAGCAGATATACCGGAATTACTGCTACCAGCGACGGATGTGCTTCCACTTAAGTTGTTCATTAGGTTATTCTGAAACGAGGAGAATCTCATATAACAACACATAACAAAAGCTACAGTCGATTGTACCCACTCCTGCTCCCATTCATCTAATCCGATCCTCCCTGTAGTTATATACATATATTGAATGCACTTACATATTCCACAATTATATAGACTTGTGATTAAATGCAACAAAGAGATTAAAAAAATAATTTAGAAAATAAGTTCTGCTTCCTTAAGTCGAATAAAGTAAAAGAAAAGTGTGTCTTCGGACGGATATACATAGCTAGTCCCACTTCTCTTCTTGATGCTGATAAAGAATGTATATACAGTATGTCAATAAACACTTTACATAGATGTACATAACATTAACATGTACATATGTGTTAAGAGTTTCTTGACTAATTGTATATATTATTAGGAGCAACTAAGTTCGCGCTGTTTGTCAGTACATGGCTCTAGAAATAAGTGATGATTGATTTTGACTTATCCAAAACGTCATAATCCAAGTTGAGACATATGGTACACAAACCATTTCAAAAAATTAGTGATTTTGTTATTGTATTATATATTTGTCGTTGTGCGAAAATGTCGAATTTAAAGCCAAATAATCGTCGATAGCGGAAACTGAACAATTGCACCAGTGGCAAAAAAGCAAGAGTTTTCTTCGTCGATTAAAAATGGATTCATTGCAGCAACCCAAAGTGTATAAAATCTTGGGCACTACCTGATTATGCTTTGACGAATTCGGCTCGGCTTATATTGCACGCTGCGAAGGCTATGCTGTGTATTTGGTGCAATCAGATTGGTCTTTTCTTACTGTGAGTTGTTAAAACCATCACTGGGGCACAGTATCACACTCGAAAAAAAACAGGACAGAATACAGACAGGTGATTTTCCTGCATTGCAAACCCCGTATTGAAAAATTGGCTAGTTTCGTGAATAAGCTCAAAAGACGAACACTTTTACCAACAAGCTACTAGGTGGAGTGAAAAGTAACCTCCTTGGGAATGAAAAAAACATTTTTTTTTAAAATGTTTTTTTATTTTATTAAATTTAACCCCTTTTTAGGTCGATACAACTTAATCCAGCGATTTTCCAACTTCTTGATCCCGTCCGAAAAAAAATTTTCCGGAAGGTCTGCAAAATACTCCACCGCGGTGTCGATAATTTTGATAAATTCCTTACGTGAGTTAAATTTTTAATTGATGAGCCATCTTTTGAGGTTTGAGAAGAGATTGTAATCTTAAGGAACCAAATCGTATGATAAAGGGGGATAGGGAAGTAATTGAAGCCCCAAATAATTTATTTTGGCCAAAGTTTCGTTTCTCGTGTTTTTGGTCTGGAGCCAGTTTTGCGGCACTTATCGGCAGGATAATTATTTCATATGAAAAATATCGTTTAGAATATTGTTTGTGCGCTCAATACTGATCCTTGTGATATCTGCTCGCTCACGAAATTTTACTTTCCTGTCTGCGAACATCATCTCATGGATTTTTTCGACATTTTCCTCTGTGACCTCATCCGAGGGCCTGCCACTGCGATCTTGCTCGGTAGTGGAGTTACGGTCACCACGAAACTCTCGAAACCAATATTTTACGGTGTAATCTGACGGAGCATTAGCCCTATAATATTAATCCAATTTTTCTTTTGTTTCCTTCGCCGTTTTGCCCCTCAAAAAATAATGTTTTATGAGAGAACGAAAATCGTTTTTGTCCATACTGCAAATGATGCCAAACACGTCAACGAAAATTAGCTGTAAAAAAAAACTACTGGCAGTATAGCAAAGAAATTTGGCGTGCTTTCCTAAATATGTACGGACGACTACAAGGCACTATAAAATTTGCAGTAGAATTGTATTTTGGCGGTCAAGGAGGTTACTTTTCACCCCATCTAGTATTTTAGCTCTGCCAGAAAGATGGCAACAAGTTGTGTTTAGCGATGGCAAATACTTTGAATAATCCATTTGTAATAGTTCTTTTTAGGCCATGGATTTTAAAAAAATTCATGGTCTATTCAGTCGGCAGAAGAAGGCATCTCCGACCCCATAAACTATATATGTATATTCTGAATCAGTATCAGTACACGAGTCGATTGAGCCATGTCTGTCTGTCCGTCCGTCCGTCTGTATGAACACCTGGATCTCAGAAACTATAAGAGTCATCAAATTTTGTGACAACATACGTAAATATTGCAGTGTCTCAAAGCTTTATTAAAATTTGGACACGCCCTTTCCCGCCTTCGTGAATCAGTAATAACTTATTATAAACTACAATATTAACTCAACAACAAAGTTGTATATCTTACATAACAAATACCTTACCACGAGCGTTATGTGAAAATTTCATTTAAATCGGACTATAAATAAGTGAGATATGATATGAATTAAAGTCACTTAGAACATATACACTGACGAGCAAAACTGTAACACGAGTTGCATACTCTAACTTCAACGGTCAGTATCTTCTCTCCTATTTTATGTACGATAATAATCTTAGTCTTGTTTTGTTGCTACTATATTTGACTATTGCTTGTAAAAATATGAAGCGATTTGATCATTTGGAATAAATATGCCGAAGCAAAATGTAAAAAAAGTCAATTGATACAGTTATGCACTCTGAATGCCGAAGCTTTTTATTTTAGTTCTGAAGCTTTTTTTACCGTTAAAGTTAATTTGTTTTCGTTTAACTTGATGAGCTTTGATCATTTGAAGTCAAATTGTCAATGCAACAATTATGAAGAGCGACATTAAAGAAAAAATAATTGAATTGCTTATAGATGGCGAATCGGTTCGAAAAGTGGCTAATAAATGTGGTGTTATTCATATGACTGTGCAGAGATTAAAAAAAACCATTCCAGGAAGCATTCCAGTAAACCTTGGAGGTCGGCCAAGAATGTTAAGCGACCGCGACACACGCCCCGTGGCCAACTTGGTGACGAGCAATCGGTACATCTCACCAAAAAAAGCTTCGACACAGCTCAATTTGAATGCCAGTTAATGGACAGTCCGGCGCAGTCTCGGCAGATTAGGCCTGAAAGCCAAAGAGATGGAACAAAAACCATTACTAACCAAAGGGCATATCAATTTACGTCGAAACTTTGCTGCAACTCACGAAAATTGGACGGTTGCTGATTGGAATGCTGTAGGTCATAAATAATAAGTTAAAACATTTACAAAAATTTGGTTTTTCAGGTTATATGGTCAGATGAAACAAAAATTAATCGTTTCGAGTCAGATGGACGCTCTTGGTGTTGGACTAGAGATCCCACAGTCCAGTCATCAAGTAACGTGAAGCAAACCGTGAAGCACGGTGGCGGATCAATAATGGTTTGGGGCTGTATATATAAAAACGGAGTTGGTCCCTTGGTCTTAATTGAAGGAATAATGCGGAAGGAACAGTCCTTAAACATTTTGCAACAAAATCTTCCAAAAGTAATACAAAATATGGGTATTTCTCCTAAAAAATTCATATTTCAGCAAGACAATGATCCCAAACACACTTCGAATTTGGTAAAAAATTGCATGGAAAAGCAAAATTTTCAGTCGCTGAAGTGGCCACCGCAATCTCCTGATATGAATCCCATAGAAAATTTGTGGAGCTATGTAAAATCCCAACTGGCAAAATATGCAGTCCCTCCAAATGGAATGATGGAGCTGTGGGAAAGAACAAAGGACGTCTGGTACGCTATTCCTCCTGAAATGGTGCAACGCTATACCCAAAGTATGCCAAATCGCATAACGGAGCTAAAAAAATCAAAAGGGCTGTGGACTCATTATTAAAATAATCGCAAATAAAATTTTCGTTTAATATACAGCTGCGGTTAAAATAATAGCACTACTGCAGGTGAAAATTTGTCTTCCTAAAAAATATTTATTTATATTTTGTCAACTTTTTTATACCCTTCGACCATTGAAAATGGTCAAAAAAGGGTATACTAACTTTGTGCAAATGTATGTAACAGGCGTGGGACACCCCATAAAGTATATATATTCTTGCTCAGGATCACAATCCGAGTCGATTGAGCCATGCCTGTCTGCCTGTCTGTCTGTCTGTCTGTCTGTCCGTCTGTCTGTGTGAACGCACAGATCTCAGCTATTATAAAAGCTAGAGTTACCAAATTTGGCAGGAAGACTCCTGTGTACTATAAGCTGATCAAGTTTATTTCAAATGTTAGATGCCACGCCCACCGCCTCCGTAAATCAATCATTTAATTTTTTAGCTCAATTTGTAAGCGCTTTATAGAAGCTACAACTTTCTGACTTTAACATATATTAAGCTGAATGAATTATCTACGTAGTCTCCAAATTGCAATCCGATCGGACAATAAACACAGAAGTTATTTAAGAAAGTATTAGCATAACACCAAATGCTTCTGTCAGCTAACAAGACCGGCGGGCGAGCGCGAGCGCCATCTGTTAGGAATAATTGTAAAGCATGTGCATACGCATATGTGTATGAATTTAACAAATTAAACTACACGGGAACATCGGTCGAAGGGTATCCCACTGTCGCGTGCTGCGCGACTGTTGCTTTTTTTACTGGTTTAAAGTTCGACTCCTCGATGAATATGTACAATATGTTGTCTCTATAAGATACCTATTTTTAGCATCTCAATGTAACGGTTCTTTTTATTTTTGGGTAATCAGTGCAAAAGTGCACGAAATCAGGCGGTAACAAAAATAGCACTAATCACGTTTTTGCTGAATAAAATTCGTATAAGTGCTTGCTCTCGGTTTATTTTGCCCTAATTTTAAAAAAGGCAGTTGTATTAAAGATTTGGATTGAGTTTTTTCGAAAGGAAAAGGATAAATTTTCTCAGTATGGGTCACGGAAAGCATTGTACCGACGAAAAAATAAGTTTGATCAAAAACATGATCTCAGAAGGAAAAACGTATACTGAAATTGGTAAAATTGTCGGATATTTAAATAAAATTATCTGCAATGCAATATTATTCGAAAGAAAGGAAGAACCACGTGGAAAAAAGCCTGCACTGACCAAATTGGAGGTCAATCTTTTGGTTGGGCAATGCAAGAAGGAGCCTTTAAAGCCGACTACGGAGCTAAAAAAGGAGCTTCAGATAGCTGCAAGCGTGGAAACAGTCCGTAAACATTTGAGACTAAATAACCTGAATGCCTGCAGCCCAAGAAAAGTCCCACTTTTGACAGCGAAGCATGTGTCAAAACGCATTCAGTTTGCCAAGTCACACCTGGATTGACCCGTGGAGAAATGGCGCAACATATTGTGGTCAGATGAGGGCAAAATAGTTTTGTTTGGCCGTAAAGGCTCTCGTTCTTATGTTCGCCGTCCACCAAAAGCTGAATATAATCCTCGTTTAACATTTAAGTCGGTAAATCATGGAGGCTTAAATATCATGGTGTGGGCTTGTTTTTCATACCATGGAATAGGTCCGATACACTGCATAAAAACGATCATGGATCAACATGTTTACACGGAAATATTAAAAAATATTATGTTGACATATGCCGAATACGAAATGCCTTTGATCTGGGTATTCCAGCAGGATAATGATCCTTAACATACCAGCAAGAAAGCTCGTAAATGGTTTGAGGATAACTTGATCAGCCTTATGGAATGGCCTGCTCAGTCACCGGATTTGAATTCTATTGAAAACCTTTGGTCGGACGTTAACTAAAAGGTTTCTGAAGCTAAACCCATAAATAATAAGGACCTTTGGGCTGTTCTGAAGGATTCATGGGACAAAATTCCTAAAGAACGGTGCCAAGATTTGGTCGACTCCATGCTTAGATGATGTGCAGCTGTGATCACCAACAAAGGCCACACAACTAAATATTAATATTACTAAAACATATTACTATAGATATAATTCATTTCCTGATTAAATATTTTGTTTTATTATTTAGTTTTAACCAACTTTGAACAATAGTGCTATTTTTGTTACCGCCGCAATTCGAAGGTTTTCTTTTGTTTTCGCAATTATTTTAAAAACTACCAATAAGATCTGCTAACTTTTTTTGTTAAGTCATTGAAAAGCATTGTATCATTAAATTTTATTAAAGAAAATAATCAAAAAGCGTCAGATAAACCAGAAAAACTGTGACGAACAAAAATCGTGCCAATGGTGCTATTATTTTAACCGCAACTGTATAACCCCACTGCATAACTGTAACAATTGACTTTTTTTACATTTTGCTTCGGCATATTTATTCCAAATGGTCAAATCGCTTCATATTTTCACAAGCGATAGTCAAATATAGTAGCAACAAAACAAGACTAAGATTATTATCGTACATAAAATAGGAGAGAAGATACTAACCGTTGAAGTTAGAAAATGCAACTCGTGTTACAGTTTTGCTCATCAGTGTATATTTAAGCAGACCTAATTTACGCAAGCATACCGAAGTTCAAATCTAGCGTCAGACACATAGCATTTAAAACTTTTGATTTGCATTGTATGGTTACAGAATTGGTTCACAATGCAGCTTTGCCGATGGCCCAAGGAGTGAGGCAATGACCGAGTGGTCGAGGGGCGGACGGCAATTCAAAAGACTGCGAGAGAAAGCGTGTGTTCAACTCTCGGTTAGGCGGTTGCGAATTTTCATTTATTAATTATTTCATATTTTATTTTGTTTATTTGTTTTTTTCTAATAAACAAAAAGAAAAGTTGCAGTCAAGCGGGCTGTGATATAGCCGCTACATACTAATTAATTTATTTAATTAAATTTCATTTCATATATATTATGCAATATGAAAGACAATCAAATTATAATAGTTATAAATACTATTAATTATTTAGAAATAAAGTTTATTATTTTTATTTTATTTACCACGCATCAAAAAATACAAACGCTACAGTCAGGAGCTGACTGTATAAGGCCATGGATTACACAATCCCACAAAAAAAAAGTTTGTCATGATCTGGGTATGCGGCATATGCAGTTATATGTATTTTGGGTCGCTGAATCCGAATCCGGGGTCAAAAATTCTCCATCATGACCCGATCATGACCCCCCATTATTTTTTGGGCCTTCAAAAATTTTTCGAGTTTTTTGAGGTTAGGTCGAAACTCAGACGTGCTATGTAAATTTGGACTTCGGATTCGGACTTAGAAGGACAAAATACATGTTAAAACATGTATCGCAAACCCAGATCACGATTCTATATCTTTTGGGGATATCCAAAGGTTTTTCAGTTTTTTGAGGTTAGGTCGAAATCCAGACGTGATGGAGAATTTCTGACCCCAGATTCGGATTCAGCGACCCAAAATACATACAGCTGCGGTTAAAATAATAGCACTACTGCAGGTGAAAATTTGTTTTCCTAAAAAAATTTATTTTTTGTCAACTTTTTTTAAAGTTTGACTGCGCGATGAATATGTCCCATATGTTGTCTCTATAAGCAGGTTGTTTTTCTCATCTCAATGTAACGGTTTTTTTGTTTTTTGGCACTTAGTGCAAAAGCGCGCGAAATCAGGCGGTAACAAAAATAGCACTAATCACGTTTCTGCTTAATAAAATTGGTAGAAGTGCCTGCTTTCGGTTTATTGCGCCCTAATTTTAAAAAGGGAGTTGTATTAAACATTTGTATTGAGTTTTTCCGAAAGGAAAAGGATACATTTTCTCAGTATGGGTCGCGGAAAGCACTGTACCGACGAACAAAGACGTGTGATCAAAAACATGATTTCAGAAGGCAAAACTTATGCTGAAATTGGTCGCATTGTCGGATGCTCAAATAAAATGATCCGCAATGCAATATTATTTGAAAAAAAGGAAGAAACACGAGGAAGAAAGCCTGCACTGACCAACTTGGAGGTCAATCGCTTAGTTCGGCAAAGCAAAAAGGAGCCTTTAAAGCCGGCTACTGAGCTAAAAAAGGAGCTTCAGATAGCTGCAAGCGTGGAAACAGTCCGTAAACATTTAAGACTTAAGAACCTGAATGCTTGCAGCCCAAGAAAAGTCCCACTTTTGACAGCGAAGCATGTGTCAAAACGCATTCAGTTCGCCAAGTCACACCGGATTGGCCCGTGGAGAAATGGCGCAACATATTGTGGTCAGATGAGAGCAAAATAGTTTTGTTTGGTGGTAAAGGCTCTCGTACTTATGTTCGGCGTCCACCAAAAGTCGAATATCATCCTCGTTATACATTAAAGTCAGTTAAACATGGAGGCTCAAATATCATGGTGTGGGCTTGTTTTTCATACCATGGAGTAGGTCCGATACACTGGAAAACCTTTGGGCGGACGTGAAAAAAAAGGTTTCTAAAGCGAAACCCAAAAATAATAAGGACCTCTGGGCTGTTGTGAAGGAATCGTGGGATAATATTCCTAAAGAACGGTGCCAAAACTTGGTCGACTCCATGCCTAGGCGATGTGAGGCTGTGATCGCCAACAAAGGCAACACAACTAAATATTAATGTTATTTAAACATATTACTATAGATATAAATAATTTCCTGAATAAATATTTTGTTTTATTATTTAGTTTTAACCAACTTTGAACAATAGTGCTATTTTTGTTACCGCCGCCATTCGAAGGTTTTCTTTTGTTTTCGCAATTATTTTAAAAACTACCAATAATATCTGCTAACTTTTTTCATTAATTCATTGAAAAATATTGTATCATTAAATTTTAGTAAAGAAAATAATCAAAAAGTGTCAGATAAAAAAGAAAAACTGTGACGAACAAAAATCGTGCCAATGGTGCTATTATTTTAACCGCAACTGTATAACTGCATATGCCGCATACCCAGATCATGACAAACTTTTTTTTGTGGGGTTGTGTAATCATAGTGTATATAGTTGTTATAGTTATTACTCATTTTCAGAGGCGGGAAGGGGCGTGTCCAAATTTCAAAAAAACTTTGAGACACTGCAATATATACGTATGTTGTCACAAAATTTCATGACTCTAGCTCTTATAGTTTCCGAGATCCAGGTGTTCATACGGACGGACAGACGGACAGACAGACATGGCTCAATCGATTCAGCTATTGACACTGATTCATAATATATATAGTTTATGGGGTCGGAGATGCCTCCTTTTGCCTGTTACGCACATTTCCGTTCCGACAAACACAATAGTCCATGAATTTTTTTAAAATCCATGGCCTAAAAACTCGAGCTAATGTGTTCTTCAATGCCGTCACTCTTTCCGTATTTTGTCTGTTATGACTTTGCAAGTAAGATTCCAATTGAATGTTTCCTATTTTGATTTGCCCTCAATATTTTGCAATTAGAATGCTAGAACATAACAGCGATCATAAGCCCTTATAAAGTTATGAATGTGCAAGTGGGACGCCCGTACATACATGTCTGCATATCCACATGTACATATGTATTGGCGTCCCACTTCAACACACATTATTGCTCGCACGTATCTACCTACACATATGTACAATTCGGTTTGGAGTTGCTGTTGTGTACCAACGATAGAAAACTATGTTCTAATAACATATATTGCGCAACAAAAACTTAAAAATCGCCTACCGCCGCCCCTCTTTAATGTTTTGGATCTTTTAATTTATTTAATGAAAAATAAATTTTCAATTATAAAAAATGATGAAAAAGAAAAGAATTTCACATGCCGATCGCGGCAGCAATCGAACCCCGGAACACGCTCTCAACACCATTGGCCTTACAGTCCGGGACAGAGTCCACTCAGCCACAGAACAACTCTTGCGGTCGTCGGAAATGGTGAGATATTAGACAGAGCGACAAGACCCACTATGCATTCTTAGCTCGTGCAAATCAAAAACCACATGTAATGAAATTTGGTACACGCTAGAAATACATACCTATATATATTGCCTACGGTATACTATGATAATCCATGGCCTTATACAGTCAGCACCTGACTGTAGCGCTCGTATTTTTAGGCCATGGATTTTAAAAAAATGCATGGTCTATTGTGTTTGTCGGAACGGAAATGTGCGTAACAGGTAGAAGGAGGCATCTCCGACCCCATAAACTATATATATTCTGAATCAGTAATAACTATTCAAAAATCACAATATTAGCTCAACAACCAAAGTTTTATATCCTACATGTCAAATACCTTGCCACGGGCGTTATGTGAAAATTTCATTTAAATCGGACTATAAATAAGTGAGACATAATACGAATTAAACTCACTTTGAACATACACTGTTGGAAAAAATAATAGAAACAACACTTGCACCTGGACGAAAAACTAAATTGCTCATTATGTACAAACACTATATGCATGACAATTTTTCGACCTCCGTGACCTTTTCTCTATGTTACAGGTTTATTGAGCAGAATTTTTTTACAAATTCAGTTATTTTCAGCTAAACTTACCTGGAAGTATTGAATGCATTCATTTTTTTAGTATTCATTGAAAAAAAATCAAAATATTCGCAGATTTGTGGCTTGTTTCTATTATTTTTTCCAGCTCAAACACGGGGTCACGCACATTATAGCAAGATTACCAAAGTATCAAAACTCAAATCGACCCAAAACGGGTCGCATATCAAACTACACTTATCAGCCTTCAATTTGATGCCAATTTTAGGTATATAGTGCTTGTACATACTGAACAATTTAGCTTTTTCTCCAGGTGCAGGTGCTGTTTCTATTATTTTTTCCAACACTGTATATACTTAAGCATACCTAATTTACGCAAGCATACCGAAGTTCAAATCTAGCGTCAGACACACAACATTTTATTAAACTTTTTATTTGCATTGTATGGTAGCAGAATTGGTTCACAATGCAGTTTTGCCGATGGGCCAAGGAGTGAGGCAATAGCTGAGTGGTTAGAGTGGCGGACGGCTGCGAGAGAGTGCGTGTGTTCAACTCCCGTTGAGGCGGGTGCGAATTTTTATTTATTAATTATTATTATTTTATTTTGTTTATTTATTTTATTCTAATAATCTAAAAGAAAAGTTACAGTCAAACCAATTAAATTATTTAATTATATTTCAATAAAAATTAAAAAAATATTCATTACTTTGTTTTCATATGAAAGACAAACAAATTATAATACCTATAAATAATATTAATTATTTATAAATAAAGTTAAGTACTTTTATATTATTCAGCACTCATCAAAAAAACGCGAACTAATGCGTTCTTCAATGCCGTCACTCTTTCCGTATTTTGTCTGTTATGACTTTGCAAGTTCAGTAAGATTCCAATTGGATGTTTCTTATTTTGTTTTGCTCTCAATATTTTGAAATTATTTGCAATTGCTAGAAAATAACAGAGATCATTAGCCCTTGTAAAGTTATGAATGTGCGAGTGGGACGCCCATACACACCAGGGGTGTAAGTTGAAAATGACCGGTTTTACTAGTAGATGCCGCTAGCAATATGTATAAATTTTTATGATTTGGCTTGTATGTAATTTTGTTCTATTGACATTAACATACAAAAATACGAAAGTCACATTCCGCCAAAATAATAGCGTCATATTTGTTTACCTCAATGAATATGTCGAGTTTCGTTCCAAGTAAATTGCATTCGCGGCAACCGTTGTTTTTCATATTTCATCAAAAAAAAAAAAGTTGTTAAAACCTGGTGAAACGGTGAACACGGATCACTACCAACAACAAATGATCAATTTGAATTATGTGTTAATCGAAAAACGGTCGGAATGGGCCCGAAGATATGGCAAAGTTATCTTGCAACATGACAACGCTCCGTCTAATACCGCTAAACTGGTGAAAGACACAAAAAAATTAATTGGGAAATATTATCGCACCCGCTGTACTCTCTAGATTTCGCCCCGTCCGACTATCACCTTTTCGCATCGATGGGACACTCCCTTGCAGAGCAGTGCTTCGCTAATTTTGAAGAAGTCGAAAAATGGCTCGTCGAATGGTTTGCCTCAAAAGAGAAAAGGTTTTTTTAGAATGGTATCCATAATTTGTCTGAGAGATGGGCGAAATGTGTAGAAACCAATGGTCAATACTTTGAATAAAAATATTTTAAGATTCCTCTGAAAATGAAGTGTTTTCATTATCGAAAAAACCGGTCATTTTCAACTTACACCCCTGGTACATGTCTGCATATCCACATGTATGTATTGTATTTTATTTTTTTAAATAAATTAAAGGCTCAAAAACATTTAAGTGGGGCGGCGGGGGTAAGCGACTTTTAAGTTTTAGTTACGCAATATATGTAATTAGAACTTAGTTTTCTTTCGTCGGTACACAACAGAAACTGCAAATCTAATTGTACATATTGTAGTAGGCTAGGGTATGTAGATAGTATGCACACACATTGTATATACATAAGTATGTTATATCAACATTGTATTTAAGTTTGTTGTATCAACACTGTATATAAACATTATGCTTAAGTTGTCGTTCTGTCTGTTTCGCAACATCGGCTCTCTAGCAACATGCGAAGAGGCAGATCGAAAACGGAGAGAGAGTTAGTTAAAGGCTTGCGCTTCCAACATCAAGTTGAATAAATTAAAGAAGGAAGACTAAGTTGTGCATTTGTGTTTTTCTAAAAGGAGGGGATATTGATTATACCCCTACAATATGTATGTATATACAATCGTGCAATAATGTATGTGGAAGTGGGACGCCCATACATACATGTCTGCATATCCACATGTATGTATTGGCGTCCCACTTCAACAAACATTATTGCACGATTGTATATACATATGTACATATGTACAATTAGATTTGCAGTTGCTGTTGTGTACCGACGAAAGAAAACTAAGTTCTAATTACATATATTGCGTAACTAAAACTTAAAAGTCGCTTACCGCCGCCGCCGCCCCACTTAAATGTTTTTGAGCTTTTAATTTATTTAAAAAAAATTATGAAATACAAAAGAATTTCACATGTTGATCGCGGCAGCAATCGAACCTCGAACACGCTCAATATCATTGGCCACCTTAGAGTCCGGGACATAGTCCACTCAGCCACTGAACATGTCTCGTAGTCGTCGAAAATGGTGAGACATTGGACAAAACGACAAGACGCAATATGCATTCTTAGTTCGTGCCAAAAAAATCAAGAAGAAGCTAATTTGGTACGCGCTAGAAATTTGGTACGCGCTAGAAATGCATAGCTATACTTATTGCCTACGGTATACTATGGTAATCCATGGCCTTATACAGTCAGCTCCTGACTGTAGCGTTTGTATTTTTTTATAATAAAATTGAATTTTCATCAAAAAAAGAACTTAGTTGCGGACCTTATATATATATAATATATACACTTTATGGCATCGAAGATGTCTCCTTGGACAATAATTTATATACAGCTGGACAAAACTAATTATCCCTCATTGCATAAACAATTTGCTTCTAATATAATTAAAATATAATATGTATTATATATATATCATTTAATACATAATATATATAATGCATATTGCATGAGTTTAAACTTACCGGAGGGAATGACAATGAAGGCTGTGTGCCACTCACAGGATAGCGCTGTGTGAATCCGCCACTGTTTGGGGCATTTGAATGATCATAGGAACCGAGGGCTTCTTCGTGGCGACGCCAGCCCTCCATTGACAACGAATTAACATTAGCACGTAGCGTTTCAGCGGCCTCCTCAATATTCATGTTGGCACTTAATAAAGCTCTTTCCACATCATCCTTTTTAAATCCATTCTCAACCAAAATTCTATATTGTTTACTCTGCTTTATCATATCCGTGTTGACCACTCCGACACCAACATTGATGCCAGCTAGCTTTTGTTGTTGCTGCTGCTGCTGTTGTGGTTTGCCAACAATGCCACCATGAGGCCACTCCGATGAAAGATCACCAGGTTCTCCAACATTAGCGCCCACGGTATTGGCATTACTCCAGTTTGAGGGAGCTCCACTTGTTGATGGTAATTTATTTTGTTTATTTCCCCAACTATTGCCGACACCTGAAGTATCGCTCCACGAGTTTGAGTTGGCGCCGATTTGAGCGAGTCCTGCGCTTGTTTTATCATCTGTTACCCAATTGTTACCAGAAACAGCTGCAACGTTGTGAGATTCATCACCCCAAGAGCTAACAGAAGCATTTCTGCCACTAACAGCACCTCCACCACCACCAGCTCCAGAATTGTTATTAGGATGCACCCATATTGCATCAGGTTTACCATGTTGACCAACTCCACTCGGTCCAATCGAGTTGGCAATGCGACTTTGTGGGCCAACGACACCAGACATTTGATTATTGATATTACTGCCACCAACTGGAACACCACTAGTAGCTGCATTCGGATTCTGTGTACGCATTAAATGGCTGCGATTTATTGAATCCGTCATATCCTTCCAGTGTGTACTGCCACCGCCACCGAGCACGCGAGACTGTTGGCCCCACAGCGATGTGCCATCATCATAATTAGGTATATTACGCCTTTGGGGTGGTGGCGATGGTTCTTCCCATCCAGTTATTTGTTTCGAAAGATCCTTGGGACCCCCAATAACCACAGTCTGAGATGCTCCCCATTGTGTGCCAATGTTATTTGAAACAGTTCCAACACCGCCCGGTCCAATATTTGAATTGGATGCGCTCACTCCAGCTGCACCGACACTCGGTGGACAAACCATTTTGTTAATATTTGGCATTTGATTATGTGGAATAGAATGATGTCCCCACATTTCTGATGTGCCATTAAGCCGTCCTGATATACCACGTGGATCACCACGAATTGGATCACGTGGATCAATCATACGTAAATCACGTGGATCTCCTGAGGCTGCACCAACTGCTCGCATTGGTATTGGATCACGAGGATCCACATTACGTATATCCATTGGACCCCCTCCTCCTCCTGCCAATGGGCGAATCTCACGCGGATCTCCCCAGCCATTGCCAGAGTTGCCAACATTTCCGCCGCTGGCTCCTCCAACAGTCCCAGCAGCACCCAAATTATTTGAACCACTCACACCTGAAATTGAAATATTTCATTTCATTTCAAACACGAAAACAAACAGAAAGACAAGTTACCTTCGGCAGGCCGAAAGAAAGGGTTCTATAAACTTGCAAGTTCGTGCAGAATTAAATAATACAGTGTGTTTCATTGACATCTACATATAATAATTGCAATCGCTGCACATATACAATCTCCAATATACAAATTTTACACAACATTCTTTCCTCTTTCGTCCTCGAGATGTTTTCATTGAACTCATCACAATTTTTATATCGTATATAGTGATCGTTCATTACGGTCCCACTTACATTGGCACTGATTAATATTGCTCTAAATACAACAACTAGAAATAATGATAATAAACGGTTTAGTTATTATCTTTTTGGTAACGCTGACGCACGTTTCGTGTTTTCTATCACTGTCAAACATCTTCAGTTTGATCTATAATCTTACAAACGAACAACGCTCTGCAAATTATTGCATTTTATTATCAAAATGCGTGCTCTGTTAAGAAAGTTCATCGCGCGCTTCTTCTTTCATCTATTTGGGGTATTGTGACTACATTTTGCACCAAATTTACGTTGTTGAAGTGAAGATCAGCCAAAAGCATTGTAAGAGCTACCAATGCATCCAGAGCAAGTCACAGTTTGGTACGGTTTATGGGCTGGTGGCATCATTGCACCGTACATCTTCAAAGATGATGCAAATCGTAACGTTACTGTGAACTTTTTCTTTCCCAAAAACAGCTTGACTTGCATGAGATGTGGTTTCAACAAGACGGTGCCACATGCCACATGCCAATGGACTTATTGAGAGGCGAGTGAGAGGTGAACATTTTATTTCACGTACGGCACCTAGATCGTGCGATTTAACGCCTTTAGACTATTTTTATGTGGGGCTATGTTAAATCGAATGTCTATAGAGACAAGCCCACATCAATTGGAGAACAAAAGCAGAAACATTTATTCGTAAGATACCGAATTGCCGAAATGTTGGCAAGAGTATGCCAAAGTTGGACTAAGCAGATGGAGCATTTGAGGTGCAGTCACGCTCAACATTTGCATAAAATAATCTTCAAACATTCAATTATATGCACCGTACTATCGATTTAAATAAAGACTTCATGCAACAATGAAAAGCAAGTTTCATCAGAATATAGCTTTAAAACTCAAAGATATAGTTTGCGCTGTAGCTGACGGTCATGACTAGTTTGACTCCGCTGTTGATACCGAATCAGAATATATTTATTTTATACGGTCAGAGATGTCTCCTAGGGTAAAAGAGGTCGTTGCACATTTTGCTTTGGTAATAGTTTCCATAATGAGCAGGATACATAAGAACGAGAACAACAGTTTAGCGCACTCGACAGTAGGATACCCTACAATACACTGCGCCACAACCGATTAGCACACTCTCTAACCTATCAGTTTAAAGGAAAATAACTCCCTACTCTGAATATTTTTCATGCGCATTCTATTTTTATACCCTTCGACCATTGAAAATGGTCAAAAAAGGGTATACTAACTTTGTGCAAATGTATGTAACAGGCAGATGGAGGCGTGGGAGACCCCATAAAGTATATACACTGCGCGACAACCGATTAGCACACTCTCTAACCTATCAGTTTAAAGGAAAATAACTCCTTACTCTGAATATGTTTCATACGTATTCTATTTTTCCTATTATTCTGTATAATTTTCGGTCATTCTAAGTATAACTGTTAGCTCTGGAAGTGTACCGTTATTTTGCTTTGATTTTTTCTTTGAAGTGCGACAAAAATGCATGCATGTTTTTTGCGACAGCCGATTAGCACATTTTCGCTTTCATGTCACTTTTTGCGTGTAAGCTACCTTGATTGGGTGTTTAAGTTTATTATTTATTTATTGGGACTAATTATCAATAAAATAAAGTAATAATGGGCAAAGGAAAACCGTTGGACGAGTCTGAAAAAGGCAAAATAAAGGCTTACAGTGAGTGCGGGCACTCTATTCTTCAAATATCAAAAAATATTAAGCGCAGCCGTAAAGTTATTACCGCATATTTAAGCAATGAGGACACATATGGGAATAACATGAAAGGTCGGCCATCATCAGTAATAACACCAGCCGACAAGCGAATCATACTACGACACGCATCTCAGCCGCCAAAATAAAGGAAAAAACTGGTGTTAAAGCGTGCGTTCGCACTGTACAAAGAGTTATTTCGAATGCTGAACATATACAGCATCTAAAATTAAAAAAAAAAACCACCTCTAAACCCACTTAGAAAGATGCAACGACTCAATTTCTGTCGATCAAAGATGACCTGGACTAAGGAGTGGGAGCGTGTAGTCTTTTCAGATGAAAAAAAGTTTAATTTGGAGGGTCCTGACGGCTATGCCTACCACTTTCATGATCTCAGAAAGGAAGAGCATACTTTAGATCGATTGCACGTGCGGGTGATGTCATGGTGAGGGGAGCTATAACATACTTTGGCACTATGGAACTTTAGTTTCTTACCAGGCGTATGAATGCCATTTCGTACAAAGGTGTACTGAATACGGCTCTCCCTGCAATCAAGGATATTTTTGGACCCTTGAAATGGAAGTTCCAGCAGGACAACGCACCTATCCACACAGCCAGTATTGTAAAGTCCTGGATTGATGGTCAAAGCGTGGAATTACTGACTTGGCCGCCATACTCTCCCGACCTAAACATTATAGAAAATGTTTGGGGATAGCTGTCACGAAAGGTGTACGAGTCCGGCAGACAGTATTCAACTGAAGCAGAACTCATTGAAGGAATAAAAAGGTCCTGGGAGGCTGTTTCACTCAATTATATAAAAAAATTATATGACTCCTTACCTCAGCGGATGTACGAAGTCATACTTAACCGTGGAGGCTCAACACATTATTAATTTGTTTTCAAAATAGGTTAAAAATGTTTAAATTAATATTAAAAAACAATTTGAATGAAGTTTGAACCCATTTTCTTTTGTTATTTTAAGTTTTCAAGTGACTGTGCTAATCGGCTGTCGCGGAAATAATAGTGAATTTTGTATGTTATGTTTGTTTACATTAATTTAAAATGTTATTAAAAAAGTTGGTATCTTATCTTCTATTAATTTTCGTGTGAAATTATATATTCTTTTAAGGGGAAAATTTTTATTTGAAAAGCTTTTTTAGTTTTCCTGATATTAAGTTTCTAAGACGAGCAGCATAGGGTGTGCTAATCGGTTGTCGCGCAGTGTATATTCTTGCTCAGGATCACAAGCCGAGTCGATTGAGCCATGACTGTCTGTCTGTCTGTCTGTCCGTCTGTCCGTCTGTCTGTGTGAACGCACAGATCTCAGCTCTTATAAAAGCTAGAGTTACCAAATTTGGCAGGAAGACTCCTGTGTACTATAAGCTGATCAAGTTTATTTCAAATGTTAGGTGCCACGCCCATCGACCCCGTAAATTAAAAATTAAATTTTTAAACTCAATTTGTAAGCGCTGTATAAATGCTACAACTTTCTGACTTTAACATATACTAAGCTGAATGATATATCTACGTATTCTCCAAATTACAATCCGATCGGACAATAATCACAGAAGTTATTTAAGAAAGTATGAGCATAAAAGCAAATGCTTCTGTCAGCAAACAAGAGAATAATTGTTAAGCATGTGCATATGCATATGTGTATGAATTTAACAAATAAACTACACGGGAACATAGGTCGAAGGGTATCCCACTGTCGTGTTTTGCGCGACTGTTGCTCTCGTTTTCCTTTTATTCTGTATCATTTTCGGTCATTCTAAGTATAACTGTGGGCTCTAGAAGTGTACCGTTATTTTGCTTTGCTTTTTTCTTTGAAGTGCGACAAAAATGAATGCATGTTTTTTGCGACAGCCGATTAGCACATTTTCGCTCTCATATCACTTTTTGCGTGTAAGCTGCCTTGATTGGATGTTTAAGTTTATTATTTATTTTTTGGGACTAATAATCAATAAAATAAAGTAATAATGGGCAAAGGAAAACCGTTGGACGAGTCTGAAAAAGGCAAAATAAAGGCTTACAGGGAGTGCGGGCACTGTATTCTTCAAATATCAAAAAATATTAAGCGCAGCCGTAAAGTTATTACCGCATATTTAAGCAATGAGGATACATATGGGAAAAACATGAAAGGTCGGCCATCATCAGTAATAACACCAGCTGACACGCGAATCATACTACGACACGCATCTAATTCCCACGACTCAGTCGCCAAAATAAAGGAAACGAGAGCAACAGTCGCGACAGTGGGATACCCTTCGACCTATGTTCCCGTGTAGTTTAATTTGTTAAATTCATACACATATGCATATGCACATGCTTTGAAATTAATCCCGACAGATGGCACTCGCGCTTCGCGCTCTCCCGCCTCCCTTGTTAGCTGACAGAAGCACTTGGTTTTATGCTCATACTTTCTTAAATAACTTCTGTGATTATTGTCCGATCGCATTGTATCTTTTATACAGCGCGTACAAATTGAGTTCAAAACTTAAATTATTGATTTGTGGGGCGGTGGGCGTGGCACCTAACATTTAAAAATAAACTTGATCTGCGCCGAGTACATAGGAACCTTCATTCCAAATTTGGTGTCTCTAGCATTTATAATAGCTGAGATCTGTGTGTTCATCTGGTCAGACGGACATCCGGACATCCGGACAGACAGACAGACATGGCTCAATCGACTCGGCTAGTGATCTTGAGTAAGAATATAAAATATATACTTTGTGGGGTCTGCCACGCCTCCTTCTGCCTGTTACATAAATTTGCACAAAGTAAGTATTGACCATTTTCAAAGGTCGGAGGGTATAAAAAGTTCAATTTGGAGGGTCCTGACGGCTATGCCTACTGCTTTCATGATCTCAGAAAGCAAGAGCATACTTTAGATCGATTGCACAGCCGTGCGGGTGGTGTCATGGTGTGGGGAGCTATAACATACTTTGGCACTATAGAACTTCAGTTTCTTACCAGCCGTACATATGAATGCCATTGCGTACAAAGGTGTACTGAATATGGCTTTCCCTGCTATCAAGGATATTTTTGGACCCTTGAAATGGAAGTTCCAGCAGGACAACGCACCTATCCACACAGCCAGGATTGTAAAGTCCTCGATTGATGGTGAAAACGTGGAATTACTGACTTGGCAGCCATACTCTCCCGACCTAAACATTATAGAAAATGTTTGGGGATGGCTGGCACGAAAGGTGACTCCTTACCTCAGCGGATGTACGAAGTCAGACTTAACCGTGGAGGCTCAACACATTATTAATTTGTTTTCAAAAAAAAGTTTAAAATATTTAAATTAATATTTAAAAACAATTTGAATGAAGTTTGAACCCATTTTCTTTTGTTATTTTAAGTTTTCAAGTGACTGTGCTAATCGGCTGTCGCAAAATTTTTGTTTATATTAATTTAAAATGTTATTAATAAAGTTAGTATCTTATCTTCTATTCATTTTCGTGTGGAATTGTATATTCTTTTAAGGGGAAAAAAATTTATTTGAAAAGCTTTTTTAGTTTTCCTGATATTAAGTTTCTAAGACGAGCAGCATAGAGTGTGCTAATCGGTTGTCGCGCAGTGTATATGTTACAGAGTAGTTTGTAGTTTTCATTTTTAAACATAATAAACATAACATGCATTGTGACGTTTAAATCAGAATTAGCCAACGAAATACATGAATACATTCTTTCACCTTCTTCTTTTTGGTAGATAACGCCTTAGGCATCCATTTAATCATTACCAGACTTGGTTAATTCTTGAATAACTCTTATGTTTACTGTTCAATCCGATTGAAATTTGTAGGATATGATATAATTAACTAAGTAAAGGTCTAAGACAGCAAGTTGTATCTTTTATACGTCGCTTACAAATCGTATTTAAAAATATAATAAACTGAGTCTTCCACGCTCGCTGTATACACTGCTGGTCTTAGGTTAGACGCACCATCGTTTTTTTAAAACAAAATCGATTATTTATTATCATGCTTGTTCTAATTGTCCAAAATGCTTTTCAAATCAAAGTTCGAATCTTGTTCGAAGAAAAAATGCTCACAGCTGGTTGATTTGCGAAAAAAATAACTGTACATTCGAAGATTCTATAAATGTCTATGGCAATCACACGTGTTTTCGGTTGGTCATTGAATTAGACGCAGCTTAAATTTCTTCGTATTGCGTAGACAAGTGTAAACTTTTGTTTTGAATAAATATCAAAAATAAACAAATAAAGTGTTTTCGAGCTACATTTGAAAAAAAATGGGAAAAGCTGCTGTTTTGAGCTTATTGAAACGTCAAAAAAGTAGACTTTTTTCACTTGCAAGGACTGTCCAATCGGAACATTGCTAAACAAATAAATCGCAGCTCCAGAACTGTTGACAGATATTTGAAGGATCCAGAGGCATATGGAAATAACTTTAAAGGAAAAAAAAAGGCACTATATAAACAAGCAGTACGCCAAATCGTTGGAATTGCTTCGAATTCGACTAAATCTGCTGCTAAAATCAATGAATTGGCGGAGTAAAAGCAAGCCTTTCAACTGTTCAGCGTACGATCAGAAATGCAGGACATCTGAAGCATCTAAAAATCAAGAAAAAGACCCCTTTGACTGCATAACGCAGGGAAAAGCGGCTTCAATTCACGAAAGAATACATGACGTGGACTGTCTTATCTGACACTCGACTAAACGATGGGCGTTCAGTTGTTTTTCTGATGAAAAACGTTTTAATTTAGATGGCCCTGATGGATTTCAATATTATTATCATGATTTGAGGAAAGATGAGCTATATTTAAGTCGCCACCATAGCCGAGAAGGGGGAATAATGGTGTGGGGTGCTATCACGTTTTATGGAACAATTGACTTGACTTTCATCGATCAAAAGATGAACGGCGATGGCTTCAAAACATTGTTGGAGTCCGTATTTCCAAAATTAAAAGATCTCTTTTGAGCAAATCCTTGGATTTTTCAACAGGACAATGCTCCTATTCATAACTCTCGAGTAGTAAAGTTCTTTATTTCGAGTCAAAACGTTGATATCATGACCTGGCCACCTTATTCGCCAGATCTTAACGTAATTGAAAATGTTTGGGGCTGGCTAACACGGAAGGTTTACGAAGAAGGAAAGCAATACGAAGATAAAGAAACATTAAAACCAGCCATTAAACGTGCTTGGAGCGAGATTTCCTTGAACTACATAGATTCCTTCTATGAAGGACCGGATTTATGAAGTTATTACTAAAAAAGGGGGCAGTACTCATTACTAAAATAATTTTTTTTTATTTAAAATAAATTAAATAGTAACGCCAACTAATAATTCAAGTTAAAATCCAAATACTTTTCTTATAAAAATTAAAAAACCAAAGTGCGTCTAATCTAATGACCAAAAAAAATTCCCCTTATTTTGAGTAGCTTTAAGAAAATGTTTGAAAAACACAATTTTGTTAAATATGTATAATCATTTGAATATTACATTTTAAGTATCATTAAATAAGAAGTGTTTTTGCTTATCAACTTCTTTTCTATCGTTATTTAATAAATAAATATGAAGCAAAGTTGTATGCAACTCAACGTGCGTCTAACCTAAGACCAGCAGTGTATATGAAATATACTTATCAAATGCACACAAACTTCATACTGATGATTGGTAATTGAATGCTTATATAGACATACATATATCAAAGTATACTTACATCCCGGGGTCAACACCGGCAACGCTCCAGCTGTGCTCGAACTGCTGTTGCCTGTTGTGCCAAGTCCAACTCCAACAATACCTTGGCCCCATTGTGGACCGTTAGAGGTGCCACCAACACCAACACTGGAGGCATTAACATTGGAGGCAATAACAGCCACAGATGCACCAGATGTTGGTGTATTAGCCGATGGTCCTGTCCAGACACTAGTACTATCCGCACCATCGTCATCTTCACCCCAAGTGCCGCCTAAATTAGACGATGGGGTGTGACCCCACGATGGTTTTGGAACTTGCTGGGTAGGCGGTTGACCACCGTTCCTTAAATTCGATTCCCACAAGTCGGTGCCGTTATTAATATTGGGTTTCCACATTGGCGGACCAGATGAGTCCTTATTGGCCGGCTCTGGAGAACTGGGCACCTCCCAGTTAGTATCTTGGTTGACATGCTGGCATCCCCAGCCATCCTGTGAGAATAGTGCCTCCCGCATTGTGAACAATTGCTTCAATTGATGTTTAGCTGAACTTATCGATGGTGCATTTCCTTTCCCATCCGTGACTAGGCCTCCATCAACTTCGTTGTCAACGTCATTTTCATGAAACAAACTTTTACGGCTACTGGTAATATTGTTTACAATTGTTTAACCAGTACTTGGTTGTTGTTGAAAATACGTTGTGTGACTTAGCTTCAAAACTGACGTCTATTGTGATTTTTAGCTTAATATTTAGGCTATAAAATAAATAAAAAAGAATATATATTTATTATATATGCTTCAAGCAAAATATATGTATATACATATGTAGAAGGTCAAGATTGTGTATGTGTGTAAATACATATGTTTGCGCAAACTTTCAATTTAAAATAAATGTATTTTTTTTTTTCATTTTCTATTTAATACTTTTAAATTAACTTAATTTTTTTAATTTAAATAAAGTTTATAACTTTTCTAATGGTGGAAACTCTTTATTTTTATTTCAAACAATTATTTAGAAAATCTCTTCGTTACGAAAAATGTTTTTATTTAGTATTAAGTTATTTTCATTGTTTTGTTTTTTTTTTTACACATTTTATACTGTTTTTTACCTAAATAATATATATATATATATATATAAATATGAACAAATATTAGAGTGTGCGTCTCTGCATCAATACATTTGACAGCTCTGGTCGGCAGTCATTGACGCAATCACCCTATTTAACTCTGTACTTTTGTTCACAGCAAACTCACTTATGTATGTAGATACAGATATTCACATACACACACGCTATAAAAATATAATATAGATTTTACATGCTACATACATACCCGAGTTTATAATTACTTTACTTTGAACATGTATAAATAACGAGTACCCAACACAAAACATTAAAAAATAAATTTATTTAATTTACATACATATGTGTATTTGCACGCTATATATCAATTCATAGGCATACATATGAATATGCATATGTATACATCCATACATCGTAAGCATGTTAAGATTTGCGTTTTGTACTTCTGCATACATACATATATGCATACATATATAGAATGTTTTCATTATATAATTATTGACATTTTCTCAATACATTATTTATCAATAAGAAAATTTCAACATGAATTTAATGAAAAAACATCACATTGCATAAATTTTTCACTATCGATTAAACCCAATTTTTCTTCATAAACACTTGCATGCGCGCAAATACACAAAGGTGTATTAATACATAAATATATTTTATTTAAATGCAATATTTTTGAAAAATTTTAAATAATTATGATACATACATATGTAGGCAAATGAATTTACTTCAAGCCAGGCCACTTAGCTGATTTCTCAAAACACATACATACATATGTATTTTGTATGTATGTATGCCAAAATTTTTCTGTTCAAATTGAATTCACACACACAAACTCGCGCACACACACACACATGTATGCAAGCATGAATGAAAAACGATCTTTTCCGTCAATTTAACCTAAAACACTAAGACTACAAGCACAAGCACTTGGTATGCAGTTATTTTGCATTATAGTTATTAATAGGGAAAAAACGTTTAAGTAGTAGTTGCGAAAACGTAACTAACACGCTTAACGGGACGGGACAAATTACTACTGTATAAATGGCTTCTCAACCTATATTGCCACCTAGTCAAATTTTAACCGAGTTCAAGATAATAAGCTATTTTATTATTTTTATTCGAATGTATTTTATCCATGCAACCCATTGTTTATAAATTTAACGCAATATATAATTATATTATGTATGTTTGCAGATATATATACTTCTTTAAAAACACAAGCTAGATCCATCTGTCAATTTTCTTATGTAAAAATTAAAACCGTGGCAACTCTATCGGCTACAGTATAATTATTTCACTCCAACAAAAGTATTAGACAAATAGATATGTATGTATGTATGCACGAAACTAATGAATATACACATGGGTATTCATACGAATATGAATTTTCGATTTGTTTTTCTTTACCAAAAACTTATTTAATATGCATTATCATATTTGTATTTAAAGTCAGTAATTATTTTTCAAAACACTTACAAAACACAAATCGGAAACAAAAATAATTCTAAAATTTTTATGCACTCATATAACATGCACTCGCACCCATACGTTGCTCTCCCTCACTCTTTTTTTCTGTACTGTGTGACCAAAGTTGTCAAATGTGATAATACCATAATACTATAAAAAATAATTGTAAATTGCCTTTTAACACTAAACAATGAACACATAGAGACGTCAAACAGCTCTGACGTTGTTTGACACTGTTTTTTCAAAAGAGCTGCCCCACAGAAGAAGAAGAACAGAACAGCTGTTCGGCTCTCAGTACAAACAGTGCATAGCATCAAAACTGCTTCAGTCGCACAACGACAGCGGAACGATAAGCATGCGCGTACTTCTTTGCGCTGTGCGATCGTTTCCATGTATGTATGCACGGCCTGCGTATGAATGTATGCTTTGCTTGTGAAGTTTGGCAATAGGCAAATGCTTCGGCCAGCGCACTGGCAGCCTGAAGTCAATTTTGTGTTTCGTCGTCGAGAGCCTATAGACAGGAACAGTGGCCAAAAATGGTTATCTTGCAGCGAAAATTTTAAAACTTTTGAAAACATGTGTCTTGTTCTATGAGGATAATTTGATGTAGTAATTACATATTTATGTATTCCGAATTTTTTATTTTAATTCATAAATTTTGTCAATATTGGTAAACTCATATACAAAAAAAATATAATTATCACAACTTTTTTTTATATTATAACTTTGCTCTATAAAATATAATATAATTATCAATTTTCAATCCCTCTTCTTAAAAATTAAACATAAATACACATGTTTTCTGATGCTAAAATTATTGCCGCCAAATAACCATTGTGGCGCACTGTAATTCGGTCTCTTAGGTCTCGATGACAAAAACAAAAACAAACACACAGTTGATTTCACGCTGGCCAGGCCCGTAGCTAAAAGTGCGCAGGGTGTGCGGTACAAGAAGGGCTCTCAACAGTCAGGGGCTCACGGTTACCAAACATAAAAATTTTATTAATGCGGATATATTTGTAAAATTTAATTCCTTTGGTAAACACAAATATATTAATTAATTAATGTAATTTAAATAGGAGTTCCTGATAAGTATTGCACAGGGGCCCGTAAAACCCTTACAACGGACCTGTGCCTCAGTCTCTAGGCTCTCGACGCCGAAACACAAAATTGACTTCAGGCTGCCAGCGCGCTGGCCGAAGCATTTGCCTATTGCCAAACTTCACAAGCAACGCATACATTCATACGCGGGCCGTGCATACATACACGCATACATGGAAACGATCGCACAGCGCAAAGAAGTACACGCATGCTTATCGTTCCGCTGTCGTTGTGCGACTGAAGCAGTTTTGATGCTATGCACTGTTTGTACTGAGAGCCGAACAGCTGTTCTGTTCTTCTTCTTCTGTGGGGCAGCTCTTTTGAAAAAACAGTGTCAAACAACGTCAGAGCTGTTTGACGTCTCTATGTGTTCATTGCTTGGTGCTTTTATATTTCGGGATTGGGCAATCCAATTGTTGCAATCTGGCAACTGACAGCTCTATCGTAAAGCACTAAGCATCGAACATCGATGTTTAGTGCGTAAAGCTTGAGGTATTCAGAACGTTTTGACATACGACCGCTATTTGTGTTGTTCACAGTAACTTCAAAGATTCGTGTCGCCCAAAAATGTCATGCATATCGATTACACGGCAGACGCCTGCAATTTTTGACTGATTGTCTCAGTTGGAAGAAGGATCATCGTGGGGCTGTCATGTATTTTATTTGTCATATATTTTTTATTATTAATGTATTAAATTTTTAATGTATCTTTATTTTCCAATTAATTAAGCTTATGTCATGTCCTTTCAATTCAAATTCTCTATGAATTAATGTTTATTTGTCTATTGTTAAAATAAAGTAAACAGCGATCAACTTTTAAATAAAAATCAATTTTATCATCGAGAAAACAAAAATCAAAAAAATTAAAATCAAGTTGAAATGCTTTATGAACTGATTTTAATAAAATGAAATTTTTATTTTAGATTTTTCATTTCCCTTTACGAAATGTTTTTTAAACTTCATTATGTTCTTTTAGTGCGTCATTTTATATGCTTGGATCGGAATAGAAATCAGTTTTGTTGCGTGTGTCAAATGTGTTTTTTGATGAGTACTGAAGACAGAGTGCTGAAAACTCTTGAATGCAAAACTTTATGTGTGCCGGCTTCGTCTTGAGTCTGAGTGGGTATTTAGCAAGCACTAAGCATCGAACATATAGAGTACTCAAACAGCGGAATCTACTCATTTGATGAGGTGCGGATCAGTGATGCCAATATTTTTCTGAAAAAAACAGGACAGATTGAAAAAAAGGATAAAAAAAGGCTGAAAATTTGGAAAAAAGGATAAAAAAAAACAGGACAGATTTTTTTTGCTAATTATTTATTTATATTACTTTTAATTCAATAGTTTTAAAGTTTCGGGGTACTTCGCTGTTCGGGAACGCCCGACCGGGGTACTACGCTGTTCGGCTCTCAGTACCAAAAGTGCATAGCATCAAAACTGCTTCAGTCGCACAACGACAGCGGAACGATAAGCATGCGCGTATTTCTTTGCGCTATGCGATCGTTTCAATGTGTGTGTTTATGTATGCACATGCTGGCGTGTGAATAGTGAAGTTTGGCAACTCATTATTGCATGGCCTGCGAGAAGTCAATTTTGTCTTTCAGCATCGAGACCAAGCAGCCTAGAGAACGCATGTGTGTGTGTGTGCGTGTGCATGTTGGCAAGGGAGTGCTTTGTTGTTGCCGAAGCAGTGGTAGGCACGCGCCCATTCATTGTTTTGTTTTGCTTGCTTGTTTGTCCTTTGTTTTGATTCATGTCGCGCATCTTCTAGCGTATTTGTTAATTAGTTGCTGGTTACCTTATTTCATATTAAATATTTTTTTATTGTTTTATCAGAAAATTTACAATGTGTTAATTTTAATATCTATTATTTGTATTATTATTCCCCTTGAACATATAGAGAAACATAAATAAATCATTAAAATCAAATGAAATGCATTTTTATTTATTTCAGTAATTTTGTATTTATATAATGATACAAAAGCTAATTTTGAAACCTGTTAGCAGGTTGCAATTTACAACTTGTCTTATCAAATTATTTGTTTTGGTTTTGGAGTAGGTTTCGCTGCTGATATGCGTTTATGTATATGCGTGTATGCATGCACAAATGAGTGTGCGTGTATGTGCATATGCAGAGAACGTTGTTGTTGCCAAAGCAAGTGCTTTTGTTTTTGCTTTCGCCGCTCGAATTAGCTCCCGATTATAAAATCAATCGGTATCCAGGGAACACCACGGGGATGCCATTGTAATAACAATGGGGTCATCAACTGATGACCTTCGAGTCGACTTGAGATATTTAAATGTGTTTCATTTAAATATCTCCATGTTCCCCACCTAACCTACACCTATCGACACCTATGTATATAGCCAGCATTCTGACATATCAAAATTTGTGTACGTACATACATTGCAACTCACAGAAGGACAGAAGACAATAACAAGAAACCTTCGGCAAGCCGAATGAACAAGGGCTATGTCGACTTCGTTTTTGTTAGGGCTGCTTCATTATTTTTTGAATATTGCACATATGTATCTGTAGTCTGTAGCCTTTATGATTTTAAAATGGCTATTATCGTATGAACTAATCCATCAATACAATAAACTTTGTTTGATTGAGGTTGACATTTCATTAAATAGTCCTTCATTTCAATCATATAGACTTCTATTTCGCTATTTTGCTTTAGTGCTGATTTGAATGGGTTTCGATCATATAAGTTGTTGCTGTTTAAGCAATCGAACAACTTATTAATTTTTTCTACGAACTTGGCCGTAGAGATTGCAACATCTTCGCAATCTTTGTATATCCCATTTAGAATAAGGGTTTTTATTGCAGATGATACGGTGTGGCTAAATACTTGAGTTGCATATTTAACCTTCATTTTTTCAAATGAATTGGGGTGGATGTGCTTTCTTGTGAGCTTTGGGCACAATCTTGCCGAAGTGTTCATTGTATCAATTTCAAATAGTTTAACTATTATTTTCCATGACACTTTACCATCTGGTGTATCAATCATACCATTCATTAGGGTATTTCTAATTGATTTTATTAGGTGAGGGAGATCATAAATTGTAAATATTTTTTTATTATTTACAAGATAATATGGCGTTTCCAAATTAACTTCTTTTTTGGCAAACGCTCCTCTGTTATTTGGGCCCTGATCGCAAACAATAGATCTTATATTTAGGCCACAATTTTGAGCGACTGTAATATTCCTCGCGGTTTCTAACGAAGAGAGCCGATCTCTCACTCATGAAATACTTCGTGTTCAGGGGTCCCAGTCTCCGCATAGCATCAAATGAGTAGATTACGCTGTTTGAGTACTCTATATGTTCGATGCTTAGTGTTAGCAAGGCAGGTCAGCTGATCTGCGACTGCCGAACGAGACTTTCTTCAAAAGTGGTAGACCAATTATTGTTCCTATGCAAAAACATTGATCTCAATAAAGTTTAGGTATTGTTTTGTCTACAAAAAATTAAAAAGGTTGTTTTTTTTGTTTTACTTTAAAAACATCGAAAACATCCCATCTCTAGCTCTGAGTATTTTTTTATTCCAAAATAATACTGAATGCCATTTACAGTAGAGGCACTAAGCAATGAACACATAAAGCCCTCAAACAGCTAAGTTCGCTATTCTCGTGCGCTGTCAAGCCTTTTAATATGGACTTATTATGGGCTGCGAAGAAGTCACCTGAGACATCCATGTTTTCGTCATTTAAAAGCTGGAAAAATTAAAAACCAAAAATTAATTAAAGAATTAAAATATTACACCATTCCTATTAGTGTCAGTCATTCAAGTTAATATATACAAATAATTCTTAATTTTTTGACATACCCGTGTTTTTTTTCTTATATGGAACCAATTCTTTTAAAATACTCGTATCATTTACCTATTCTTCCACCCCGATTGGTGAAATATACACCTTGGATCAATAAAGGCGGACTTAACTAATATTTTATTTCCTTCAAGTGGCTTAAATCTTTTCTCCATTAGTTTTCGAAGCGACTTTTTAGTTATGATCCCCTTATCAGAAATTACTTTGGCATTAAACATTTTTTGTTTTAAATGTGAAATTAATGGTATCACCATGCTGACGGTAACGTAATTTTCACCGCTTATTTGTTCTATCGCTTCTTTAAATGGGCTCAAAAGGGTACACAAATCTTTGCATACATTTAGCTCATTAGTGGACAGTATTTCTAGCAATCCTTTCGATTTTTCGGATCTCTTTATAAGAATAATTGCCACTTAATTGGCAAGACCTAAGAAGGATTCAAGCATATAAAGACATGAGTTCCAATGAGTGCAAGGTCTTAAACGCAAGCTTCCGGAATTCTCTCGTCGGCTTGGGCTTTTCGCAACTGGTCCATTAACGAAGTACTGTGTTTGAAATGCATTACAATCCTCTTTACTTTGTCTAAAATATTTGTAAATAATGAAATCTCCTTCTCCGTGTTATCAACCAGCAAGTTTATTATATGAGCAAAGCAAGGAATATGATTCCCATTTCCAAGAAAATCTCTTGATACGGCTTTCATGTTATTTGCGTTATCTGTGGTCAGAGTTGTAAACTTAGACCTATCTATGTTAAATTCTTCGCACGCGATCTCCAATAACGAGCTTATAAACTCACTAGTGTGAGACTAAATTAAATGAAAGAAATGTGTTTTCTCTAAAATATGGGTACAGAAATAACAACAGTGACAAATGACCAAAATTGACGGAACACCATACAAAGACGACAAACAATAAACAAGAAAAAAATTATATATATAATCTAACCTGGTCCATTCTTTCTGCCTTTAAACATATTCCTTCTAGAATATGTTCATTGATAAAGTGCGTTGTTATAGTTAGGAATGCTCGGCTGGAGTTTGTTATAGTCACAGCATCGCAGGTAAACCTCAACGTCCTTCACTTTACTTAGCATCTCGACAACGATCAACTTTAACTGCTAATATTTGTTTTCCAATAATGTTGTTACCTGAAAAATAAAATACAAAAATAAGGAATAATAATAAAATACCACAAATTGTAATATTATTCGTAATACTTGCCTTGGTCCGGCCAGGCATTTTATATTGTGGCACATATTTTTTCATTAGGTGTGTTAGACCTTCTTTCTCGACACACCGAACAAGCATGTTATCCTTCATTATCATGAACACAATGGCATCTGTTATTTCATTTGTCTTTTGTCCATCTTCTCAAATAAAAGAAAAGGTAATAAAATCTCACTACAAATTTTAGTTTACTTACCTCTTAAAGCTTCACAACTTTGAAATGCAACGCTTATTGTTATAGTTGGACGATCTTCAGTGTTGTTCGATTGCTAATTATTAATTACAAAAACAAATTAAATTAAATTTCTAAACAAAATATGGCGCATTGTCTACATATGTATATGTGACGCAAACTTTTGCATCAGATTTTTTACATAGAAAACGCGTCACTTTAAATGCTTACCTTTTTTATAGTGCCTATTTTTAATGTGGGACACTAGGTTAGTGGAGTTCCCGCTTGTTTTCATAGTTTTTCCGCATATTTTGCACTTGGTAGTGCCGTTTTTAATATCAGAATAATATTCTTTTATTTGCATGACGCTCATGGTCGTGGTTCGCGGTCGCTTTTTCCAATGCAAATGTGACCAACGCAAAAGTATCAAATACATCCCAAAAAAATATCGCATATTTGACATATTGCCAAAACCAATATCGCGATATAAATATATCGATTTAAAAATATTATTCGATATATTGATATTTTGATATATTTCCGGCATCCCTAGCCCCAGAGAAGAAGCAGAACAGAAGCATTGAGAATAAAGACTGATCGCTCAACCGGGGCAGCTTGCTGTTCGGCTCTCAATACAAACAGTGCATAGCATCAAAACTGCTTCAGTCGCACAACGACAGCGGAACGATAAGCATACGCGTACTTATTATAATATGAGGTCTCTATGTGTTCATTAAATCGATCGGAGAAAGTTTGAGAATCGATTTAACTTCCAGCTCTACTAAGCAGTTATCCACAACCCAAAGGGGATCGTGTCTTGCGAAATGAGTGAAAAAACGGGCTAACGACATAAGGACACACTATCGCGAGGAGGAGATATAAACGCAAAGCTCCGCCAGAACAAAGACTGCATAGGTACAAGAATTCAACATTTATTAAAAAAAAAGGAGATCCGGCCAATAATTAGAACAAACAAAATCATTTTGTAATAAATTATTTGCGTGTAGTTTTAATAAAAGGAAATTGAAAATATGTTTGTATCATATGCCATGATCGAAATTGGAAGACTCACATTATAGACAGTATTAAGAAATACCTAAGCTATAATAAGAAATTAATGTATATGGCTTAAAGACGTAATTTCTAAATTTGATGATGTACATATGTTCAATTTGTTGAAACTAAGTACATAACTCAATGATTTAAATGCCAAATGTAGTTGTAAGTGATAATTACTGTATCAATTGAAGGTATCGATTCTCCTCTAGAAGCGAACTTAACGATGTTGTCATATCATTCACAATCATGTTAACGCTAGGATGTGATTGTGGATGTGTCGAACTGCTAACGTCCGGCCAGAGAGTATTTGGAGCCTGAACATGATTGAAATGGTCATTGGTTCTCCAGGAGGCGGCGGTATTGTTGCCACTACTGTTGGTCTCCATCCAGTTTTGACAGCTCTGCACATATTCCAAGGTACGTAGATATGTGTCCGTTTGAATGGATGACGATTGATGATCTTGGTTTGCTGGAGAGCATCCATCAACGTCAGTCATTTGCATGAGATTGACATGGGATTGTGGGTTGTGTAGTGTTGGAAAATTAGCTGGCGACAGTTGAGATTGGCTGACATCGCCGCATTGAATCTCATTGTTTGCAGTGGCAGGAAAGGGGACAGGTCGCACAGTGACCAGCTCGGGCAGACTAGTCATGGACGAGTCGACGATCTGCTGTTCCGTGTTGTATTTGGAAGGTTGTTGCTGTGCTGTCTCCTTAAGCACAATTATACCCGAATACGGTGAAATTGCCTGGACAAGAGTGCCTTCGTTACACTGAGCATATGGTCTATCTTGTGTCGACATGGGCAGCTCCGTGCCATGTGGGGACATTAATTGTGGCAAAGGAAAATCAGGTTCAGCAGGAGTAGGCGCAGTAGCAGCAGCAGGAGCTGGTGTGCCGCTCTCTGCTGATTTAATAATTTGTTTCTCTCCATCTTCAACCAAATTCAAATACTGCAGCATCTCATCAGGCAATATGAGCTCCTCCACTTCATCCAAATTGACACGCTCATTGGGATGATGCTGATCGCGTGGAGTGCTTTCGTTTGCCTGATATGCTTTCTTGCTGCAGTTACTCTGAGGCGTACTAGGCGCCAGCATACGCTCTAGGCTTTGTTGTGCCATCACTGGCTCCGATTGTCGCCGCAGCGTCGCAGTCGACGTTGACATATTCTGCAATTTCTGTTGCTGCAATTCCGGTAGATGATATGCTAGATTGGTCACAGTGGGTATTGAGTAGCGACCACCAGATTGGTTAATCCTCTGGTCCTGGTTCTGATAGCAGCTACTTGCCTCAGTGGACTGCTGCAGGCGCTGGAGCTGGAGCTGAGTGGAAATGAGATGAGAAGATGGCGGAGGCGGCAGCGAATTGCCATTGCGAGATTCACCAGCAGCACAAGCAGCAGGAGGAGGTGTGCCATGGAGGTGTGCCGAGGAGGAGGTATTAGCCATGTTTGACATTTGGCTGGAGCGTCGTGAACAACCCGGTGAAATGGGATCGTAGAGAGAGGAAGTTGTCGGAGCATAATTATTATTGTAGACTGGGCCAGCACGCAGTGAGGATTGACTGCTGCGTCGACTCTGCATGCTGCAGTAATAGGTGCTGGCATTCGAGCTTTGGCTGTCGCGCCTCAATTGCGTGGCGTAGCCCTGCAACGATGGACGATTGATGGGTTCCAGCTCTGTTAGCTGCAATCGACTTGGCGGTACCACCACACCCGGCTCCATTTTAAGCTCAGTTATACGCTGGTTTAACTCATTAATACCAATGCCACGATTGCTTTCTGGTATGTTACAGAGTATCGAGTTGGTCCCATGCATAACCTTGCTTTGCAAGCGACTACGGAATCTTTGGCGGACATAAGCTGTAGCCGATGCAGTTGTTGTCGTTGTACCTGCATTGCCATGTTCCATATGAATCATAGAGCGCAGCATAACAGGTAGATCGGCGGCATCAACGTCATCGTCATAGGGCCAACCCTCATCCAGAGTGTGCAACTGATCCTGCCGAAATGATGATGAGTTTATGATAGAGTCGGCAACCCCACCCAGCTGCTGTGCTGGTGAATTAACATCTGACTCGGACTTAATGCTGGGACTCGGTACGTTGACGGCCTTGCCAGAGTTAAGATCCTCGCTACAGGGACTGGAATCAATGTGCTGCTCCTGCAGCTTATGATCCCTGTCCCCGTCTATGCCAGAATTGGCATCGTGCAGGGGCAAGCCTTTATGCTTCTTATTCGCATAGAACTCAACTCCGTGTACGGTCTTTACATGCTTGCGCAGTGAACTTGGATCTGTGTAACGCTTGGTACAGCCCGGTGCCTTACAAATGTACGGTTTCTTCAATGGAAAATGAAATCAGTTAACCGCTATAAATGTTGTTTGATCATTATCAAATGTGACTAACCTCGTTACTGTGCGTGCGGTTCTGGTGTTTAGCACGATCGCTAGCATTGCTAAATGCCTTACTGCAACCGGGATACTCGCAGGTGTACGGCTTTTCACCCGTATGCGATCTTAAGTGTGTCTTCAGGTTCTCCAAACGAGAATAAGCCTTGTAGCAACCCTCGAACTGTATAGTATAGACCGTTATTGTTGTTTTAAAGTGATAATAAATATAATAATAATTACCGTGCACTTATGAGGTTTTTCACCCGTGTGTCGACGCATATGCACCACCAGCATATACTGTGCCTTGAAGGGCTTTTCACCCCTTGAACAGCCTTCCCAGCGGCAGACGAAGGTTTTTTTGTTGCTTTGGATGTGATCGTTATTAATATGTTTAACGAGTTCATCCGGCGTGAGAAATTCAACGTTGCAATTGTACCAGTGACAATTAGTCTCAATAAAATCACCAGGCTCATCCTTAATATCTGTTGTATCGGCTGTTGCGCAATCATAGTCGTTCATGGGGTACTTGCTGCCGTGATGATTATAATCATTCTGTGCAATATTGATGACAGACAAGGCAGCAGCTGACTCTGTTTTTTGCCGTCGTTCCATTACATTTGCTGAGGCGCTATCCGCCTCTACCTGTGCAACTCCCTCGGATGTTGACGATGGCTGCTCATGTGCCTTGTTGCATCTCACATTATGATCCTTTTTTAAGCCACTACTCCGATCAGTAGGTCCATCTTCTATGGTCTGAAAATATTATGGCTAATAAGTTCCATGTATATAACAGACAATAACAGAATTGTATATCCTCTTGATCAGAAGCCTGTCTGAATTTATGCACGTGATCAGTTTCTGTATCTCACTAGTATCCTAGTACGCTCGACTGTTGCGCTCGTTCAGCAGTAACTCTTGCGGTGTAGGTCGGACTACACCCTGCGTGGGTATTGTGTACGGATATTCCAACGGGTAACCTTATATCCTTTTTGAAAACTTTTTATCCAGTTTTACATATTTAGAAATTAGTTCAACTTTACTCGAAACACCTTTTCTATTTTTTAATCAATCCTGTCGGGTTGTAATTAACACCCAAGAAGAAGAAGATAGATACACGGGTATTCTTTGGCGTTTTTAGCCATACAAGCAGCAGCTTGGTATTGCATGAACTACTCTTGATGTGATGATACATTCATTGTGTCAATATTTATAGATGATGTTTAATTAAAAAACCCAGTGGTAATCCATCCTACGTGACAGCGAGCACATCTAGGCAAACCAGGAATAGTGAGTACAGATTCTAAGAATTTGTGCCCCCGAAACTCCAAAGCACCTATTTCACTATGCCCGGTAAGGGCTTTATAAACAATAAACACTAAATTGGGAGCTCTAAGTTCTTCAAGGTGTGCAATAAGTCTACAAGGTCGCAGTACATCTCTCTCCCCCAAGGATTACACCAAGTCTACAAGGTCGCAGTACATCTCCCTTCCCATGTTATAATAGGGAGCTCTAAGCCCTGCAAGGGGGTACACTAAGTCTACAAGGTCGCAGTACATCTCCCACCCCCATATAAGAATAGGAAACTCTAAGCTCTGGAAGGGGTACAATAAACCTACAAGGTCTCAGTACATCTCCCCCCATATAATAATAATACTTGTTCCCTTCTTACCTTATTTCTGAATTGGAAGCTCTAAGCTCTGCAAGGGGGTACACTAAGTCTACAAGGTCGCAGTACATATTATAATAAAGATGCAATGCATATTATAATAAAGAGCTCTATTCCCTGCAAGGGGTACATAAGTCTACAAGGCCGCAGTAAATCTCCCTCCCCCCATTTTTAAAGGCCATGGATTTTAAAAAAATTAATGGTCTATTGTGTTTGTCGGAACGGAAATGTGCGTAACAGGCAGAAGGAGGCATCTCCGACCCCATAAACTATATATATTCTGAATCAGTATCAGTAGCCGAGTCCATTGAGGCATGTCTGTCTGTCCGTCTGTCTGTCTGTCTGTCTGTATGAACACCTGGATCTCAGAAACTGTAAGAGCTAGAGTCATCAAATTTTGTGACAACATACGTACATATATATTGCAGTGTCTCAAAGTGTTTTTAAAATTTGGACACGCCCCTTCCCGCCTCTATAAATCCGTAATAACTATTTAAAAATCACAATATTAGCTTAACAACCAAAGTTGTATATCCTACATGTCAAATACCTTGCCACGGGCGTTATGTGAAAATTTTAAATCGGACTATAAATAAGTGAGATTATAATACGAATTAAACTCACTTTGAACATATATATTTAGGCATACCTAATTTACGCAAGCATACCGAAGTTCAAATCTAGCGTCAGACACACAGCATTTTATTAAACTTTTTATTTCCATTTTATGGTAGCAGAATTGGTTCACAATGCAGTTTTGCCGATGGGCCAAGGAGTGAGGCAATAGCCGAGTGGTTAGAGTGGCGGTCGGCTGCGAGAGAGTGCGTGTGTTCAACTCCCGTTGAGGCGGGTGCGAATTTTTATTTATTAATTATTTATGAATTATTTATTATTTTATTTTGTTTATTTATTTTATTCTAATAATCTAAAAGAAAAGTTACACTCAAACAAATTAAATTTTTAATTAAATTTCAATAAAAATTAAAAAAATATTCATAACTTTGTTTTCATATGAAAGACAACTTTATTTATAAATAATTAATATTATTTATAGGTATTATAATTTGTATTTTTATATTATTCAGCACTCATAAAAAAAACGCGAACTAATGCGTTCTTCAATGCCGTCACTCTTTCCGTATTTTGTCTGTTATGACTTTGCAAGTTTAGTAAGATTCCAATTGGATGTTTCTTATTTTGTTTTGCTCTCAATATTTTGCAATTATTTGCAATTGCTCGAAAATAACAGAGATCATTAGCCCTTGTAAAGTTATGAATGTGTCTGCATATCCACATGTATGTATTGGCGTCCCACTTCAACATACATTATTGCACGATTGTATATACATACATATGTACAATTAGAGTTGCAGTTGCTGTTGTGTACCGACGAAAGAAAACTAAGTTCTAATTACATATATTGCGTAACTAAAACTTAAAAGTCGCTTACCGCCGCCGCCCCACTTAAATGTTTTTGAGCTTTTAATTTATTTAAAAAAAATTATGAAATACAAAAGAATTTCATATGTTGATCGCGGCAGCAATCGAACCTCGAACACGCTCAATATCATTGGCCACCTTAGAGTCCGGGACATAGTCCACTCAGCCACTGAACATGTCTCGTAATCGTCGAAAATGGTGAGACATTAGACAAAACGACAAGACGCAATATGCATTCTTATTTCGTGCCAAAAAGATCAAGAAGAAGCACATATAATGAAATTTGGTACGCGCTAGAAATGCATACCTATACTTATTGCCTACGGTATACTATGGTAATCCATGGCCTTATACAGTCAGCTCCTGACTGTAGCGTTTGTATTTTTATAATAGGGAGCACTAAGCCCTGCAAGGAGTACACTAAGTCTACAACGTCGCAGTACATCTCTCCGTTACCCCAAATAATAATAATAGTTGTTCCCTTTTGGGTTCTTACCTTATTTCCGGTGCTTGGCTTAATGAATAGATCATCGGCGGGGGCAGTTACAAGCGTGGACAGCGTTGTCGTTGTTGCCTGCCTGGTGTTATTTAGGCCCATGTTCTTGGTATTGCCCGGAATTTCGGTGAGGCCAAGTGCAGCTGCGCTAGCCGCATGAGTCATGGCATAATTAGCGACTGCCGTTTGTTGTTGTTGTGACATTGTTGGATGCAGTAGTCCAGCGCTGGCGCGAAACAAATGCGCCTGCAGCTGCTGGAGATGGGGTGTCATCGCAGAATGCGCCGCTGCCATGGGACTGATGGCGCCGGCCGATAGATGACCGTATGATCCACTTGCTGTGCTGCTTGTACGCGATCCGTTCATTATGGTTGCCAAGGAGTTTGGGGAGAAGCGAATCATTGAATTTATATCAAACGAGTCCGAATATGGGGACGAGGAGAGCGCTCGCTTACGACTAACGCTTGCGCGAAGGCTGCCAACGCCACCGCCGACGCTAGAGCGAGGACCGTTCAAGCGACCGTTAGCATCTAGACTAAAATGAAAATCGGTGCTGGCCAGAGATCCAGCTGCAGCCGCTGCTGCTGCCGCTGCAACAGCGGCGTGATGCAGTTCAGTCAACGATCCCACGCCACGTGCACTGAGGTATTCACCTGATCCCAAGCCCAGACCAGCAAGATGAAACGCTGGCGAGCAGTTAGCATAAGGATCTAAGGATCAATTATTGAAGTCAAATACAAACTATACACATTGCCATACATTAACACTGTCGAGTAGATACTCACCATGAAAGGATGCTGTGGGACTGGTCCGCTGCAAGGAATAAAACTGTTCCACGTACCCGGGGATTCTATACGCAGGATGGAAGTCATGCTGTTGGTGTTGTTGCCCAACATGGACATGCTGATGATGATGATGTCGGTGCCCTTGGTGCGTATTGCCTAACATTGTATGATTGCTAGCAACGAGACTTGAACCATTTGGGCTGGGCGTCGACTCTGCCGCCGACGGGAACTGCGACGAAGTCACGGAAACTGTCACTGGCACCGAACTACTCACGTCCGTGGAATGAACATGGTGATTCATCTGCGGACTGGGCTGCACAGAAGCCACAGCGGCGGCAGCGGCAGCCCGCCTTGAAGCCAAGAACTGCAACTCCGTGTAGCTAAGAAAAGATATATAACGAATACAGCTTGTTTAATTTCAACTACAATTAAAATTTAATATATATCCTGAAATTGGATTCATTGGGGATTCAACTTTACAGCAGCCTTTACTGATTGTTCATATACATACTTAATATATAAAACAAGCCCGCTAAATCGATTTGTTAACGACGAAAATAGGCTACCCTTACAGGTACAGTGCCGATCAACTGAATAGGTTTGACTATTTGTTTAGGTTTGAAACGTTGTATCTCCGTTATATGCAATCCGAATTAAGAGAAATAAATTTTGATATATGAATAAATCTTTGATTTGTTAAATAGCAAAGTTTCTGATCTCTTAGTTTTGTTTTTATATCATTTTTATTTTATTTTTTTTTTTTTAAACAATATATATTTTTTTTTAAATTTCATTTAGTGAAATTGTTGCCCAAGCTTTTTTAATTGCTTCAACTGGGGTCCCAGTGTAACTAAATTATCTTCCTCCTTCGTACACTCTTCTGGACAAAAGTCCCCAAATGTTTTAAATAATGTTAATGTCAGGGGAGTAAAGCGGCCACTCGAACAATTTTATTTTTTACTTACATATGTCCTCCGATGCATCCAATACTAGCATATATGGTACAATATAATTCTGCACAATTGAATGGCATGAGTGTGTATATTCTCTTTGATTGGCATTGAAAAGTTATTTGCAAAATGAGAACTAGTCCTCATACGATAAAAATTTGATTGTTCTCAATATTATAGAGGGCTTATATAAAAAGAAAACGAAGCTCGGATTTATCAAGAATCCTTTAGCTGTCCTACGACATTTTATTTTTAAAGATATTGCAACTAAACTTACTAAATCGTCATTTTTATACCCTTCGACTATTGACAATGGTTAAAAAAGGGTGTCGAGCCGCCGACAATATGCAGCGAATGCCTTAAACAATCATTAAACGCCGTTGGCAAATGTTCATCGAACAAAAAGAAAGGGCTGAATGATGATGTTTTATTCTAGATAGGAAAATAATACAGTTTGCCGGGTATTAAAAGACTTTAATCTTAAATCTAGTCACAAGTCTACATAGCGCAGATTCTCTTTCCTCTTGCCTCTTGGATATCGCCAGACGAACTGATCTGACGCGCCAATCATAGCTTAATTCATAGTTAAATCGGTGTCACCAATTACAACAACGATAAAAACGCTACAATAAAATACTAAATCCAAATGCCCTCTATCGGTGACAAATTATTTAACTAACTATCGATATCCAGCTTATCTGTTCCGTGACAAAAGAGGAGTCTTTTAAATATAAAGTAAGTATATATTCTTACTCAGGATCACTAACCAAGTCGATTGGGCCATGTTCGTCTGTTCAAGTTTATCACAAATCGATAACTTGGGCTTATTTTATTCCTTAATAATAAAACGACTTAAGGCACAACTTTCTGCTTTGTCGCACATATAGATACATATGGTATGCAAGAAAAATGAATATCATTACCACTTTATTCTTTTTTTTAGGAGTTCTAATTTTTAATTAAACAATATTTATTTAAACACTATATGACAGTCCCATTTTTTTTATTCAAATACTACGAGGGGTGTTCAAAAAGTATCACGATTTTTGAATTTTCACGGGTTACGTATAATGGAATTTCTATTTATTGTTATGTTGGTACACTTTTCCCAAACATCTGTACCAAGTTTTAAATGTATAGCATTTTCTGTTTGGTTGTGAGAGGCGTAAATGTTATAAGTGTTTTGCGTGCTCGCCGATTTTTTGCTATCGAAAAATATAGATCAAAGGATTTCCAAAAAAAACAATAAAATAAAGTGCTCCGAAACACTTGAAATTTTAACAGTGGCATACGGTAAAACTGTTCTTAGTAAAAAAATGTTTACAGGTGGTACAAACTCTTCCAAGAAGAGAGAAGATGCCAATGACGAGCCTCGCTCTGGACGCCTAGGCAAGTCAACAACTGATGAAAACGTTCAAGCAGTGAAGAAAATTGTTTTGAAAAATCGTCGAATCACTATCAGAGAAGTTGCTGAGGATGTCGGTATATCGCTAGGCTCTTGCAAGTCGTAGAGGCTTAAGTTTAGCGAAAGATCCACAACTTCATCACAGCTCCCATAGCCTCCTAGATCCGCCAATGAACTTTGATTGCTTTGAATTTGTATTTATATAGTCGAGCAAATCATGACGTCATTAGAATGATTGTATATGGAAGAAATGGATTGGCAATGCGGGCACGTCCCCTTTTATTTCTATGCACACAAATTGTTTTGCATTCAAAAGCAGATACATACTATACATACATATGTACGATGTGTATGTATGTGCTTGACCAATGAAATGGTAGATTCGTTTACACATTTTAATATACATACATACATGTGCGTTTGCATGTGAGGTCTTTTATTATTTCTATTAAATAGTAGAGGGTATCGTACAATTAAGTACTCATTACGTAGGTCGAAGGGAATCCCACTGTCGCGTGCCATTCGACTGTGGCGCTCGATTTAGATACTATATAAAGTATGTGCCCATAAAATTTCTTCCATAAGAACAATCAATTAGAAATAAAGATATCTATTAACGAGAGCAACAGTCGCGCAAAACGCTACAGTGGGATACCCTTCGACCTATGCAATATGCAGCAATATTCAACATATGCATATGCAGATGCTTTGAAATTAATCCCGAACGAAGGCGCTCGCGCTGCGCGCTCGCCCGTCTCCCTTGTTAGCTGACAGAAGCACTGGGTTTTATGCTCATATTCTTAAATAACTTCTGTGATTATTGTCCGATCGGATTGTAATTTGAAAACTACGTAGATATTTCATTCAGCTTAGTATATGTTAAAGTCAGAAAGTTGTATCTTTTATACAGCGCTTACAAATTGAGTTCAAAAATTAAATTATTGATTTGTGGAGCGGTGGCACCTAACATTTGAAATAAACTTGATCAGCTTATAGTACACAGGAGTCTTCCTGTCAAATTTGGTAAGTCTAGCTTTTATAATAGCTGAGATCTGTGCGTTCACACAGACAGACTGACAGACAGACATGGCTCAATCGACTCGGCTTCTTATCCTGAGCAATTGAAAATGGTCAAAAAGGGTATACTAACTTTATGCAAATTTATGTAACAGGCAGAAGGAGGCGTGGGAGACCCCATAAAGTGTATATATTCTTGCTCAGGATCACAAGCCGAGTCGATTGAGCCATGTCTGTCTGTCTGTCTGTCCGTCTGTCTGTCTGTGTGAACGCACAGATCTCAGCTATTATAAAAGCTAGAGTTACCAAATCTGGTAGGAAGACTCTTGTGTACTATAAGATGATCAAGTTTATTTCAAATGTTAGGTGCCACGCCCACTGCCCCCGTAAATCAATGTTTTAAATTTTGAACTCAATTTGTAAGCGCTGTATAAAAGCTACAACTTTCTAACTTCAACATATACTTAGCTGAATGAATTATCTACGTATTATCCAAATTGCAATCTGATCGGACAATAATCACAGAAGTTATTTGAGAAAGTATGAGCATAAAACCAAATGCTTCTGTCAGCTAACAATAATGGCGGGCGAGCGCCAAGCGCAGGAATAATTGTAAAGCGTGTCCATATGTATATGTCGGGAATAATTGTAAAGCGTGTCCATATGTATATGTATGTGTATGAATTTAACAAATTAAACTACACAGGAACATAGGTCGAAGGGTATACCACTGTCGCGTGCTGCGCGACTGTTGCTTTTCTTACTGGTTCTTTATTTAATTATGTAAATACATATTGAATGAAAAATTAAGTTTAAACAAACTCAATTATATACTAGTTTCTGGCCAAGATACAATAATTTTCGTAATGCATGCATATGTAATACATAAATTTGTTCATTTGGGTTAATTTCAGGCACTTAGTTCATTAGTTCATTATTTTAATGGACAATAGTTTAATCTTTAGTTCGTTCGTTCGAGCACTAAGCAATGAACACATAGACACCTCAAACAGCGTAAAAGTTGTTTGAGGTGATTTTTTCGATCCAGCCGCCCCAGAGCCCGAAGCATTAAGAGTAGAGACTTCGGCTGCACGCTCGGCTGAGCGGCTGCATGTTCGGCTCTCAGTACAAACAGCGCATAGCATCAAAACTGCTTCTGTCGCACAACGACAGCAACACACCATATACTAGGTGGAGTGGAAAGTAAGCTCCTTGGGAATGAAAAAAACATTTTTTTTTAAATGTTTTTTTATTTTATTAAATTTAACCCCTTTTTAGGTCGATACACTTAATCCAGCGATTTTCCAACTTCTTGATCCCGTCCGAAAAATTATTTTCCGTAAGGTCTGTAAAATACCCCTCCGCGGTGTCGATCATTTCGAAAAATTCCTCGCGTGAGCTAAATTTTTTATTGATGAGCCATCTTTTGAGGTTTGAGAAGAGATTGTAATCTGAGGGAACCAAATCGTATGAAAAAGGGGGATAGGGAAGTAATTAAAGGCCCAAATAATTTATTTTGGCCAAAGTTTCGTTTCTCGTGTTTTTGGTCTGGAGCCAGTTTCGCGGCACCTTTCGGCAGGATAAATATTTCATGTGAAAAATCCCGTTCAAAATATGGTTTGTGAGTTTAATATTGATCCTTGTGACATCTGCTAGCTCACAAAATTTTACTTTCCGATTTGCGAACATCATCCCATGGATTTTTTTCGGTATTTTCCTCTGTGACCTCATCCGAGGACCTGCCGATGTGGCCTTGATCGTTAGTGGAGTTGCGGCCACCATGAAACTCTTGAAACCAATATTTGACGGTGTAGTCTGACGGAGCATTAGCCCCATAATATTTATCCAAATTTTCTTTCGTTTCCCTCGCCGTTTTGCCTCTCAAAAAATAATGTTTTATGAGAAAACGAAAATCGTTTTTCTCCATACTGCACATGATGCCAAACACGTCAATGAAAATCAGCTGTCAAAAAAAAACTACTGGCAGTATCGCAAAGAAATTTGGCGTGCTTTCCTAAATATGTACGGACTACAAGGCCCTATAAAATTTTTTGCAGTAAAATTATATTTTGGCGGTCAAGGAGGTTACTTTTCACCCCACCTAGTATGTATGTATGTATGTACATATATGCATATAAATTTTGTACTTAATCATCTGCGATTATTTTTATTCAAGACAATAAGAGTGGCATACAAATTTTAATTGTTATCATCTGACGAAAACCAATTGAATTACTCAAAATGATACCATATAAACACAGTAGATAAAAGACTTGATGCATAAACAATTGTATTTATAAAATAATATTTGCCAGAAAAAAAAACGGAAAAAACCTAGCAGTTCAAGCAAATTCTTGAAATATTTGTGGAAAAATTATATACCGGGATTAACTAATAACCCATATACAAAACAAATAAGAAATTATATTCGATTACCGGACAGTAAGAATTCATAATTTAACCGACAGCTCTGTGACATTCACCTATATATAGATAGTCAGATAGTCAATTAACTCTTTAATCAAATGGACAGGTTAATGTAATATATGTACATATATACAGTCTGTCAAGAAACACACTACACATATGTATGTACATAACATTAACATGTAAATACATTTGTATGTGTAAACAGTTACTTGACTCACTGTATATCCCTGCTCAAGATCAATAGCTGAGTCGATTGAGCTTTGTCTGCTTGGCTATACGCTAATTACACCGCGGGGATTTTGACAAATTCTTATAAAATACAAATATAAATAATAATATATAAATAAAATATTTATCACTCCTACTAATTTCAATCAGATCGGACAATAAACACAAAAGTTATTGAATTCAACAGAAAAAGACTGTGATCGAGTGCCTGCACATGTGTAAAGGGCGTTTAAAAGTTACTTTAACATATACTAAGCTGATTAAAATATCTACGTATCCTCCAAATTTTAATTTGATCGGACAATAAACACAATAGAAAGTATGAGCATACATAACTTGTGTCAGCTAACAGGGGAGGCACATGCCAGCGCCATCTGCCGAGAAAATTTTAAAGAATGCACATGTATGTATGTATGAATAAACAAATTGAACTATACCGGAACATAGGTCGAAGTGTATCCCACTGTCGCGTGCCGCTCCACTGTTGCTTTCGTCATTCTTAAAATTGGAGTTTATGCCAAAAAAATATTATCAAACACATACATATGTGGTGCGACGTAACGCCTTTAGACTATTTTGTTGTAGGGCTATATTAAATCGAATGTCTATAGACGCAAGCCTGCTTCAATTGACGCATTGGAGGACAACAGCAGAAGCATTTATTCGTGAGATACCGAGATGCCGAAATGTTTCAAAGAGTATGCCAAAATTTAACTAAGCGGATGGAGCATTTTAGGCGCACTCACGCTCAACATTTGCATGAAATAATCTTCAAACATTCAATTATATGCAGCGTACTATTCAAAAAAACATTTCATTGATTTTTCTTAATGTTATATAACTTTCTTTGAAAAACTTTTCTATATCTCTTAAAAAGTCACAAATTATAAGGTATATATGTACATATTTACTGAATCACCATCAACAGAAATGCCAATATAATCATATTTGTCTGACCGTCTGTTGCTTTTAAGGCTAGTTGTCTCTCATATTTACTACACGCCTTAAATAAGTCGGAACAAGCAGGATAGAAGCTATATATTATATAGGTACCAAGCAATCTATCGTTCAATTTTTGTTTGCTACATTGCTGGTTTTATATGTAAGCAATATGCTTATAGAATTTCATGTTACTGGAACTAGAGATGGGCGCCTATTTTTTGAGGCCCGGCCCGGAACTTTTTTAAAGGAGGCCAGTCCCGGCTCCAACCAAACTCGAATTTTTGAGGCCGATATCGATGAAAACATCATGCTTTCAAGCACGCCGGGTCTCGGGGTTTTTACCCCTAGGCCCGGGGCCCGACAGTAAAAGGCCAGGTAGCTGCTTTTAGGCACCGGGCCTAAAATAGTCGTGGACCGGCCAGTGCCCATCTCTAACTGGCACCACTTTAGCTGTCATAATGTATGCCGAAATGAAGGTATTTGTATAAAGATCTGTATTAGTAAAATTTATACAGTAATCTATATACTTAATCCCTGTATATCTGTACCCATCAAAGTTATTCAGTAATCTACGAGATATACATATATATACTTAATCCCTGTGAATCTTTATCAGTACAAATCAAAGTTATACAATTATATGTATATACTTAATCCCTTATGCCGAGCTGGCCAACCATACCCAATAGCTTGAGTAGGAAATTACATGAAATCATTTCATAAAACAATCTTATTTAGTATATCTAGAAGATTAGCAGTCAACGAATATACTATGAACAATGTTAGAAGATTCTCTTCCATGATATATAACAATCAAAAGATGCTGCAGACAAAGGTTTTCTATCTGGTTTGATAATTTCAATGGCGCAGAAGAAGAACTGATTGACTTACGCCAGTGGAAAGTATGTTGGTAGTGCGTATGCATCCATTATTCCCTCGTCAAAGTGATAAACAACTGTGTATAGGGGGTGCAGACTATTTTCGATTTTTATTTAGTGTATGCACATAGCAGCTCCGTTTATTGTTTTGTATTTATTGATAACATAACACTAAGGCACTTGTAACTTGTACAACATCGTTTGACTTCTGCGAGGGTGTGTTTATAAACATTTTAATAATTTTTTAACAACTTTTATTTCCGTTTATAAGCGTCACAATGCGTATTTTAGTTTAGCATATTAATCCAAATACACTTGTGAACTATATGTATGATTTACATCAATTGGAAACGTTCACTTTAATTGAACTACATTTAGCGATCGGTAAGTTATAAATGATGTGTAACAGGTCAATAATGACGGACCATCAACGATCGACGTGACCGACGGATACGTCTTGCTGCCGTGTTTATTCCGAGTGGACTGAGTGGTAGCAGATCTTGCAATGCCTCGCGTACTTTAGCTAGAGCACAACGCGAGCGAGAACGCACACTCATGTTTAAAGACAATAAAAAAAGAAACAAACACACATACATATATTGCTACACACACAGATGGGACGCCGCCATAAACACACGTGCAACTACAGATTTTTTTTCGGCTCTCTTTCTCTCTCGCTCTCTCTCTTTTTGCGCTTCCTCCGTCCGTGGTGCAGAGCGCAAGCGGCAGATCGAAGATGGCCATGCAAAGGCCCGTAATCACATGTTCTCACAGCACCAGTGTTGTACACTGCCACAAATTGTTATTTGTTATTCGAATCATTTCTTTAAGAAGTTGATTAAAGGTTGCAGAGCTATGCGTTAATTACAGTTAAGTTTCAATTGATATTTATCGAGTTTATAAAATATAAAATAATATATTTATACATACATATATATAGAATTGCTCGCCTCTCTCTCTCTCTTGCACTGTCTCTCTCTCGTACTAGCAGGTACTGTGTCTAAAGAAACACTTGTATATCTGTATGAATGTATGTATGGATCGGTGTATCTGTATGTGTATTCTCTCGAACAAACTTCAACAACTTGATACTTGTTATGCAGCAGACGTGCACAGACGATCTTTTAGGCGCACCCACATTGTGCCTACAGAGCGCTCTCTTCTCTGTTTCTTCATCTTTGTCCCACTGCCTTTCCTACAGCTTGTTCACTTTCACATTGCATCTCACTCACGGGCAACCTCTCTTTGTTTCCGTGAGGCATAAGCATACCGAACACAGCTCATGTCTTTTTATATACATATGTATGTGTGTATGTTAACACATATAAAAATGTATGTGTATACATATGATTTTGCATACATATGTACATACAGTGTGTCAACTAATTCTTTGCAAAAGGAAAAATGCAATGAATTTTTACGTTTAAAGTAGTTTTTTATTAACATACCTAATAAGGGTTTTCTTAATGTTTCTTTTTACTATATTATAAGGTAATGAATTATGAACTAATTAGCATCGATAAAAATATAAAATTCATATTTAAACATAGCGAAATCAAACAAAAACGAGAGCAACAGTCACGCAAAACGCGACAGTGGGATACCCTTCGACCTATGTTCCCGTGTAGTTTAATTTGTTAAATTCATACATATATATATGTATGCATATGCACATGCCTTGAAATAAATCTCCCTTGTTAGCTGACAGAAGCACTTGGTTTTATGCTCATACTTTCTTAAATAACTTCTGTGATTTTTGTCCGATCGGATTGTAATTTGGTGACTACACACGACTTTTACCGTCGTCATCTGCAGTCTCTGACTAACATGTCTTGACATGTCATGCACCTTCGCTAAACGGCATTGAACGAATGCAGCAATTAAAGAGCGCAATTACAGCTATAATTGAGCCAAATACTTTTTCAATTCCTCTTTGTGCTGAGCTTCTGCAAGTAAAAATATTAGGGGAGAGAGAATTTCACAAAGGCATAATTATTTTGTCATCGAGTAAATCAGTCGCTTTTATTGGCAAATTTGCAAGTGAGTGCAATATTTTTGTTGTTTTTCGAATTATTATAACAAATTACTACCATAACAATTGTTTTTACAGTTAAAATGGTTAAAACAGCTGAGCTGCAGGCCAATATTAGAACAGAAATAGTGACAAAGTTTGATTTGGGTTTTTCCGTAATAAATATCGCAAAAGAATATAATTTGTCACGCCAAACTGCTTATTATCAAATAAAAAAATACAAAAATATAAAAAACATTAATAATTTGCATCGATCAGGCAGAAATCGTAAGACAACTGAAAGCGAGGACCGCTTGATTTTGCGACAAATCAAAAAGGATCCATTAAAAACGCTGAAAATGGTTGCTTTGGAATGGAATAAGGACAAAAATGTTTCATTTAGTGAAAGAACAATACGCAGGCGGTTGAAACAACATAATTTCCATGCCTATATTGCAAGAAATATCCTTTCCATCAGCCCAAGAAATAATATGAAGAGGCTGGCCTTCGCCAAAAAGTATGTACATACATAAATAAGCCGTCTGCATTTTGGCGTAATGTTCTTTGGACTGATGAAAGTAGTTTCGAATACCATTCATCGCCTAAAAAGGTTTTTGTACGAATGGATGCAAATATTCGAAAAAATAGATCCCTGTTCGTCAAAAAGTAAGTCATGGTGGCGGAAGTGTTATGTTTTGAGGTAGCGTATCGTTTAATGGGGTAGGAGATTTGGTTCCTATCGAGGGATCCATGAACCAACATAAATATTTAGAAACCTTGAATAATTACGCATTTCCTTCTGGCGATAAATTGATCGGCGAAGCATTCGTCCTCCAGCAGCATTACGCACCATGTCACACAAGCAAATAAATCAAACAGTTTTTGTTAGAAGTTGGAGTGGAAACGCTGTATTGGCAACCCCAAAGTCCAGATTTGAATATAATTGAAAATGTATGGTCATATGTAAAACATAAGCGATCAGCTGATTTAACAAGAACAAGAGATGAAACCATTATTGAAGTACAAAATGCCTGGAAGGCAGTGGCGGATCTAGGGGGCTATGGGGGCTGTAGCCCCCCCATAAGCCCTATTTAGACCTATGATATGTTCAATGAGTGCAAGATTTAAGGGAAATTTTGTCTCTAGAGGGACTGATTCCAAAGCTACACACAAAAGTTACCGTTGAGGAAATAGTGAATGTTGTAAACGAATACAAAACAGATTCAATAAGCTGCAATGATACAGAGCTGAAATCAGAAATAACCCTTTGGCACCAGCATTGCAAGACATCTTCATTTCTACAAGCACAAACAGCGATTGATGCTTTGAAAAGCAAAGAGGAAAATAATTTTTCCGAATGTTGCGACACTGCTTCAATTATTTACAAGAATACCAGTGACTTCAACAACAGCAGAGAGTTCTTTTTCAGCGCTAAAAGACTGAAAACATTCCTAAGAGTCAACATGGCTGAAAATCGACTCAACGATTTGACTTCGGGATACACACATAAAGATGTGAAAATCTCCAGTAATGAAGTTGTGAATCTTTCGCTAAACTTAAACCTCGGCGACTTGCAACGTTGGATTGGTCATTTGAAGAATGAACGAGCGAAAAAATGGCACTGTTATACGAGTTTGTACCATTTGTAAATATTTTTTTTACTAATAACAGTTTTACCGTAATGCCACTGTCAAAATTTAAAATGTTTCGGAGCACTTTATTTTATTTTTTACACAAAATTTGATGCTAATCCTTTTATCCATACTTTTCGATAGCAAAAAATCGGCGAGCACGCAAAACACTTATAACTTTTACGCCTCTCACAACCAAACAAAAAATGCGATACAATTGAAACTTGGTACAGATGTTTGGGAAGAGTGTACCAACATAACAAAACAAAAAAATCGAAAAAATATAGCAAAAGAATAAAAAAAAAAAAATCGAAATTCGATTATACGTAACCCATGAAAATTCAAAATTCGTGATACTTTTTGAACACACCTTAAATATAAGTATATGTTAAAGTCAGAAAGTTGTATCTTATACAGCGCTTACAAATTGAGTTCAAAAATTAAATTATTGATTTGTGGGGGCGGTGGGCGTGGCACCTAACATTTGAAATAAACTTGATCTGCGCCGAGTACATTATTATTATTTTCGAAAAGGGAGTCTCCCAGCAGAGAAGGTGCGAGGCACTGCGACCAGAAAGATCTATTGTGCCTGTAATGCTCTCCATATCTTGAAAAAAGCTGTTCTGCTTCCCTAATGAAGCATAACAGGTCTTTCGTCGAGCAATGGACAATGTGCTCGGGAACTGCGATTTCCACGTGCAGATGCTTCCTCCTAACCCAAACCAAAGCTGGACAATCACACAGAATGTATTTGGTGGTTTCGTCGTCCTCTCTACAGAGCCTGCATTCTGTATCTGAGGACAGACGCATTTTTGCGAGGTGATAGTTCACCACGTGGTGACCACTAAGGTAACCTATAAGGAGATAGAGATCTCTCCTGGAGAGTAGGTTTGTTCTTCGTTTGACCGAGGGATTCGTAAGCTCTTTAGCCTGCATCATCCCTGGTTGGAAGAACCAATAGCGTTCGGTCAACGTAACCGCCCATGCTTTCACAAGGGATGAGATGGTTGACCACCCCACGCCGCAGAAGGGTTCGGGGCCATGCAGAGGGGCTGATGACCCCGCCCTCGCCAGTTCATCCGCTAGCTCGTTGCCCTGGAAACCAGAGTGTCCAGGTACCCATAGGAGGGTAACTTTGTTTCTGTTGGAGAGCCTCTGGAGGCAGTTCCAACAGTCAGCCATCATACGCGAACCTACTCTTTTTGAGGAGAGGGCTAGTATGGCCGCTTGGCTATCCGAGAAGATATAAATATTTGCTCCTCTAATCCCCTTCTAAAGGATAAGACGGCAGCAGAACTCGATGGCATGAACCTCGGATTGAAAGACTGTGGGCCATTTGCCCATAGCAATCGAGGTTTTGGAGTTGGGACCATGTATCCCAGCTCCAACCCCCTGATCAGTCCTTGACCCATCGGTATACCAGTGTATGCCATGAGGGTCACTGATGGGGTTGCCAGCATCCCAGTCCCTTCGGTCTGGGATGAGAGTTTTGAATTTAGCGCCAAAGAAGAGTTCCTTGGTCATAGAATCTGATCTAGAGCAGATCTCTAAGCCAGGAGTGTCTTTGATAAGTCTAGCATGCCCGAGTACATATTTATTTATTTATTTTAAGGCCATGGATTTTAAAAAAATTCATGGTCTATTGTGTTTGTCGGAACGGAAATGTGCGTAACAGGCAGAAGGAGGCATCTCCGACCCCATAAACTATATATATTCTAAATCAGTATCAGTAGCCAAGTCGATTGAGCCATGTCTGTCTGTCCGTCTGTCTGTCTGTATGAACACCTGGATCTCGGAAACTATAAGAGCTAGAGTCATCAAATTTTGTGACAACATACGTATATATTGCAGTGTCTCAAAGTTTTTTTGAAATTTGGACACGCCCCTTCCCGCCTCTGAAAATGAGTAATAACTATAAACACTATTTAAACTATGATAACACAACCCCACAAAAACTAAGTTTGTCATGATCTGGGTATGCGGCATATGAAGTTATATGTATTTTGGATCCGAATCCGGGGTCAGAAATTCTCCATCACTTCTGGATTTCGACCTAACCCCAAAAAACTGAAAAACCTTTGGATATCCCCCAAAAGATATAGAATGGTGATCTGGGCATGCGATATATGTTTTAACATGTATTTTGTCCTTCTAAGTCCGAATCCGAAGTCCAAATTTACATAGCACGTCTGAGTTTCGACTTAACCTCAAAAAACTCGAAAAATTTTTGAAGGCCCAAAAAATAATGGGGGGTCATGATCGGGTCATGCGATATATGTTTCTATATGTTTTTGGACCTTCCGAATCCGAATCCGAAAAAAAAACCAGCCTATCACTTCAGGATTTTAACCTAACCTAAAAATTTATTTGCCCAGATCACGATGTTCAGTTTTTTGAGGTTAGGTCGAAATCCAGACGTGATGGAGAATTTCTGACCCCGGATTCGGATTCAGCGACCCAAAATACATATAACTGCATATGCCACATACCCAGATCATGACAAACTTTTTTTTTGTGGGGTTGTGTAATCCATGGCCTTATACAGTCAGCTCCTGACTGTAGCGTTTGTATTTTTATTTATTTAATTAGTTTATAGTCGACTAAGGTCAGTCGACTGTTTAAAAGTAAGAAAAAACAATTAATTAATAATTTTAAATTTAAAGTAAAATCTTAACTGTGGAGAAAAATTTAAAATGAAGAAAATTTAATTGATTTAAATTTACTCTGGGATAAAAATATGAAAGAGCCGATCCAAAATTTGTTGCAGAGGATTGGGGAAAACCCAGAAAAACCCAATCAGATCAGGAGAGTTAGTGTTAGTAAGCAAAGCCTAACCAAATAGCGATTGGAATGTTCAAAACATGCAGTTAGTTAAAAAGTACTACTGTTACTAGAAAGAAGATGAGTATGTCCTTAACTAATTACTAGAAAGGTGGGTGAGGATTAGTGATTTTAAGCAAGATACAGAATTATTGTTGTTGTTAGCTACAATGTAATATAGTTTATTATAGTCCGAACATTATACCCTGAAAGGCTCATGCAGGGCATAATTCGAGCTACAATAGGAAAGTTTTAGAGGAAGATAGTTACGGGTGAATCTACCAGGGACAGAGAAGTGTAGTCGACTAAGCAAGTCGTTACTATCTATGTCCCCTTGTATAAGGTTATTAATGAATACAACACCAAGCATAGTTCTACGATTTGCTAGGGAAGGCAGATTTAGTAACAAAAGTCTACTAGGATAGGAAGGAAGTCTTGAATTTACATCCCAGTTAAGGCCACGCAAGGCAAATATTAAAAAGTTTTTCTGTACGGATTCAATGCGATCCTTGTGAACTGTGTACTGAGGACTCCAGACACATGATCCGTACTCGAGAATTGGAAGAACAAGCGAGGTGAAAAGAGTCTTAGTTAGGTAAGGATCGTCAAACTCCTTAGACCATCTCTTAATAAAGCCGAGCACACCCATAGCTTTATTAACCATTGATGAAATATGTTCGCAAAACTTGAGTTTGCGGTCCAAACGGACACCTAGATCATCAACAAGGGAAATTCTTTCCAAGGTACAACCACAAAGAGAGAATGTCATCAGCTTGCATTTGGAGCTGTTCAGGTTAAGAAGATTTGCACGACACCAAGAATAGTCTAAGTCGGATTGAAGGCGAGACAGGAGTCGTCTTTAAATTGAAAAAAGAGCTTCACATCATCAGCATACATGAGAGTACGGGAGTTAAGTATGACCGTTGAGATGACATTGATGAAAAGTGTAAAGAGCAAGGGACCTAAATGGCTTCCCTGGGGAACACCAGATGTGGCATGAACGCGGTAAGAAAGATTATTCTCAAAGAGGACTCGTTGGGTTCTGTCACCCAAATAACTCACAATCCAACTAAGAAATTTTGGTGAGAAACCGAGGAGATTCAGTTTATGTGCAAGAAGAGAATGGTTGACTGAGTCAAATGCCTTACTGAAATCAGTATAGATGACATCAGTTTGAAGATTTTTTTACCACAAAGGATGTCAGCTCAAGCAAATTTGTCGTGGTAGAACGACTTTTCACGAATCCGTGTTGAAAAGGGGATATAACGGATCTGCTAAAGTGTTGCAAGTGAGGAGTTATAACATTCTCGAAGAATTTAGGTATAGCCGATAATTTAGAGATACCTCTGTAATTACTTGCATCAGCCTTGCTGCCTTTTTTGAGTAAAGGGATAATGAAAGATTCCTTCCATATGGAAGGAAAGGAGGCGGTGTCTAAGGACAGCGAAAATAATTTGAGCAATGGCTTACATAAGGAGTTGGCACAATATCTAAGTACACAGGCGGGGATACCATCGGGACCTGGTGAAAAGACTGGTTTAACTAAGCTAAGATCCTTAAAAAGTGAACTTTCGTTCAGTAACGGTGTGAAGATGCCATTTGAACTTGGTACACTATATGGATAAGAATGAATGCTGGGCGTAGAAGAAGAATAAGTTGTTTGAAAAAACTTAGCAAACATATCGGCCATGGCCTGATCTGTGTCCGCCACAGCGTTATCAAACGAAAGTTTAGAAGGAAAGACCGCTGACTTACGCTTCATGTTAACAAAACTATAAAACTTTTTAGGATTCTGAAAAAACTGAAACCTACATCTGTTCAAATAGTTTTTATAACATTTCGCGTTAAGCACGGTAAAATTTGCCGAGCAGTTAGGTAGCCGGAAAAGATAAGCGGTGAGTTTTTATGATTATATTTCTTAAATAAGCTACTCTTTAAGTTTTTTAAGCGAGACAGCTCTTTTGAAAACCAAGGAGGTTTGCTTGAGCATATCGGATAGGAACACAGATATCAAAAGCAGAGTTTAGGGTGTTATAAAATATATTAGTCACAACTGACATATCAGTTGATGCATTCCAAATTTGGTGTCTCTAGCTCTTATAACATCCGGATATCCAGACAGACAGACAATCGACTCGTCTAGTGATCCTGAGCAAGAATATATATACTTTGTGGGGTCTGCCACGCCTCCTTCTGCCTGTTACATACATTTGCACAAAGTTGGTATACCCTTTTTTGACCATTTTCAATGGTCGAAGGGTATAAAAAATGGCACTGTAAGATAGTGTTTAAATAAATATTGTTTAATTAAAAATTGGCAAAAAGTCAGAAAGTTGTATCTCTTATACAGTGCTTGCAAATTGAGTTCAAAAATTAAATTATTGATTTGTGGAGGCGGTGGGCGTGGCACCTAACATTTGAAATAAACTTGATCAGCTTATAGTACACAGGAGTCTGCCTGCCAAATTTGGTAACTCTAACTTTTATAATAGCTGAGATCTGTGCGTTCACACAGACAGACGTACAGACGGACAGACAGACAGACAGACACACAGACAGACAGACATGGCTCAATCGACTCGGCTTGTGATCCTGAGCAAGAATATATATAGTTTATGGGGTCTCCGACACCTCCTTCTGCCTGTTACATACATTTGCACAAATTTAGTATACCCTTTTTTGACCATTTTCAATGGTCGAAGGGTATAAACAAAAGCGGAGAAAAAAAGCTGTCAAGTAATTCTTTGCAAAATGCAAAGACGCATCGAAATGAGAAATGAGTCTCAGTAACGGGACTGCAAATTCCACCAAAATTTTTACGTTCTCTTTTTATTATGCTTTGGCTATCCTTCTTTTGCTATTCTGCATTACTCAAGTGCACATTGCAACATAATTTAACACATTTAAAGATGCCTAGAAAACGAGTTGACGAAAATTTAATAAAATTAGTTTTTTTAACCAGTAAGAAAAGCAACAGTCGCGCAGCACGCGACAGTGGGATACCCTTCGACCTATGTTCCCGTGTAGTTTAATTTGTTATATTCATACACATATGCATATGCACATGCTTTGAAATTAATCCCGACAGATGGCGCTCGCGCTCGCCCGCCTCTCTTGTTAGCTGACCGAAGCACGTGGTTTTATGCTTATACTTTCCATAATAACTTTTGTGTTTATTGTCCGATCGGATTGTGATTTGGACACTACGTAGATATTTCATTCAGCATAGTATATGTAAAAGTCAGAAAATTGTATCTTTTATACAGCGCTTACAAATTGAGTTTAAAAATTAAATTTTTCATTTACGGGGGCGGTGGGCGTGGCACCTAACATTTGAAATAAACTTGATCAGCTTATAGCACACAGGAGTCTTCCTGTCAAATTTGGTAACTCTAGCTTTTATAATAGCTGAGATCTGTGCGGTCACATAGACACACGGACAGACGGACAGACAGACAGACATGGCTCAATCGACTCGGCTTGTGATCCTGAGCAAGAATATATATACTTTATGGGGTCTCCCACGCCTCCTTCTGCCTGTTACATACATTTGCACAAAGTTAGTATACCCTTTTTGACCATTTTCAATGGTCGAAGGGTATAATAATTATTATAAGTGTAAAACAGCAAAGGAGTTGTCGGAAATGTTTGATATTAAGCTTAGGACTATTTACAATATCATATGCCGGGCATTTTTGTCGATGCTAATTAGTTCATAATTCATTACCTTATAATATAGTAAAAAAAAATTAAGAAAACCCTAATTATGTTAATAAAAAACTACTTTAAACGTAAAAATTCATTGCATGTTTCCTTTTGCAAATAATTAGTTGACACACTGAACATATGTACATATGTATGTATGTATGTTTATGGGTCCGGATTAGTGTGAATACTTAATTATTGCAAAAGAAGGCATTATTTACTATTACTATTAGTATTACTATTACTGTTACTATTACTACATATTACTATTACTATTACTATTACTATTACTATTACGATTACTATCACTATTACTATTACTATATTATTACTATTACTATTACTATTACTATTACTATTACTATTACTATTACTATTACTATTACTATTACTATTACTATTACTATTACTATTACTATTACTATTACTATTACTATTACTATTACTATCACTATTACTATTACTCTTACTCTTACTATTACTATTACTATTACTATTACTATTACTATTACTATTACTATAACTATTACTATTGCTATTACTATTAGTACCTGCACGTGAGGCAAACGAACCTGATGCTGACACACAACATTTGTCACGTTAAAGGTAGTTTGGAAAGTCATCGTATGGCCAGCCTTTGGCAACCTGTGCCCTGGTAGACTGCTTGTAAAGTCAGACTCGTCGTACCAGGCGCAATACATATGTATGTATGTATGTATCAGAGTTGTTCGGCCGGAAAGAAGAAAAGAGCACAGCGGGACTTGCTGAGCGCGCTCCTCTTTTCTCATTATGTGTGTTCCTTTGTAATTTAACGTCTTATTCAAGTCATCCCAAATTCTTTATACACTATGAAAAATACGATAGCTGTCTGCCTGCTCAGTTCAGCATGTCTGACCGGGGGTTGGAGAATACAAAGCATTCACACTCACACACTTGCACGTTTTCGTCTTATTTAACGAGGCAACTTCTGCTGGTTCCAGGAAACGAAATAAAACCACACACATCTACATACATACATACACATACACATGAAAGTATGTATGTGTGTACATATGTACATACGAACATCTGTACGTTTGTTTTTAGGTTTTGCATCAGCATTCGAGTCTTTTCCTCAGGAATTTGCCATGCAACTAGAAACATACATATTTATGTATGTACATGTAAAAGTTCTATATGTATATGTATGTACAAACGTATATTGATATGTATTTATGCATATGTATATGGGGTACATTAACAAAAACGCGCTGTGCTACGAGAATCTTGGATTTACAATAGATGAAAATCTGCATACATACATATACTATATGAACATATATGTACATATGTATGTATGTACATACAGACAGTCAAGTAACACTTTACTCAAATGGACATGTTAATGACATGTACATTTGTGTAAAGCGCTACTTAACAGACTGTATATCTATTTATACATGTTAATTTTATGTACATAGTACATCTGTGAAAAGTGTTTCTTGACTAACTGAATTTACATATGTGATACTGAGTTACAATATGCATAAATGTATGTATGTATATGTACATACATTGAACTATAGTATGTAATTACATTGATTGCATATACAATACACTTATATTATTATATACACATATATATACATATGTATATCAGATATTATTAGCTGATCAAGTAATCAAAAAGAGGATACTAGAGCTCGATGGTAGTTAACTTTTTGCTAATGAGATTCCCGGACAGTGCTGCAAATGTAGCTATTTTTATACCCTTCGACAATTGAAAATGGTTAAAAGGGTATACTAACTTTGTGCAAATGTATGTCACCCGCAGAAGGAGGCGTGGGAGACCCAATAAAGTATATATATTCTTGCTCAGGATCACAAGCCGAGTCGATTGAGCCATGTCTGTCTGTCTGTCCGGCTGTCCGTCTGTCCGTCTGTCTGTGTGAACGCACAGATCTCAGCTATTATAAAAGCTAGAGTTACCAAATTTGACAGGAAGACTCCTGTGTACTATAAGCTGATCAAGTTTATTTCAAATGTTAGGTGCCACGCCCACCGCCCCCGTAAATCAAAAATTTAATTTTTGAACTCAATTTGTAAGCGCTGTATAAAAGCTACAACTTTCTGACTTTAACATATACTAAGCTGAATGAAATATCTACGTTGTCTCCAAATTACAATCCGATCGGACAATAATCACAGAAGTTATTTAAGAAAGTATGAGCATAAAACCAAGTGCTTCTGTCAGCTAACAAGGGAGGCGGGCGAGCGCCATCTGTCGGGATTAATTTCAAAGCATGTGCATATGCATAGTTCGAAGGGTATACTACTGTCGCGTTTTGCGCGACTATTGCTCTCGTTTTACTTGTTAAATGGGTGCCACAGCGAAATATGACTATTTTATTATGTGTCAATGCATGGGATTTCCTTGAGCGCTCCAAACCCACGGAGATACAGGAGAAACAAATATACAGAGAATCAAGTAACTTTTTACTCAAATGCACATGTTCATGTAATTTTCATATAACATTTTACTCAAATGCACATGTTGATTTAATGTACATATGTATGTGTAAGGAATTACTTGACGCACTGTATTAGTTTTACACTCTAGAACTAAAAAGAAGAATATTGGATGAAATAAGTTCGAAAAAAAAAACATTTTTTTAATAAATAAACAATGTTTATAACTAATTTTGTAATTTTTTCACATTTATTTACATATATATGTATATACTTTAATCACTTTTATTCACTTTTATTTACATAAGTATATATATACATATAACTTCTATCTGCTTTGAATTATCGGGTCGCCACAAGATTTTAATAGTTAATAGTTATTGTGTTTCAAAAAAAACTGTCCTGCATTCAATTTATCTTGAAGTGTTTATCAGTTTAGAAACGGACGGACACACGGACATAGATGGCTACATTGACTCTTCTGTTGATGGTGATTCAGAATATGGTATATAGTTTCTGGGGTCTGCTACGCCTCCTTCTGCCTATAACATACATTTTCGGTTGGCACAAAGGTTTTATACCCTTCTATCATATGATTTAAGCTACAAAAACACCATATACCTTTCTATCATTGAAAATGGTAAAAAAAAGGGTATACTATTTTTTTGCAAATGTAGGTAACAGGCAGAAGGAGGCGTGGCAGACACCATAGGGTGCATATATTCTTGCTTAAGATCACTAGCCGAGTCGATTGATCCATCTCTGTCTGTGTGAACACACAGATCTCAGCTATTATAAAAGCTAGAGATACCAAATTTGGCAGAAAGATTCCTGTATAATTTATGGTATACTGATCAAGTTTATATCAAATGTCAGGTGCCACGCCCACCGCCCCGTTAATCAATAATTTAATTTTTAAAGTTGATTTGTAAGTGGCGTATAAAAGATACAACTTTCATATATTAAGCTGATTAAAATATCTACGTATCCTTCAATTTGATCGGACAATAAACACAGAAGTTATTCAAGAAAGTACATATGAGCATAACTTGTGTCAGCTAACAGAAGAGGCAAGCACATGTGAAGCGTGCATGTACATATGTATGCAAGTGTGAATTAACAAATTAAACTGCATCGGAACATAGGTCGAATGGTATCCCACTGTCGAGTGCCGCTCGAATGTTGCTCCCGTTATTGAGTGTAGTTCATATGTATGTAGGTTTGTATGTATGTACAATCATTCATAGGGTTGCCATATCTACTGGTTTTTCAAAAATTCTACTAGAAAAAAGAAATATTTCATATGTATATATGTATGTCTGTATGTACATACAACAGACATATTAAGTGTATGCTGTACGCCTAGGCTGTTTGATTTTCCCTTGTCATACTGTGTTTTATAATACATACATATGTATGTACATACATATATGTACGTATACGTATCTGAGAAACACAGACGGGCAAATGACTTTATTTTCAATGTGTCTCGACTTTAAGCCCGGGCCTTTTTAAAAGGCTTAATTAGTCAGTACATCGGAGACGAAAAGAAACGAAGTAGTCATCGGGATAGGTGCGCTTGATAGCAGCACACAATCTCCAATCCAGTTTCTTCCATTAAGCGGCACTACATGCATACGTTTTGATATTCACGCATACATACAGATATACATAAATGTAATTCGTATGTACATACATATATGTATGTATGTATATGTATATGCTCACATATATATGTACATACATTTGAAAGTTCACGTTTATACATACATACATACACGCATACATGCATATACAAACGTGTTACGGTGCAGGCATCATGTCCAGCCTTAGTCGAAGCTCGTAGGAGTGTGTTTTTTTTCTTGTGTGCCTGTGTGAGTTAATACTTTAAAGGAAACAAGAAGAATGATTATAGTATATCATGATTATACTATAAAATACCCTTTAATTACGTAAAAAAATCGTTTTCTAGTTGCCCAAGCAAGCATATCACGAGGCTTTTGCCATACATATAATAATCATGTAGATATTCTATAAATTTATATCATATAGTTTTTATAGTTTTTAAACACTGATTAATTAATTGGTGCAGTAATTCTTAATTTGCACTTGAAAATAATATTCGTAGTTCACACACTGAATACGGGGTATAATAAAAACGTTAAAATAACTGCAACAACTTTGTTACTGTAGTAAATTGTTTGAGCGAGGTGAGCTTCAAAAGTTGTTAATTCGAACCGTTCAACTAATGAGTGCCGGGTAAAAATGTGTGACAATATTTTTATATTACTTATTATATATATGTATATACATATATATATATACATATATATAATTTCCACAAGATGTATTGTGTAAAATAATTTATTTAAAAATATATACATATATAATATTTAGCATCCCAAAAGGATTTCACTAGAGTATCATATATAAATATAAATTAAATAAAATTATTTCTATTTTTATATCTTTATTGTTATACCCTTCGACCATTGAAAATGGTCAAAAAAGAGTATATTAACTTTGCGCAAATGTATGTAACACGCAAAAGGAGGCGTGGTAGACCCCACAAAGTATATATCCGGGACCGTAACTGTTATAATTTTTATTAAAAAAATTGCAAAATAAGAGTTATAAACTAAATTTTTAATTTTAAAATCATTTTTAATTATTATATTTGCTTTTTGAAAATAAAAATCAATTTATAACTTTTATATTTGATTTTTAAAATAAAAATCAAAAAGTAAGAGTTATGAATTGATTTTTATTATAAAAATGAGAAATAAAAAAAATCAAATTGAAATTGCTCATGAACCGAGAGTCCTAGATCATGTATTGCAAAAATTTGCTCTGTCAAAGTTTTAAAAGGGTCTGAGTCGAAGAGCTGAAAGGGCACTTTTTCATCTGTGACCAACTGCACGCAGGCTTCCTTCACTTCACTTGCCGACAATTTCATGGTAAATTTGTTTTTTTTTTCGACAGGTTCGCGTTTTTCGGGGTCTAAATCAGAATACGTTTCGGGATGCTTCTCTGTAAGGTGTCTCTTAAGGTTGGTAAAATAAGTTCGCTTAAAGGAACGCTTACAAATCTTGCAAACCGAACTCCCTAAATTAGATTCAAAAAATTCCCGTACTTTTAAATCTCTTTTGCGGCCCATCTTGAAAAATCACAAATCACAATGCACTCAAATTATGTTTACTATATTTCCACAAAAACATTTCAACGCTTTACATGACCGATAAACTCGTTTTATGAGCAATTTCAATTTGATTTTTATTTCTGATTTTTATAATAAAAATCAATTCATAACTCTTACTTTTTGATTTTTATTTTCAAAATCAAATATAAAAGTTATAAATTGATTTTATTTTTAAAAATCAAATATAAAAATTGAAAAACGATTTTTAAATTAAAAATTGAAAAAAAAAAGTTTTTGTGTTCGCCGATAAAAATTAGCACGGTAGGATTTTTCCCACATTTTTCTGAGACTTTTAAGAGCTTTGATTTTTTTAATCTCATAATTATTATTTATGGTCCCTGGTATATATATTCTAATCTAAATTTAATTTTTTAACTCAATTTATAAGTGCTGTATAAAAGATACAACTTTCTGACTTTAACATATACTAAGCTGAATAAAATATCTACGTATTCTTCAAATTGCAATTCGATCGGACAATAAACATAGAAATTACTTAAAAAGTATGAGCATAAAACCAATTGCTTGTGTAAGCTGACAAGTGAGGCGGGCGAGCGCAAAGAGAATAATTTCAAATCACGTGCATATATATGTATGTCTATACATACATGGGTACATAGGTCGAAGGGTATCCCAATGTCACGTGCCGCGCGACTGTTGCTTTTCTTACTGTTTTTTTGTATCTTAGTAAAAATGTACAAACAATGAGGTTTATTAATTGTTTTTACTTTTAAACAGTCGACTGACCTTAGTTCGACTATAAATTAAATGTAATTAATTAAATTAAATAAATAAATTAAATTTATATTAATAATAATAAATATAAATATATTTAATTATAGAGTTTTGGCGACCTTTATTTATTATACTCATTATAGCTGGCTCGAGGTCAAGGTTCAAATAAAAACAACAATTTGTTGTAATATCAATGATTTTATTTGTTCTGGTAGATAATTACCACGTTTACTAATTGAAAACGGCTAAAAACATATTTTACTTCAAAAGTATTAAAAATAATTTATATATTTGTATTATATGTTATACATACATACATATATACTGCAACGACCCCAGTAAAATCAGTTCCGGCTGAGCATGACTTCTTTCGTCTATTGTTTCTCAAAAATTTTTATTCTTCGCTCACCTCGATTTCGATTGTTCATTAAAAAAATAGTGTAAAAAAAATAATTTGCACAAGATGTATTTTGTAAAATAATTTAATTAAAAAAATACAAACGCTACAGTCAGGAGCTGACTGTATAAGGCCATGGATTACCATAGTATACCGTAGGCAATAAGTATAGGTATGCATTTCTAGCGCGTACCAAATTTCATTATATGTGCTTCTTCTTGATTTTTTTTGGCACGAACTAAGAATGCATATTGCGTCTTGTCGTTTTGTCTAATGTCTCACCATTTTCGACCACTACGAGACATATTCAGTGGCTGAGTGGACTATGTCCCGGACTCTAAGGCGGCCAATGATATTGAGCGTGTTCGAGGTTCGATTGCTGCCGCGATCAACATGTGAAATTCTTTTGTAATTTCATAATTTTTTTAAATAAATTAAAAGCTCAAAAACATTTAAGTGGGGCGGCGGCGGTAAGCGACTTTTAAGTTTTAGTTACGCAATATATGTAATTAGAACTTAGTTTTCTTTCGTCGGTACACAACAGCAACTGCAAATCTAATTGTACATACATATGTATTTATATACAATCGTGCAATAATGTATGTTGAAGTGGGACGCCAATACATACATGTGGATATGCAGACATGTATGTATGGGCGTCCCACTCACACATTCATAACTAATGATCTCTGTTATTTTCTAGCAATTGAAAATAATTGCAAAATATTGAGAGCAAAACAAAATAAGAAACATCCAATTGGAATCTTACTGAACTTGCAAAGTCATAACAGACAAAATACGGAAAGAGTGACGGCATTGAAGAACGCATTAGTTCGCGTTTTCTTGATGCGTGCTGAATAATATAAAAATACTTAACTTTATTTATAAATAATTAATATTATTTATAGGTATTATAATTTGATTGTCTTTCATATGAAAACAAAGTAATGAATATTTTTTTAATTTTTATTGAAATTTAATTAAATAATTTAATTTGTTTGACTGTAACTTTTCTTTTAGATTATTAGAATAAAATAAATAAACAAAATAAAATAATAAATAATTAATAAATAAAAATTCGCAACCGCCTCAAACCGGGAGGGAGTTGAACACACGTACTCTCTCGCAGCCGTCCGCCACTCTAACCACTCGGCTATTGCCTCACACCTTGGCCCGTCGGCAAAACTGCATTGTGAACCAATTCTGTTACCATACAATGCAAATAAAAAGTTTAATAAAATTCTGTGTGTCTGACGCTAGATTTGAACTTCGGTATGCTTGCGTAAATTAGGTATGCTTAAGTATATATGTTCAAAGTGAGTTAAATTCGTATTATATCTCATTATTTATAGTCCGATTTAAATGAAATTTTCACATAACGCCCGTGGCAAGGTATTTGACATGTAAGATATACAACTTTGGTTGTTGAGCTAATATTGTGATTTTTAAATAGTTATTACTGATTTATAGTGGCGGGAAGGGGTGTGTCTAAATTTTAAAAAAACTTTGAGACACTGCAATATATACGTATGTTGTCAAAAATTTGATGACTCTAGCTCTTACAGTTTCTGAGATCCAGGTGTTCATACAGACAGACAGACAGTCAGACAGACGGAAAGACAGACATATACATATATAATATTTAGCATTCCAAAAGGATTTAACTAGAGTATCATCTATGTATATATACACAATCGGACATTATGTAGACTGGGCCGTGAAATCTTTCGTAAGAAAAGAATACAAGTCTTGGAACGTTTCGATCGGCCCCGCAGAATAATTAGCTGCCTGAGGCTGCCAGGTCAATTTAAGCTCCATTCGATGCAATCGCTAGCTATCGAGACCCGCAAGACCCATCTTGCGTCGTGCTGCTGTCTCTCGCGCTGATGAAGACATTATTATTTATAAGGCCAACCGCACCAAATGTTGCGTGTCCCTTTTGAGATTCGGTATCGGATTGGTGTGCGTGTTTTTATGCTCTTATTGTGTCCGTGTGTTCATGTGTACATACATATACGGTTTTGTTCAATATACATACAGTTGCGGTTAAAATAATAGCACCATTAGCACGATTTTTGTCCGTCACAGTTTTTCTGTTTTATCTGACACTTTTTGATTATTTTCTTTACTAAAATTTAATGATACAATGCTTTTCAATGAATTAACGAAAAAAGTTAGCAGATATCATTGGTAGTTTTTTTTAAATAATTACGAAAACAAAAGAAAACCTTCGAATTGGGGCGGTAACAAAAATAGCACTATTGTTCAAAGTTGGTTAAAACAAAATGATAAAACAAAATATTTATTCAGGAAATTAATTATAGCTGTAGTAATATGTTTTAGTAATATTAATATTTAGTTGCGTGACCTTTGTTGGTGATCACGGCTGCACATCATCTAAGCATAGAGTCGACCAAGTCTTGGCACCGTTCTTTACGAATTTTGTCCCAAGAATCCTTCAGAACAGCCCAAACCTTTTAGTTAACGTCCGACAAAAGGTTTTCAATAGGATGAGCAGGCCATTCCATAAGGCTGATCAAGTTATCCTCAAACCATTTATGAGCTTTCTTGCTGGAATGTTTAGGATCATTATCCTGTTGGAATACCCAGATCAAAGGAATTTCGTATTCGGCATATGGCAACACAATATTTAGGCCATGGATTTTAAAAAATTCATGGTCTATTGTGTTTGTCGGAACGGAAATGTGCGTAACAGGCAGAAGGAGGCATCTCCGACCCCATAAACTATATATATTCTGAATCAGTATCAGTAGCCGAGTCGATTGAGCCATGTCTGTCTGTCCGTCTGTCTGTCTGTATGAACACCTGGATCTCAGAAACTGTAAGAGCTAGAGTCATCAAATTTTGTGACAACATACGTATATATTGCAGTGTCTCAAAGTTTTTTTAAAATTTGGACACGCCCCTTCCCGCCTCTATAAATCCGTAAAAACTATTTAAAAATCACAATATTAGCTCAACAACCAAAGTTGTATATCCTACATACCTTGCCACGGGCGTTATGTGAAAATTTCATTTAAATCGGACTATAAATAAGTGAGATATAATGCGAATTAAACTCACTTTGAACATACATACATATATACTTAAGCATACATCATTTACGAAAGCATACCGAAGTTCAAATCTAGCATCAGACACACAGAATTTTATTAAACTTTTTATTTGCATTGTATGGTAGCAGAATTGGTTCACAATGCAGTTTTGCCGATGGGCTAAGGAGCGAGGCAATAGCCGAGTGGTTAGAGTGGCGGACGGCTGCGGGAGAGTGCGTGTGTTCAACTCCCGGTTGAGGCGTGTGCGAATTTTTAGGCCATGGATTTTAAAAAAATTCATGGTCTATTGTGTTTGTCGGAACGGAAACGTGCGTAACAGGCAGAAGGAGGCATCTCCGACCCCATAAAAACTATATGTATTATGAATCAGTATCAGTAGCCGAGTCGATTGAGCCATGTCTGTCTGTCCGTCTGACCGTCTGTCTGTCTGTATGAACACCTGGATCTCGGAAACTATAAGAGCTAGAGTCATCAAATTTTGTGACAACATACGTATATATTGCAGTGTCTGAAAGTTTTTTTGAAATTTGGACACGCCCCTTCCCGCCTCTGAAAATGAGTAATAACTATAAAAACTATATACACTATGATAACACAACCCCACAAAAAAAAAGTTTGTCATGATCTGGGTATGCGGCATATGCAGTTATATGTACTTTGGGTCGCTGAATCCGAATCCGGGGCCAGAAATTCTCCATCACGTCTGGATTTCGACCTAACCTCAAAAAACTGAAAAACCTTTGGATATCCCCCAAAAGATATAGAATCGTGATCTGGGCATGCAATATATGTTTTAACATGTATTTTGTCCTTCTAAGTCCGAATCCGAAGTCCAAATTGACATAGCACGTCTGAGTTTCGACTTAACCTCAAAAAACTCGAAAAATTTTTGAAGGCCCAAAAAATAATGGGGGTCATGAGCGGGTCATGCAATATATGTTTCTATATGTTTTTGGACCTTCCGAATCCGAATCCAATGTCAAAACCAGCTAATCACGTCTGAATTTTAGGGGTTGTGTAATCCATGGTCTTATACAGTCAGCTCCTGACTGTAGCGTTTGTATTTTTATTTATTAATTATTTATTATTTTATTTTGTTTATTTATTTTATTCTAATAATCTAAAAGAAAAGTTACAGTCAAACAAATTAAATTATTTAATTAAATTTCAATAAAAATTAAAAAAATATTCATTACTTTGTTTTCATATGAAAGACAATCAAATTATAATACCTATAAATAATATTAATTATTTATAAATAAAGTTAAGTATTTTTATATTATTCAGCACGCATCAAAAAAACGCGAACTAATGCGTTCTTCAATGCCGTCACTCTTTCCGTATTTTGTCTGTTATGACTTTGCAAGTTCAGTAAGATTCCAATTGGATGTTTCTTATTTTGTTTTGCTCTCAATATTTTGCAATTATTTGCAATTGCTAGAAAATAACAGAGATCATTAGCCCTTGTAATGTTATGAATGTGCGAGTGGGCCGCCCATACATACATGTCTGCATATCCACATGTATGTATTGGCGTCCCACTTCAACATACATTATTGCACGATTGTATATACATTAGAGGTGGGCGCGGGCCGTGCTTTTTTTCGTGGCCCGCGGGCTTTTGCCAAAAAAAACGTGCTCGTGCCTAAAAATCGAGTTTCGTTCGGGTTCGTGCGGGCCCCGGGCCTAAGAAAAAAGCCCGGAGGCCCGCAAAAGCCCGAAGGCCCGCAAAAGCCCGGAGGCCCGCAAAATCGAACCGCACAATCGGTGGGACTCGTGATATGATAGTTTTCAATGTTTCAGATATTTATCGCCTTGTGCCCATCACTTTTGCTACCAAATTGCACACATAAAATATCAGTGCAGTGAAGGCATATACAATGTCGCGACAGGAAATACAAAATTAAATTGATATCAAAAGTGATAAAACTAAAATAATTCCAAATAACAAAGAGCGCAGTAATGTGTGGCAAACATTCGATTTAATCGAATTCAACAATAAAATAGTTGATTTTGTATGCTGCCGCGAATGCAAGAAAGTAATTGCATATGCATCTAGGCATGGAACGGGCACACTCACCCGACACAGATGTGTTTTGGCGGCAAATGAAAATGCCAAAAACGGTGCCCAATCGTCATAGAATCTGATCTAGTGCAGATCTCTAAGCCAGGAATGTCTTTGATTAATCTAGCATGCCCTGATTCGGTAGCTAGAAGCCCAGATTGGAGCTTAATTCTAAGAAGGCTCATAGCAGCAACTTCTTTTATTCGGATGTGCAGCGGAGTCAGGTTCAAGATTGACTTTGCTACTGTGGGACAGGTGCGAAGTGCACCCGTCAGAGAGAGGCAAAGCAGCCTATGCAGTTTAGTGCATTTCTTGATGGCGGTGACCTGCGTAACCTTGGGCCACCACACAATAGCGGCGTAGGTGACGATGGGTCGTACCATCATCTCAAATAACCACCGGATGGTGCATGACTTGAGACCCCAGGTCCTACCAAAGAATCTTCTACATGCCCACATGGCATGAGTTGCCTTTAATAGGGTGTTGTTTAGATGGGAATTCCAATTCAGTCTTTTATCAAGAGTTACCCCTAGATATTTGACTTCGTTGGAGAGTCCCACGGGAGAACCGCCAATGTGCAATTGACCTATGCTAACGGAATAGCGCTTAGTGAAGGAAACGATAATCGCCTTTTGTGGATTGATGCTAAGACCTACATCTTCGCACCATCTACTAACAGTGTTCACGGCAGATTGCATCAGCTCTGTCACGGTGTTGGCAAAGTTCCCGCTCACTACGAGAGCTAGGTCGTCAGCGTAGCCGATCGCTTGCACGCCCTGTTCAGCGAGAATACTTAGTAGTTCATCAACTACTAATGACCAGAGTAAGGGGGATAGGACCCCTCCCTGGGGACATCCTTTAACCGCACTAATGAAAGCAGTCGTGGAGTCCAAGGTAGAGGAGATAGTCCGATGTTTGAGCATAGCATCAGTCCATCGGATTAGGGGACGGGCGATATTTCTGCGCTCTAGCGCCGCAGAAAAAGACCCATAGCCGGTATTGTCGAAAGTGCCCTCTATATCAAGAAACGAGCACAGAGCAATATTCTTGGCTACGAAGGCTCCCTCGATTTTACCAACTAGCTTGTGGAGAGCGACCTCAGTCGATCTTCCAGCTATATACGCAAACTGCGTGGGATGCAGAGGATAAGTTTTCTGTAGTGAGCACCGTATGTGCAGGTCTACAAGCCTTTCCGCTGTTTTAAGCAGAAAAGAAGTGAGACTGATCGGCCAATATGATTTAGGCTGGTCAGGGGGACGATTCCCCTGTTTGGGAATGAATACCACATTGACTCTCCTCCAAGAGATGGGTATGTATCCCCAGGTAAGACTAGCTCTAAGAAGGCCGACCAGCGGATCGAGAATGTGATCCAGGCTATTTTGTAAAAGGGCTGGAAAGATTTGATCGCCCCCTGGGGCTTTGAAGGGGGCGAAGGAATCTACTGCCCATTTGACCTTTTCAGGGTCGAAGATGGTTCCTGATAAACTGGATCCACGAGAGTCCGGTGACATGGACTTGATAGATCTGGGTTCGCCACCGAACCTGGGAAGTGGACTTGGAGTAAAAGGTCCAGTGCTTCCCTGCGATCTTGGGCGAAAGAGCCATCTGCTCTTTTAAGAAGCCCTATACCATTAGATGGACCTTTAGCTAATACTTAATGCAATCTCGCTGCTTCTGGCAGCGATTCAATGCTACCACAGTAGCTGCGCCATGTATCGCGTTTAGCACGTCTAATGTTTTTGTTATAGTTAGTTAGAGCGTCCCTATAGACGCCCCAACTGACGCGGTTAGATCTGGCCCGATTAAATAGGCTCCTAACCTTCCTTCTTTGTATGGATAGTTCCTCGTTCCACCATGGAACTTTACGGTTGACACTTAAAGTCTTCCGAACAGAGCTGTCCTCGAAGGATGTGATGAGCACATCTTGAAGCAGGTTGGCAGCAAGTTCTATCTCACCGATAGAATTTGGTTTGCTGATCAACAAGTCTGCTTTAAAAGCCACAGAGGCTTTGAAAAGTACCCAATTGGTCTTTTTGGGGCAGAAGGAATTCTGACGGATCTCGACTTGGCCAGGTAAGTCGAACCTAATGTGCTGATGGTCCGACAAGGTGGCTTCGTCTGTGACCCGCCAGTTAATCAGCGAACTCCCAATAGAGTAACTGACTAGGGTAAGGTCCAAAACCTCTTCCCTAATGGCGTTAATAAAGGTTCTGGAGACCCAAGTACTTCAGAATGGTGGTGGGTGGGAGGTCCGCGCTATTGGGGAAATACCCTCGAATGAGGTGAGCTCTCGGGAACTCAGTTTCCTCGAATAGCTTAATATCAAGGCCGCTGATGGACCTAATATATCCAAAAGCTCCCCTGACCCATTCAGCAGTGCTGCTGTCCTCGCACACAAGGAGCAGCCATTCATTTCGAGGTATACAGCCCTCGAAACCCGGACCGACTCCAATTGTGGAGGGCAGCCGCATCGCCTTAAGGATGCTATCTTGCACCGTAGCCATCTGCTCCGGTGTAAGCGGTTTGGTGGGATCAGCCGAAGTGAAGCCCAACCTCACACTGCTTGCCACTTGGCTGAAGAGTGGCTTTGTGGACTCCACATGAGTCTTCTTGGACTTCTTTAATGACCCTTGGGGTTCAGGGATGGTATCGTCACCACGCGCCTGTTTAGCCTTGGTTTCCACGGGGGGCGCAGTGGCGATAGCAAGAGCCTCTGCTCTGCTCGAACCCTTTGCGAGTGCAGCTTTAAAGAGCTTCTTCTCGCGGGTCTTCATCTTTACGAAGGCGCTTCCCGAGTCCAGTCGCAGTGTTTGAATTATGGAGCCTTCTTCCGTGAGGTCTGACCTCTGAGAGGCCACAGAAGCGTCGTCAGCAAAGCTGATCAGGTCACAGTCAGCTTCTGCGTCATAGGACATCATCTCGACGTTCTGCTGCGTGCCTGCACAGTTGCTGGACGAAAAAGCAGCACTTACGAACTCAGTGCCCAAGGGAGTTCGAGGCCTGTCCGAGTCCCCTGTAATACTAGAGTCGAGACCCGTAGTATTGGGGGTGGAGGCCAGCAGCCCAATAGCTGCAGCGCTGGTGTTGGGGTCGGCCGTGAAAGCCTCACCCTGGGTTGATGCTGTTGAAGTCGCATCAGACTTTTCTATTTTTAAAATGTTCCATAAATTTGAACCCACGAGCAGGCGGGAAGGGAAGGTCGCCCACGGCATAGCCCGCGTGCCGTGGGAAGTCTGAATAAAACTGGAGGGCGACAGGTATCCAGAGTCCGCATACTAGAGACCGGGCTCCCCCCCGGCCATGCATCCATTAGCGTATGCTGTTCCGCCTTGGATTGGGGTGATTTATAGATTCACGATCTTCGCCCGACTACAATTAGTCAGCACCCCTATCAGAGACATGACCGTGCTAGGGGCCTGCTTCCAGCCGCCCTCACGTGGAGAGTATAGCCGCTCTTCCGTCAGTAGGAGCAAGCACGGCACGTACCCCAGCCAAAACTGTGGTTACATTTAGTTCCACTTGCTGTCTCTGACGGCTGACAGCTAAAGGTTAACTGAGCCGTACGATTTTTTTCAAAAATCTTAGGTATTGCAGACAATTTGGATATACACCTATAGTTCTTCACATCATGGTTATATCCACTTTTTTCAAGAGGAATGGAAAAAAACTTTTTCCAAATAGGTGGAAAATAACCTGTTAGACAGTTAACAAGCAGCTTAAAAATAGGGTTTAGAAGTGAATCAGCAATCTTAGAACACATCCTGGAACTCCATCAGGGCCAGGAGAGAAAACGGGTTTAATAGAATTCTAGTGATCTGAAAGTAAAGAAGTTTTGTTAATAGTAGGACAAAAAATACAAACGCTACAGTCAGGAGCTGATTGTAAGGCCATGGATTATCATAGTTTACCGTAGGCAATAGGTATAGGTATGCATTTCTAGCGCGTACCAAATTTCATTACATGTGTTTTTTCTTAACGAACTAAGAATGCATATTGCTTCTTGTCGTTTTGTCTAATGTCTCACTGGATTATGTCTGAGTGGATTATGTCCCGGACTCTAAGGCCAATGATATTGAGCGTGTTCGAGGTTCGATTGCTGCCGCGATCAACATGTGAAATTCTTTTGTATTTCATAATTTTTTTTAAATAAATTAAAAGCTCAAAAACATTTAAGAGGGGCGGCGGCGGTAGGCGATTTTTAACTTTTAGCTACGCAAGATATGTAATTAGAACTTAGTTTTTTTTTGTCGGTACACAACAGCAACTGCAAATCTAATTGTACATATGTATTTATATACAATCGTGCAATAATGTATGTTGAAGTGGGACGCCAATACATACATGTTGATATGCATGTACGTATGGGCGACCCACTCGCACATTCATAACTATACAAGAGCTTATGATCTCTGTTATTTTCTAGCATTCTAATTGCAAAATATTGAGAGCAAAACAAAATAAGAAACATCCAATTGGAATCTTACTGAACTTGCAAAGTCATAACAGACAAAATACGGAAAGAGTGACGGCATTGAAGAACGCATTAGTTCGCGTTTTTTTTATGCGTGGTAAATAATATAAAAATACTTAACTTTATTTATAAATAATTAATATTATTTATAGCTATTATAATTTTATTGTCTTTCATATGAAAACAAAGTAATGAACATTTTTTTTTTTTTTATTGAATTTAATTAAATAATTTAATTTGTTTGACTGTAACTTTTCTTTCAGTTTATTAGAATAAAATAAATAAACAAAATAAAATAAGAAATAATTAATAAATGAAAATTCGCACCCGCCTAAGCCGGGAGTTGAATACACGCTCTCGCAGCCGTCCGCCACTCTAACCACTCGGCCATTGCCTCACTTCTTGGCCCATCGGCAAAGCTACATTGTGAACCAATTCTGTTACCATACAATGCAAATATAAAGTTTAATAAAATGCTGTGTGTATGACGCTAGATTTGAACTTCGTAAATTAGGTATGCTTAAGTATATATGTTCAAATTGAGTTTAATTTGTATCATATCTCACTTATTTATAGTCCAATTTAAATGAAATTTTCACATAACGCCCGTGGCAAGGTATTTGTCATGTAAGATATGCCACTTTGGTTGTTGAGCTAGCTAATATTATACTTTTTAAATAGTTATTACTGATTTACAAAGGCGGGAAGGGGTGTGTCCAAATTTAAAAAAAACATTTTGAGACACTGCAATATATACGTATGTTGTCGGAGATGCCTCCTTCTGCCTGTTACGCACATTTCCGTTCCGACAAACACAATAGACCTTGAATTTTTTTAAAATCCATGGCCTAAAAAGCGTGTTAAAATTATTAATAGGGTAAGGGTAAGAATGTATGGAAGAGCTATACGGATTAGTTGAAAAGGTAGAATGAAAAAAGTCTGCAAACAAATCGGCTGCGGCCTGATCAGTGCTTGCTTCATTTTTTCCGAAAAATAAAGAGGAAGGGAATCTACAAGATCTACGTTTCAGATTGACAAAGTTGTAAAACTGTTTAGAGTCCTGGGCGAACTTGAAACGACAACGACTCAAATACTCGTTGTAACAATTTGCATTTAGAGCAATAAAGTTTGCTCTAACAGCAATATATCTTGAGAAATCAAAAGGTTTACGAGTTAGTTTAAATTTTTTAAAATACCGAGATGTCAAATTTTTTTCACGAGAGAACCAAGGTGGCCTGTTTGACTTTACGGGTAAAGCAGAAGGAACACATTGGTCGAAAAATGAATTCATGGAGGAATAAACTAAACTATAACTGTACAAAGGGATCTGATGGAGCAGCATAGACTTTAATTTTGTTGTATTATTATTAGTATTGAAGAGATTGAATTTTGACATTGAAGTCATAGGTTAACATAGATTAAGAAAAATTGAATTGTAATTGTAATTTAGATTAAGCATGCTCTCTTAAGTTTTGACGATCGGCAAATGCCGACGGCGAATTCGGTGAGTGTGGTCGGATTGTGGCCCACTCTCAATTATTGAAAACAATCGTAAAATAGCAATCGTCGAAACCAGCAGCAGCAATAAATTATAAAATTTATTAAGTCGAAGCCACCGCGTCTCTTTTCTTATTGATGAACTTTTTTGATCTTTAAAAACGCTTAGAGAATTTTCAGGATCAGTTCGGGAGATAGTGTTTAGTAGTATGTCAGAAGAGAAAACTTAATCAAGCATTCTACCGCTACAATTAGGAACATTATTAATTTGAAATAAAGATAGTTCTGATAGGCCATTTAAAAAAGAATTATAAACCAACTTTTGGTAAGTTAAAATCACCAAAAGCTAGTAGATAATCTCTATCAGATAGTTTGGATGCAACAGTTTGGATAAATGAAAGATGGTCCAAGTAGACGGAAATATCAGATGAGGGGGGAATATAAGAACAGGTAATATAAATTGAAATTTGATACAGTGTTACTTTTGCACATACGAATTCTAAAAGTCCACTATGGTCAATTGAAACTAATTCAGAAGAAAGGTCTGACTTTACAGCTATTAGAACACCACCTCCTGTTCGTGACAAACGATCACATCTGAAACAGGTGTATGTGTCTGAGAAAATCGAGCAACTTTCTACTTCAGGTTTCAACCAAGTTTCAATAAATATTAGTAAGTGGTAATCAAAGGAAACAGAATCAGCATACAGCTTAGAAAGCTTAGTGTTAAGGCCTCTAACGTTTTGGTAGGCAAGAAAAAGAGAGGTTAATTGTACTAGTTTTTATTTGTCACATTAGAAGAAGAAGCACAGGGTATTAAAGGAAGTGATACCGCCGTACGACTCTTTTGTTTTGGAGAGTACTCCTTAACAATTAAATCTGGCGGCCAGAAGGTTCCGTTGCAAACTAATTGAAAATTATCAGCACGGATACTAATTTTAAAAGACGCAATATCACGCGTATGTTTAAATTTAAATTTCTCTACAATAAGATCAGTTACTGATACTTTTGATTGAATATATGATTTTACATGTTCAATCGAAGTATCAGGTGCAAGGCAATGAAACGAAAACCAGTTTCTTTGGTTTAACAGCGACAAGTGATATTGTATATTTCTTATTAGAAGCAGCTTTTTTATTGGAAGTAGCTTTAAATAGTTGTTTTGTTAGGAGTTTTATAAAACTCAGGCGAAGGAGAGGTGACGACGAGAGTTGGTGAATCGGACAAGTTAGATGGGGTGGTTGAAGGAGTCGTAGGAGATAGGAGAGATCTAGGAGAGATTATGCCCGAAGAAGTCGATGGCGAGAGATTAAGGGGCACATCGAAGTCAAAGGACTTAAACTTGGCTTCCACACTAGTGAAATCAGACTGTAACTGCGAAAACGCCAAATGAAGCTTATAAAGTTCTAGCTTTGTCTGCCTGAGGATACTGCTCTAATTGAGTTCCTTACCCCGACAGACTTCCCAAGACCAATGAAGGCCAGCAAGAAACAAAGTCTGGATTTGAATCGGCCGTACACTTATGTGTAATTGCACAACAGGCCCCAATTATTAAAGAAAAGTGATATGCCTCAACTAATGTAGGGAACACCAAAAGAAACGAGAGCAACAATCGCGCAAAACGCGACAGTGGGATACCCTTCGACCTATGTTCCCGTGTAGTTTAATTTGTTAAATTCATATGAATATTGTCCGATCGGATTGTAATTTGGAGACTACGTAGATATTTCATTCAGCTTAATACATGTTAAACTCAGAAAGTTGTGTCTTTTATACAGCGCTTACAAATTGAGTTCAAAAATTAAATTATTGATTTGTGGGGGCGGTGGGCGTGGCACCTAACATTTGAAATAAACTTGATCTGTTTATAGTACACAGGAGTCTTCCTGCCAAATTTGGTAACTCTAGCTTTTATAATAACTGAGATCTGTGCGTTCACACAGACAGACAGACAGACGGACAGACAGACAGACAGACAGACAGACAGACAGACATGGCTTAATCGACTCGGCTTGTGATCCTGAGCAAGAATATATATACTTTATGGGGTCTCCGACGCCTCCTTCTGCCTGTTACATACATTTGCACAAAGTTAGTATACCCTTTTTTAACCATTTTCAATGGTCGAAGGGTATACAAATAGTTGTACAGAAGCAAAGAGAAAAGAAACAAACAAAAAAAATACAAACGCTACAGTCAGGAGCTGACTGTATAAGGCCATGGATTATCATAGTATACCGTAGGCAATAGGTATAGGTATGCATTTCTAGCGCGTACCAAATTTCATTACATGTGCTTCTTCTTGATTTTTTTTGGCACAAACTAAGAATGCATATTGCGTCTTGTCGTTTTGTCTAATGTCTCACCATTTTCGACAACTGCGATAGATGTTCAGTGGCTGAGTGGACTATGTCCCGGACTCTAAGACCAATGATATTGAGCGTGTTCGAGGTTCGATTGCTGCCGCGATCAGCATGTGAAATTCTTTTGTATTTCATAATTTTTTTAAAATAAATTAAAATCTCAAAAACATTAAAGAGGCGCGACGGCGGTAGGCGATTTTTAAGTTTTAGTTACGCAATGTATGTAATTAGAATTTAGTTTTCTTTCGTCGGTACACAACAGCAACTGCAAAACTTGAAGTGGGACGCCAATACATACATGTGGATATGCAGACATGTATGTATGGGCGTCCCACTCGCACATTCATAACTTTACAAGGGCTTATGATCTATCTCTGGTATTTTCTAGCATTCTAATTGCAAAATATTGAGAGCAAAACAAAATAGGAAACATTCAATTGGAATCTTACTGAACTTGCAAAGTCATAACAGACAGAATACGGAAAGCGTGACGTCATTGAAGAACGCATTAGTTCGCGTTTTTTTATGCGTGCTAAATAATATAAAAATACTTAACTTTAATTATAAATAATTAATATTATTTATAGCTATTTTAATTTTATTGTCTTTCATATGAAAACAAAGTAATGAAAATTTTTTTTTTATTTTTATTGAATTTAATTAAATAATTTAATTTGTTTGACTGTAACTTTTCTTTCAGTTTATTAGAATAAAATAAATAAACAAAATAAAATAAGAAATAATTAATAAATGAAAATTCGCACCCGACTCAACCGGGAGTTGAACACACGAACTCTCTCCCAGCCGTCCGCCACTCTAACCACTCGGCCATTGCCTCACTGTTTGGCCCACCGGCAAAGCTGCATTGTGAACCAATTCTGTTACCATACAATGCAAATAAAAAGTTTAATAAAATGCTGTGTGTCTGACGATAGACTCGAATTTCGGTATGCTTGTGTAAATTAGGTCTGCTTAATTATATATGTTCAAAGTGAGTTTAATTCGTATCATATCTCACTTATTTATAGTCCGATTTAAATGAAATTTTCACATAACGCCCGTGGCAAGGTATTTGTCATGTAAGATATACAACTTTGATTGTTGAGTTAATATTGTAGTTTTTAAATAGTTATTACTGATTTACAGAGGCGGGAAGGGACGTGTCCAAATTTTAAAAATACTTTGAGACATTGCAATATATACGTATGTTGTCACAAAATTTGATGACTCCAGCTCTTATAGTTTCTGAGATCCAGGTGTTCATACAGACAGACAGACGGACAGACAGACATGGCTCAATCGACTCGGCTACTGATACTGATTCAGAATATATATAGTTTATGGGGTCGGAGATGCCTCCTTCTGCCTGTTACGCACATTTCCGTTCCGACAAACACAATAGACCATGAAATTTTTTAAAATCCATGGCCTAACAAAAAGCTAGGAAAGAACTTTCACATAGATGGAGAGCAAAGAAAAGAAAGGTTGCGTTAATTATAACAACAAAGCTGATTCCAAAGCCAGAGCTGTAAAAGTGACCACTAACACAAACGCAGTACACTCGGAGAGCGTAAAAAGACGTGAGAGTGGGAGAGCGTAAAAGTGTAAGCACGAAGCGAGAGTAAAACAATAAAACAACAACTATAGCTGTATCGTTGACACAAAGCAGCGCACTAAGAGAGCGGAGCAAACGTGAGAGAGCGAAAAAGCGTGGGAGTGTAAAATTGAAACAAAAACAAATTTCAAGACGCTGAAGACGCGCCAGAAAAATAAAGTGTACAGAAATACAATTTAAATTACAAATTACCAATTACACCAATGTTGTAATGTCTATGTTGCAATGTCTATGTTGAATTTATATACACACAGTTACCATTGACTAATTAGCACTGATTTTAAATCAATTAAGTTAATGTCATAGTGAGTTAAGGTAAATAATAAGAAAATTATTAGGAGCAAAAGCCAAACACGGCCGATCACCAAGAGAGTATACTCTTAATTGTGATAATAATAATATTAATATTATTAATAATATTAATTTTTATATATAATTTTTATATTTATTTTAATTATTCTTACGCCAACAGTTGACTGTTCTTAGTTGTCTTAAAATACAATAAATAAATGATATAAATATATACGAGTATAATTTCTTTACTTATTTCTATTTCTTTTTTAATTTTATTTATTTAAGAATAAACTGTGTGTCCGACTAATGACACATTATAGTAAATATATATAGGAATTATAGTAGATTTGTATAAAAATTCTTTAGTTATTTTTATTTGTATTTTTATTTTGTATTTTATTTTTATTTATTTATTTTATATATTTAATTTAATTTAAAGTGAGCTAAATACTGTCGACTGAATTAGAAAGGATATTAATACAAACAATTATTTATAATAATTAAGCGTAAAGTATAAGTTTAAAAATGTTAAGTTCATTAAATTTAAAATTAATTGAATTTAATTTAATGTAATTAAATGTAATTTAATTTATTATTTATTTATTTATTAAGGAATACTTTGGCGACGAATTAAATTACAATTATAATCAAAACCTAAACTGTGTGGTGAATAAACTGTGAATAAATGAAGACACTCCCCATTGTGTTAAATATATAAAGAAATTATAATAAATATATATAGGAATTATAGTAAATATATATAAATTATTTACTTTTTTGTATTTCTATTTCTACTTTTAATTATATTTATTTAAGAACTGAAATTACAATTATAAGCTATACCTATAAGCTAAACTGACTGGTGAATAAACTGTGTGTCCCCACGCTAAACAAATGAAGACACTCCACATTATAGTAAATATATAAAGGAATTATAGTAATTATATATTAATGCTTTACTTTTTTGTATTTCTATTTCTACTTTTAATTATATTTATTTAAGAATACTGATATTACAATTATAAGCCAATCCTATAAGCTAAACTCACTGGTGAATAAACTGTGTGTCCGACTAATGAAGACATTCTACATTGATGGCCGGCCGAAGCATTCGAATATATTAGAAAGAGAAAAAAATCTCTAACCGGTCTTACACTACTCTTTTTGTTTTTCTGTGAAGATGCTTGTATGTGTAAGTGTGTACATGTCTTTCTCTGTGTGTGTTTCTGTATCTGTGCGTTGTTTGCTTTGTGAATCGTTATGTTGATGTGTTACTCAACAAACAGAAATTAAAACAAATTCAATTTGGTTAAAGGCTAAATGTATAAAAAATAAAATAATTGTTTGTTACATTTAAATTTAGTATTACGAAGGCATTCATATATTCATATATAAAATGCATATAAAGTTACTCCAGCTTCATCTGAACCATATAAGTTAACCTTAATAAACCTGTTATCGGGAGAGATCAAACGTTAGGCTGACCCCTCCTTTAAACACCACAAGCATATATTCTTTCATCATAATTATTTCATTTCGTGTAGGTGTCTGTACACACTCCAATGTGTTTGTGTGATAACGAGTTTTCAATACATCGCTAATCGAACTACGTTAAAGGCAAAAACAGGTTAAAAAGGAGGAGTTTTAACAAACAAAATGGACACCTTGGTACAATTCACCTACTCAATTTAGGGCATATATATTTGGATAATGGCTTGGCATTGAACGATTGTACCCAATTGCCTGACTTCAGATTGTACCCCATTAAAAGTTCAAGAGAAAAGAGAATTTCTTTTCATTAACCCCCAAAATTAATATTTTATATAAACTACCTCTTAATATTATTCAACTAATTTTATTTTCTTTAATTTTTTCAACTTCAATTTTTATTTTGTATTTATTTATTTTATTTTTTTTAATATATTTCATCCATTAGCTATACTCGTAGGATTAACTTTATTAATTCAAACTATTTTAATCTGTTTAAAAACCGCACTAATTACAAAAACATTTTGATTTTCCTATATTTGGCTATCTATTTATTTAAGACACTTCAAAGATTATTAAACAGTTGCGGAGTACAGTGTATATATATTCTGTTTCAGCATCAGCAGGGGGGTACATACACCTTTTTTATACCCGCTAACATCAGTGCATCTTAACTATTTCTTAAATAACTTTTATGTTAATTATCCGATTGCAACAAAAGGAACCAAGAAATCATTTGCAGATTGACAATTATTGTGTTTACCGAAATTGAACTTTCTAGCATTTAAATTACGCTTGTAATTCGGTTTTTATCAATTTCCGGGGCGTAAGTGGGCGTGGCAATATTAAGACATATTGATACCACATTTGGTAGCTCTAGCTGGTATAGACTCTGAGATCTAGGTTGTCATACGGACGGACAGACAGACGGACAGACAGGCAGCCTTTCTTTTTTTTTTTTTTTTTAATATATTTTTCTTTTATTTTTATTTTAATTGTCATACGGGGAAAATCCAAAATCCCCTTTGTGTCCTTTTATCTATTAATTCTGCGCATTTTTGGCGCGCCGCTAACTATAGTTAGCGTTATCTATTTTGTTTTTTATACCCTTCGACCATTAAAAATGGTCAAAAAAGGGTATACCAACTTTTTGCAAATGTATGTAACAGGCAGAAGGCGGCGTGGCAGACCCCACAAAGTATATATATTCTTGCTCAGGATCACTAGCCGATTGAGCCATGTCTGTCTGGCTGGATGTCCGGATGTCCAGATGAACACACAGATCTCAGCTATTATAAGAGCTAGAGACACCAAATTTGGAATGAAGGTTCCTATGTACTTGGCGCAAGTTTATTTCAAATGTTAGATGCCACGCCCACCGCCCCCACAAATCAATAATTTAATTTTTTGAACTCAATTTGTAAGCGCTGTATAAAAGATACAACTTTCTGACTTTAACATATACTAAGCTGAATGAAATATCTACGTAGTCTCCAAATTACAATCCGATCGGACAATAATCACAGAAGTAATTTAAGAAAGTATGAGCATAAAACCAAGTGCTTCTGTCAGCTAACAAGGAGGCGGGCGAGCGCGAAGCGCGAGCGCCATCTGTCGGGATTAATTTCAAAGCATATGCATATGCATATGTGTATAAATTTAACAAATTAAACTACACGGGAAGATAGGTCGAAGGCTATCCCACTGGCGCGTTTTGCGCGACTGTTGCTCTCGTTTTTTATGTTAAAATCTTTTTTTTTTTAAACCATGCCCTCCCCCACAGGCAGACTGACAAACATGGCTATATCGGCTCGGCTGCAGATGTTGATTTAGAATATTTCTGCCTGTTACATACATTTTCGGTTGGCACAGAGGTTTTATACCCTTTACACTATGGGTAGCGCGAGCAACAGTCGAGAGGCAAGCGACCATTGGGATACCCTTCGAGCTAAGTTCTATAATTCTAATGTCAAAGGTAACTTTAGGTACTTCAGGTTATTGCCTTGGTTGGGACTAAGGAGTTTACCTGTGGCACATTGTTTACCTTCTTCAAACCCAGCCTTCTGCACCAGTCGCACAAATGTGATATTAAGTCCTAGTTGGAGCATGGGACCTCTTTAAGTTTAGCACGGGTTATGTTTATTATGTGGTCAGCATAACCTTGAGTATGCTGCATAGGAGAGCACAGTGAAATGTTTCTTGTGGGAACCTCTTTAAGTATTGACGTCGATTGTCTGGACTTTTAGTAGAGATAAAATCCATTTACTGATCGTTCCATTTGTGTCTATCCTCCCGCACTGTTGACAAATGCAGCAAGGTTGTATCTAATATCTATATCTATATCTACTCAGGCAGAAATTGCGTGGGGTTAGTTATTTGAAAATGTTTCGAAAGCGTTCTAAAATACTCCTTCACGGTTGATAATCTTCTTCTTTGTTAATAAGCGGAAAGAAATATGGCCTTCGGCATGCGGACGGTTCTACACTCTTGCAGGCTCTTATTTGCTTCGACTGTTCCGATAATATGTTAATTATAATTAATGGTGCAGTTTTCATTGACAGCATATCCAATTGCTGGTAACATAACTTATACAAACACTGCAACTTAATACGAAAATCGGTATTTCTAACTTTTCCTATGAAAGCTACGACTGGTGCAGGAGGCTAGCCCTGAAAAAATTAAATAAAGTGCGACTGGTAAATTCCTTATTCCCAACCTGGGAAATTATCTAAAATACCCGAAGTGACCTTTGACAGTAGACAGTAATCTGTCTAATCATTTCATTTTTAATAAATTATTGATTGGTACAATAGATCGATTAACATATAATAATAATACTAAATGTATGATCGGAATTGAAAGGAGGTGCATCTATCATTTGTCTAACTTATAAAGAGTGATTCTGTAAGAGCTATAAGAAAGTTTTTAAAAAAAACACACATAAAATTGAATTCTTTATTTGAATCGGTACTATCGGTATTATCGATTCAAACAAAGAATTCAATTTTATGTGTGTTTTTTTTAAAAACTTTCTTATAGCTCTTACAGAATCACTCTTTATAAGGTAGACAAATGATAAATAGTGTATATGATTAAATGTTTGAAGATTATTTTATGCAAATGTTGAGCGTGACTGCGCCTCAAATGGTCCAAAATTCGCTAAGTCTTACTCTATTACTATCGATTCAAATAAAGATTTCATAGATTTCTTTCAATTTTATGTGTTTTTTTGAAAAACTTTTCTATAGCTCTTAAAAAATCACCCTTTACATGTTATCGACTAGAGGAGTTAAAACACAAAATCCTAAAGGGTATGCACCTATGGTAGCATATCTGTCTGGTTCATGTTTTTATACCATACGAATTGAATGGTACAAGAACTAGAAAGAACAGCTAGCTTTGGCATACCGGAGTTTTTATATTTTTACATCATTTAGCACCAACAAACTAGTTAAACATATAATACAAATACAGAGTGGACTTTATATGTCACGTGCATTTTTGAATAATTGTTCCAGTCCACATTGGGCCAGCGAGCCGATCTTTCGACGAAAATTCAAATTTTTCATAGAAAGTAAACCTGTTTTAATAATAAAATTTGAACTTCGACTAAAATTAATCAAAAGATTTTAGTTGTTTTGATGCATCCCTGAAATTTTAGCAGCCCTTCTAAGTCAGCTGTTTGATTGCATGCGCGCGAAATTAAAAAGCGCAGGAAAAATTTTGTTGACTTGCGAGCGTGCCAAAATTATTGTGGTTTAACCAATTTTCACAAAAATTATGGAAAAGAAGGACCAAGGTATGTAGAATATTTGTATTAAAAAAAATTTAGTTCATGTTTGTTAATGTCTTTTTTTGTGTGCGTTTATTCGTGTTGTCCAAAAGTAGAAAAAAGCTAACCTGCTAACCCGTCTTTTGTGGAGTATAACTAATTTTGTGCCAATTTGTGCCAAAAAGTAATTATGTGTCATTATAGTGTAAATTGTATGTAAACTAATTATAAAAATCTTTTTTGCTCCCTTTTGCTCCGATGTGTATAATCCTTAATATTACAGCTGTGGTTGAGTTCGCCTATGAGCAACAGCTTGATATCTACATACAAAACAATCGTAGCGCATCTTCCGTTTCGAGTTGGATTTATGATGAACTGAAAGAATTCGACTTAATCACGGAGAAAAAGGATGAAATCAACACCAAAGTGAGAAGCTTTCACTTTTACATACAAAAGAATTTGGCAAATTGTTATAGAAGTATGGCCAGATTTAAGACAAAGCATACCAAATGGCTTTCGTGCAACATGGTTATAACAGTAAGTTCATTGTTGTCTTAAAATGACAAGTGAGAGATGAAAATGGAAAAGAAGAAATGGCGAAATAAAAAAAGACGATTCAGAAGCAGATGTGGAATGCTATGGCTCTAAGTGTGGATAAGCCTAAGCAGAATGGCAATGGTAATACCAACGACGGTAATACAGCAAGGAGGGCGTTTCCACAACCTAAGCTACTAGCTGAAATTTTAGGTCTTGATGAATTCCTCATTGCATATTTTAGCAATATTTTAATTGCTAATTCTTGTGACCTACCAATTGACCCAACAAAATTTAAAAAAACCAGAAAACCATAACTCGATATATGTCCTTCTATCCATGGTTTCCAATGTCGGCAACGGTTCATAAAGTGTTAATGCACGGCTACCAAATAATAGAAGCATCAATCCTTCCATTAGGTGTTCTTGGCGAAAACGCCTCAGAGGCTCGCAACAAATACTATAAGAGTGACAGGAGGTTACATGGTCGAAAGAGTACACGGCAGAACAACATGGCAGACGTTTTCCACAGAGCAATGGATTCCTCAGATCCTCTTGTGTCGAGCATCTATCTAACAAAAAGATTGCGCCAGCAAAATAAACTACCCCTACCAGCAGACGTAATCGAACTTTTGAAATCACCAAACTTGCTAAATATTGTTAACATGAACAATAATAACAATGTTCCCGATTTTGATGCTAACATAAGTGACAGTGATTCAGATTCTGACTCTGAAAATCCGTTTTCAATAGATATTGATGTAGAACACGACTTTTATTAACATTTTTATACCCTTCGACCATTGAAAATGGTCAAAAAAGGGTATACTAACTTTGTGCAAATGTATGTAACAGGCAGAAGGAGGCGTGGCAGACCCCATAAAGTATATATATTCTTACTCAAGATTACTAGCCGAGTCGATTGAGCCATGTCTGTCTGTCTGTCCGGATGTCCGTCTGACCAGATGAACACACAGATCTCAGCTATTAAATGATAGAGACACCAAATTTGGAATGAAGGTTCCTATGTACTCGGCGCAGATCAAGTTTATTTCAAATGTTAGGTGCCACGCCCACCGCCCCCACAAATCAATAATTTAATTTTTGAACTCAATTTGTAAGCGCTGTATAAAAGATACAACTTTCTGACTTTAACATATACTAAGCTGAATGAAATATCTACGTAGTCTCCAAATTACAATCCGATCGGACAATAATCACAGAAGTTATTTAAGAAAGTATGAGCATGAAACCAAATGCTTCTGTCAGCTAACATCTGTCGGGATTAATTTCAAAGCATGTGCATATGCATATGTGTATAAATTTAACAAATTAAACTACACGGGAACATATGTAGGTCGAAGGGTATCCCACTGTCGCGTTTTGCGCGACTGTTGCTCTCGTTAAATGTAAAATACTTATTTATAGTCATTTTGAATGCATTGTTATCTTTTAGTTATTAATATTAAGGTTATGTGTTAAAAAAAAATTAATTAAAAACATTTGCTGAATTTAACGAGTGCTAGCATTATTAATTACCGTACAATTAAGAATAAGAAGAAACCTATCTCATATGGGCGGCTAGGGAAGGCGTGGTCAGATCGGTCTGAAACTTGGATATGTTTTTATATGCATCGACACTATCATATGTACGAAATTTCAAGAACCTAGGTTTAAAACTTTAATTTTCGTCGAAAAATCGGCAATGTGCAGTCGTCCGGTTTTACAGAGGTGTGAATAGTATACAAAGGTTTCTACATAACATTGATTGGTAGCGATAAGTTACTTTATTTATTTCGATTGATTGTTCCTATGGCAGCCATATGTTATAGTGTACGTAGCGATCGAAAGCGAAGGATTTAACGATGATTGAAAGGACATCGATAAATTCAACAGATTAATATCTATTGAAAGTTAAGTGTGATTGGCAAATTGAGAGCGTTGTAGATCCCCAGAAACGTGTAACGACTACGCACAAATGATTATTCGACTAGTTTATTATCCAGAATGTTTCACAAAATGTATTATAAATTGTTATTATGGTTTTTCAAAACTTCAACTTAAATAGAAACAAATAAAACAACGGACGCATGCATTTTAATATTTAAAATGCTTAATTCTTCTTGTCAGCTTCCTTCTCGACTTCAGGGTACTCAAATTTAACACCTGGTTCACATGTGAAAATGGGGCAACAGAATGGAAAGGGTGCCGTTTTATTGGTCCTCTCAGTATCCAATTTACATTTGTCGTTTGCCAAGGATAGTGGCAGCGGTCCACAGTCTTCAACAAGTTCCAGGAGTCTAAATTATTTTTGAATTATTAAAACATTTAGTTGATGAATGATTTGATTTGAAATTAGCTAAATACTTAGTTGAATTATCCTCGTTCTTCACACAAGTTGAGCGGCCGCAGAATGGTGTCAATTCCCACGTCTTTCCTGGTTCTACAGTAGCACATCGAGTCGAAGCGAAGCAAATGCCTGGAAAGTCTGATTCAAAATATCCGACGATTAAGTAATGTTAAAAGATGTTAATGATGTACTTTTCCTGCGAGCATTGATGTACAAATGTTTGTACATCAAATATACAACAGGCAGACCCCACAAAGTATGTATAGAATGTATTTATACTTTTGATTAGGATCACTAGGTCATGAGCGGCTTGAGCTATTTCCGTCTGTCTGTCTGATTGAATGTCGATATCTCAGCCTAAAGACTCCAAATTAGGCATGTTGAAAGTACCTGTATACTAAAGCTGGAAGTTAAATCGATTCTCGAATCGATTAATCGATGTTTTCAATTTTCTCCGATGTATCAATTTAATTTCTGAAATCGAAAATTTGAAAATAGTACTAAATTACGACAACTAAATAAGTAAACATGTCTAGTGGTGGTATAAAATTTGAGTTTAAACATTTAAACATTTGTTTTTGCAGAATTTTGAGTTGGGAGTAATTGTTTAATAACTTCATTATATTGTATATTTTTTTTCTTTAATTTCAAGCCAAAAACACGTTTTATTTTCTTATATTTCAAATTTTTATACCCTTCGACCATTGAAAATGGTCAAAAAGGGTATACTAACTTTGTGCAAATGTATGTAACAGGCAGAAGGAGGCGTGGGAGACCCCATAAAGTATATACTATATATTCTTGCTCAGGATCACAAGTCGAGTCGATTGAGCCATGTCTGTCTGTCTGTCCGTCTGTCTGTGTGAACGCACAGATCTCAACTATTATAAGAGCTAGAGTTTCCAAATTTGGCATGAAGACTCCTGTGTACTATAAGCTGATGAAGTTTATTTCAAATGTTAGGTGCCACGCCCACCGCCCCCACAAATCAATAATTTAATTTTTGAACTCAATTTGTAAGCGCTGTATAAAAGATACAACTTTCTGACTTTAACACATACTAAGCTGAATGAAATATCTACGCAGTCTCCAAATTACAATCCGATCGGACAATAATCACAGAAGTTATTTAAGAAAGTCTGTCAGCTAACAAGGGAGGCGGACTATCGCGAGCGCCATCTGTCGGGATTAATTTCAAAGCATGTGCATATGCATATGTGTATGAATTTAACAAATTAAACTCCACGCGAACATAGGTCGAAGGGTATCCCACTGTCGCGTTTTGCGCGACTGTTGCTCTCGTTCTATTTAAATTGATTTGAATAGACATTTTTCTTGAATTTTTTAAATAAATCGATTCAGTGAACATCAATTTATTTTCTATACTACTATACAAGTTGTAAATATTGTATACTACTTTTATATTATAGACACTGCAATTATTTGGCTGGCAGAAGAATTTGTACAGCAATACAGCTGTCGGGAATTAAAACATCTTTTAAAATCTTACATTTTAGAGTTTGACGGTTTTTTTTAGATGTGTTTTTGCCTGTTGAAAAACCCTTTGATAACGCGGCCTTGGTGCAAAGTGCTGTTGAACTCAGCTGCTTTCAAAGCACCTCAAGCGGATCGCGCTGTTAAACTGGCTTTCGATTTCGATTACGCGCAACTACTACAGACAATTGCTTCATGAAACTGTCATCAGTATCCCCCTACCCCACAACCGCTTGCCAGTCAGTGTCTTTCTGTGTCTACAGACACGAGTTTAGTGTATGCAGCAGCCATCTCCCTCTCCCTCCCTATTAAGCCAAGTTATGAATTGTTTAACACATAAACACACACTTAATGACAGCCCTGACTTACCTCTGAGAACATCAGCGGGAATTAAACGTTTGTAGATTTTGATTTCATCATCGCCCTTTGGCTTTTCTGTTTCTGAACTTTCTGCTGCCCAACCCATGAAAGGGGTTAACATGATGCCGATCGCAAAAAGAGCTAAAGTCAAATTGAGCTCATGCATTTTTTTTCGGCTCTTTGGAGTTTTCTATGTACATATGTACAGACAGATTTATATGTGGATCGACGATTCCAAACGCTGACCAGAAACCAGAAACAAGTCTACTTCAAGCGAAAGTCAACATTAAATTAAAACAACCGGACCCCGTTACCACTATTTATAGGCTAAATTGGGCCCACAAATGTATGCATATGCCATAATATGGTATTGCATGAACGCATTCAAAACGGTAAATGAATGATTTAATAAATAACGAGAGCAACAGTCGCGCAAAACGCGACAGTGGGATACCCTTCGACCTATGTTCCCGTGGAGTTTAATTTGTTAAATTCATACACAAATGCATATGCACATGCTTTGAAATTAATCCCGACAGATGGCGCTCGCGCTTCGCGCTAGTCCGCCTACCTTGTTAGCTGACAGACTTTCTTAAATAACTTCTGTGATTATTGTCCGATCGGATTGTAATTTGGAGACTGCGTAGATATTTCATTTAGCTTAGTATATGTTAAAGTCAGAAAGTTGTATCTTTTATACAGCGCTTACAAATTGAGTTCAAAAATTGAATTATTGATTTGTGGGGGCGGTGGGCGTGGCACCTAACATTTGAAATGAACTTCATCAGCTTATAGTACACAGGAGTCTTCATGCCAAATTTGGAAACTCTAGCTCTTATAATAGCTGAGATCTGTGCGTTCACACAGGCAGACGGACAGACAGACAGACATGGCTCAATCGACTCGACTTGTGATCCTGAGCAAGAATATATATACTTTATGGGGTCTCCCACGCCTCCTTCTGCCTCCTTTTGCACAAAGTTAGTATACCCTTTTTGACCATTTTCAATGGTCGAAGGGTATAAAAAAGAAGTTACATATTTTTGAGTAAATTTTGTTAATGAATGTGAATTAATGTTGTAGTTTTGGTTGTTTTGATAGCCAGTGTACTTATTAATTTCATTGTTGTAAAGTAAAAAATACAAACGCTACAGTCATGAGCTGACTGTATAAGGCCATGGATTATCATAGTATACCGTAGCCAATAGGTATAGGTATGCATTTCTAGCGCGTACCAAATTTCATTACATGTGTTTCTTGATTTTTTTTTCGTCGGTATACAACAGCAACTGCAAATCTCATTGTACATACATATGTATGTATGTATATACATTCGTGCAATAATGTGTGCTGAAGTGGGACGCTAATACATAAATGTGGATATACAGACATGTATGTATTGGCGTCCCACTCGCACATTCATAACTTTCTGTTATTTTCTAGCATTCTAATTGCAAAATATTGAAAGCAAAACAAAATAGGAATCATCCAATTGGAATCTTACTGAACTTGCAAAGTCATAACAGACAAAATACGGAAAGAGTGACGGCATTGAAGAACGCATTAGTTCGCGTTTTTTTATGAGTGCTGAATAATATAAAAATACAAATTATAATACCTATAAATAATATTAATTATTTATAAATAAAGTTGTCTTTTATATGAAAACAAAGTAATGAATATTTTTTTAATTTTTATTGAAATTTAATTAAATAATTTAATTTGTTTGACTGTAACTTTTCTTTTAGATTATTAGAATAAAATAAATAAACAAAATAAAATAATTAATAAATAAAAATTCGCACCCGCCTCAACGGGAGTTGAACACACGCACTCTCTCGCAGCCGTCCGCCACTCTAACCACTCGGCTATTGCCTCACTCCCTGGCCCATCGGCAAAACTGCATTGTGAACCAATTCTGCTACCATAAAATGCAAATAAAAAGTTTAATAAAATGCTGTGTGTCTGACGCTAGATTTGAACTTCAGTATGCTTGCGTAAATTAGGTATGCTTAAGTATATATGTTCAAAGTGAGTTTAATTCGTATCAGATCTCACTTATTTATAGTCCGATTTTAATGAAATTTTCACATACCGCCCGTGGCAAGGTATTTGTCATGTAAGATATACAACTTTGGTTGTTGAGTTAATATTGTAGTTTTTAAATATTTATTACTGATTTACAGAGGCGGGAAGAGGCGTGTTCAAATTTTAAAAAAACTTTGAGACACTGTAATATAAACGTATGTTGATGACTCTAGCTCTTATAGTTTCTGAGATCCAGGTGTTCATACAGACAGACAGACAGACAGACAGACAGACAGACAGACATGGCTCAATCGACTCGGCTACTGATACTGATTCAGAATATATATGTAGTTTATGGGGTCGGAGATGCCTACTTCTGCCTGTTACGCACATTTCCGTTCCGACAAACACAATAGACCATGAATTTTTTTTAAATCCATGGCTTAAAAATGAGTACAGTATTTGTACAAATACTGCGTCAAAGTCGATCTTTGTTGGCGTATATATTTACACATGCATTCATAAAATACATCTGTACATACTTACAAGTAGTTTTGTTTATGCTCTAACTTTAACTTTATTTCTATGAATATCTGTATGTAAATACATACCACTCGGCCGCTACTTTTCGCTGTTTGAGTACTCTATATTTTCGATGCTTAGTGATGTAGGTATGTAAACTCACACACATACATACAGTCTGTCAAGTAACGCTTTACACAAATGTACATTATATTAACATGTGCATTTGAGTAAAGTGTTACTTGACTGTCTGCACATATATATGTACAGACATACATACATATGTAGTAATACTACATAATAATGGCGAAAATCTATGCAGACAAATCAAGAAACTAGCTAGCAACAAATAATATATGTACATAGGTTTTAGTTCAACCACTAAGCAATGATTGTGTTTATTGCTTAACAACTTATAAATAATATTTAAAAAGTATATGTACTAAAATTTAAAATATTTTAGTGCGGTATACCAATAAAAGTTAAGGGAAAAAAATGACCTGGAACCTGGTAATAAAATTACTAACAATATATTTCATAGGATATGATTAATATTTTTTTACAAATTGCGTAAAATATTAGTTGTTCTGAATTTTCAAATAATTTTGGGAATTTGATCTAGAAAGTGCCAACTCACATTCAAATTGATATTGATATTTATATTTTATATAATAAATAATAATTGTTTTTGCTCTATTAAGCCGTGAAATCCGATGTTTCATTTTTTGGTATATATCTTCTAAATAATGCCGAAAAATAAAAATTGTTACTTATTATTGTCGAGATCTTTAAGAATGAAATTAGAATCAAATTTTTGCGCTTTGGAAACTGCAATCTCGGTCCGAATTGTGAAGGCAACTCTAAAAAAAAAAAAATAGACAAAATGTATCGATTTGCATCATCGATAATTATAAAACTACAATCGTTACACGTCAATTTTACAGATAAATTTTGCGTGAAAATCGCTTCTTATTCTAAAAAGTTTCCATAAATTTTTTTTGATAAGAACAAAGGAAAAATGGGCCTGACAATATCCAGTTTATTAACACGTTTATTTGGCAAAAAACAAATGCGCATTTTAATGGGTACGTTTCTCCCTAAAGTTAGAATCCGTAGCTGCAGACAAATCTACTTGCCACAGATGCCACGCATCTGTGGTTGACACATCAAAGTGTTGAACTTAATTAAGTTTTTAAATGTAATATTGAATATTTAATTGTTATTGTTCTTGTTTGTGAAGTTGGCCTCGACGCTGCCGGAAAGACAACCATATTGTACAAACTGAAACTAGGGGAAATTGTGACGACAATCCCTACCATTGGCTTCAATGTGGAGACTGTGGAATATAAAAACATATGTTTTACCGTTTGGGATGTTGGCGGCCAGGACAAGATTCGGCCACTGTGGCGTCATTATTTTCAGAATACACAAGGTCTTATATTTGTAGTCGATTCGAATGATCGTGACCGCATTAACGAGGCTGAAAAGGAGCTTCAAAATATGGTAGTATCTGTATAACTTGTCATACAACGTGTCCCATAATCTAGACTTTGTTTTGCTAACAGCTTCAAGAAGATGAGTTAAGGGACGCAGTCCTTCTTGTATTTGCCAACAAACAGGACCTTCCCAATGCAATGAGTGCTGCCGAGTTGACTGACAAATTACATTTGAATCAGCTTAGGAATCGTCATGTATGTGTTGTGCATTTTCTGTATAAGACATGTGTATAATCAAGTTCTGTTTTTAGTGGTTCATTCAATCGACATGTGCAACTCAGGGCCATGGGTTATATGAGGGACTGGACTGGCTCTCAGCTGAACTGGCCAAAAAATGATGATCATTACAACTAAAGCAAATTGCAATAATTTCCAAACCGAAAGCTAGAAATATGTTTTATCATACAATTAAAAAACAATTACTATTGATTAGATTCTAAATAAACATATATGTATGTGTATAAGTATAAAGAGTAACAAACGTCTTTACATTTTTATCTTGAAATACATTAAGAGAAAGTTATATGTATATTTCTTATTTTATTCAAAACGAAGGTATGTATATATTAGAGTATGTATGCAAGTGGATATTTAGATGCTATACACAGTTGTCCAATGGGACCGTCTTAAACCCACACGCACCACTGCAAGGATTTAGCTATTATAGCTACCACTAAATGTATATTATTCAATTATGCATCATTATATTCACAACTGGCATTGGACTGATAGGAGGAAATCAGAACCTGTAGTTCAGTAATAAAGGGTGATTTTTTAGCAATTATCTTTTTGGCAACACTGGTTTAAACATTGACGTACGTTTCGTGATTTGCATCAGTGTCATTAAGAAAGTGCATCGCGCGCTTCTTTCATTTTATGGTGTTACGGACTGCGTTTTGTCGCTAGACCGCGCCAGCTAGCTCAGCAGCACTTGTGGGGGGGGGTTTCCACCAGCCCTGCAGACCGCACCAAAATATCGATAATCATCGGTATTTACACATAAGACGCATCACTGACAAAAGGTAAACAAACCAAAATGCACATAAAATACATATTTTAAGGCATTTCAATTTATTTACAGGCACAAACTACTCTACGAGTGTTGCATTCTGCGAATCAGCTGTGTTCATACCGAGTGTCGATAGGCAGGTATCGATGAACACAGCTGCCCTGGTATAGCAAATCTACTGGCAGATCAAGCAGTGCGAACTTAAGCGGGACGTCGGACCAACACCATCTGGTGCTCAGCGTAGGAACCTCCTACGTTAACAGCCAGATCGGTCGGCGACCCAATGTTCCCGTTTTGAGCAAGCGCCGTCTGAACTGTCGGTTAGATGCCGAAGGCCCAGGCATATGACCGCCAACATACTTTTCAAGGGCGGCCGACTCCTCAGTAGAAGTTGAGCGAGCCGTTGGCGCAGTCAAATACTGCGAATAAGTAAAAAGTGCGTGATGTGTCCATTTTCCTTTTTTGATTTAATATTATTGTTTTCATTTCAATTTAATATAATTTTGTGTGTGCAGCGTCGCCGAGGAAGTTCCTGTTTGCTCCACGTTTGCCCTGGTGAGTCCGGTCCTTGTAGGGATCCGCCAGGGCCCCTTTTAAGATAATTGTCCCGCCAATCCGGCTCCTGTGCGCAACCAGTGCAGTACCAGCGTCCGCCACAGACCACATCTGCAGTTCGAGCAGCTGCAGTAGTCCGGCATTTTGGCCAGCAGGCCAGATCTGCATCTAGCAGCAGCCACAAACATCAGCAACAATCCCGCTCTGCTACTGTAGGCTCGTCTTTGCCTGCAGGCACATACATTTTCCTGCCTGGTGGCTGCAGCAATCCACACATGACCTAGAATAATACAATATGTCCTATTAGTTATAATTCTGTAGATTTAAATTGTTATTAGTTTTAAGATTTTGCGTTAGTTAGTTGTTTTGCATGTTAGGTCCACGTGGGTAGGAAGATGATAGGAATAGGAAATTGTAAATAAATGTGAAAGAATATAAAGAAATGAAGTGCTAAGTACCTTTTCTAGGGGAGATGGGGCGGCCTTAGTTGGCCAGGAACGGGCTCGCCGACTTGGGTGATGCTCCGAAACTCCTGGGCAGGAGCATCACATGGTTGGGTGGGTGCGCGGTGACTTGGCTGTCACCAATGGCTGTTGTTGTCATCTTGTTTGTCCCTTGTAGAGTAGTTTGTGCCTGTAAATAAATTAAAATGTCTTAAAATATGTATTTTATGTTCATTTTCGTTTGTTTACCTTTTGTCAGTGATGCGTCTTTTGTGTAAATACCGATGATCATCGATATTTTGGTGCGGACTGTAGGGCTGGAGGAAAAACCCCTCCCCAAGTGCTGCTGAGCTAGCTGGCGCGGCCCTACCGACAAAAAGCAGTCCGTAACATAATGGCGCCCAAGTTCAAAAAGGAGCAAAGATGTAGGCCAGTTAATCCTGTGCCGAAATCTTTGCTAAAATCGATAGTCAGCGGTATTTAGACGCCTCGCTGTAGCCTTGCTGATGTGACTCAGATTTTAACAAACTGCGGCACGTTGAATGTACATATTCACGTTTGCGCAGGGAGTTGTGGACTGAGAAACATCAGTAAGTAAGAGGTATTTGGATGTTGAGGCATGTTGCCAGGCAGGCCGCGAGTCGTGTTCTACCAGTGGTGGTGAAAACACTGTGCCGCGGACTTGTCCTGGGCCATGTCCAATATCCGAATGTGTTGCATGTAAATGTAACCCTTTTTCCCCGTTTTTGTTTAACGTAGTAGATCGCCTGCCTTCGCTGGGCGTCCAGTACCTTCAGTTCGGCCAATGTGGCTGAATGAGGGTCTGGTGACCCGTAAATGCTTAGAGCTATACGCGCTGCACCGCCTCACGGGCTGAAGGGATGCATTCCCAGTGAAAGCAGGGCAGATCGAACACCAGCCGCGTCCTTAACTGGCAACTGTCAACTTGCGTGACAGTTTGACCAGTTGACGAACGGCAGTGTGTTTTGTTTGTTTACACAACAATGACCATAAGCGCAGAGTCGGATAGCGAGTCCACCGGCACTAGTCGTTTCATCTCCCTTACATTATATTGATCGTAAAAGAAGTCAGTTTTGACATTATTTATTTATATTTTTTGCATACAATTTATTTTATTATATATATACATACATTTATTTCTTTTGTATGTCTTTAATTTAAAAAGAATTCATTTAACATTTACATTTATTTATTTCGATATTCTTAATTTAAACTTATAAATAGTAACATTCACATATATTTATATCTATATTTAATTTTGTATGTACTATTATTTATTAAATTTATATTATAGTCACATTTGTAAATAAGCGCGTGCACACACACAATTATTCAGAAACACACACGATGTATTAGACACGCATCGAAGTTGTTAGGCAGACCTTTAGAAAAAATAGATAAGAAATTAGTAAAATGACTGAGGAAGGGTATGTTGGTGGTCATTACCTGTGGTCCAGAGGGCCAGTGCCAGGGTCGCATGATGCAGAGTTTTCCATTTATGGAGAGGGTGCAAACAGTTCTCTGCAGTCGGCGGAAGTTGGAGCGTGAACCCGATCAAGCTATGTCAGCCAGTTCCTGAACGAATCCTCTCCAGAGCCAACGAGGAACACACAACAGTTTAAACCGTATGAGTTTCCTGCACCACAAGAAACTGGCTTGGAAAACGAAATGCCGTATTTGGACTCTGTGACCAGATCAGCCATCAACTTGGCAGTGGCTCAGGCGGCAGAAACATACCGCAAATCGTTGTACGTCGAGCTCAGTGAATTTAGGCAAGAACTTCGTCGAAACTTCCTTGAGATGATGGAGCACATCAACGACGTTATAAGGCCTGCCGTTCAAGCACTTAGTTCACATAAAGAAGGAAGCGAAGATTATGCAGCTGATGCCCGTCAGGACCAACGTACCGAGATGGAGAAGCCGGATTATTGCCAGTGGCCACTGATTGACCGCAACTGCGTAGACGAGTCTTTGAGCATCACCTTCGGTTCAGTGTTAGCACACATCCAGAACGGCCCATCAAGTCTGGAGGCAGCGCAGAACCCTGAAAAAACGAATGCTGAATCCGATAATGTTCACAAAGAAGGGAAAACTCACCACGCTTTCAAACAGTGTAACAGGTGCTTCGACGACCGTACTGCGACCGAACACAACATCTGGATGCGTCCCGTAGATGCCTCTACGCCAGTGACAAAATCGTGGATGCAATCGGTAAAGAATGCCGACAAAATGCATTCCACGATAGGCGAGATCAGCAATGACGGCCAATCCGAAAAATGGAGTTTCCCTGGCGTGAGTGGAGACGTCCTTCTGGGTGGTTATCCGCCACCGAATGAGAATGGTGTGGCCGAAGACTGGACTCGTGACCAATCTAGTCTCAGCCATCTGGAGACGTGGAAATCTTCGTCGATTCGGAGTAAGAAATGGCGGGAGTGGAACAAGAACGCCAAGAACATTATGGCCAGAAGTTGGGCAGCAATGAAGGCGTCTACGGGCAACGCAAAAAGGCGACTATGGGACGAGCGATATGACAAAGCTGAAAGATGAAGATGAAAGAATGATTAGTGGTCGTCAAAAATTCTGGATATGAAACACTTACCATCATCAAGTCGCAAAGTCAAGCCGCCTTCTTATTCCCTACATCTGGTGCAGGACAGCGAACGCAAGAAACACCAACAATAAGACAATAGAACAAGAAACAACAAGGAGACACTTACCGTATGTACCGACACAGCCAAATCTCGGTTAATCCAGGGTGAGCAAGTGGGGCCCCGCGTTGAGCGCCTGTTGGACTGCTTGGCAAGATTTGTGCCGGCCCAGCATATGCAGAATGCCCCATTTATTTCGTCGCTCTGCGGGATTGATCGCGCCGCTTGAAATAGTGGGTGCTGTTGCATTCTGCGAATCAGCTGTGTTCATACCGAGTGTCGATAGGCAGGTATCGATGAACACAGCTGCCCTGGTATAGCAAATCTACTGGCAGATCAAGCAGTGCGAACTTAAGCGGGACGTCGGACCAACACCATCTGGTGCTCAGCGTAGGAACCTCCTACGTTAACAGCCAGATCGGTCGGCGACCCAATGTTCCCGTTTTGAGCAAGCGCCGTCTGAACTGTCGGTTAGATGCCGAAGGCCCAGGCATATGACCGCCAACATACTTTTCAAGGGCGGCCGACTCCTCAGTAGAAGTTGAGCGAGCCGTTGGCGCAGTCAAATACTGCGAATAAGTAAAAAGTGCGTGATGTGTCCATTTTCCTTTTTTGATTTAATATTATTGTTTTCATTTCAATTTAATATAATTTTGTGTGTGCAGCGTCGCCGAGGAAGTTCCTGTTTGCTCCACGTTTGCCCTGGTGAGTCCGGTCCTTGTAGGGATCCGCCAGGGCCCCTTTTAAGATAATTGTCCCGCCAATCCGGCTCCTGTGCGCAACCAGTGCAGTACCAGCGTCCGCCACAGACCACATCTGCAGTTCGAGCAGCTGCAGTAGTCCGGCATTTTGGCCAGCAGGCCAGATCTGCATCTAGCAGCAGCCACAAACATCAGCAACAATCCCGCTCTGCTACTGTAGGCTCGTCTTTGCCGGCAGGCACATACATTTTCCTGCCTGGTGGCTGCAGCAATCCACACATGACCTAGAATAATACAATATGTCCTATTAGTTATAATTCTGTAGATTTAAATTGTTATTAGTTTTAAGATTTTGCGTTAGTTAGTTGTTTTGCATGTTAGGTCCACGTGGGTAGGAAGATGATAGGAATAGGAAATTGTAAATAAATGTGAAAGAATATAAAGAAATGAAGTGCTAAGTACCTTTTCTAGGGGAGATGGGGCGGCCTTAGTTGGCCAGGAACGGGCTCGCCGACTTGGGTGATGCTCCGAAACTCCTGGGCAGGAGCATCACATGGTTGGGTGGGTGCGCGGTGACTTGGCTGTCGCCAATGGCTGTTGTTGTCATCTTGTTTGTCCCTTGTAGAGTAGTTTGTGCCTGTAAATAAATTAAAATGTCTTAAAATATGTATTTTATGTTCATTTTCGTTTGTTTACCTTTTGTCAGTGATGCGTCTTTTGTGTAAATACCGATGATCATCGATATTTTGGTGCGGACTGTAGGGCTGGAGGAAAAACCCCTCCCCAAGTGCTGCTGAGCTAGCTGGCGCGGCCCTACCGACAAAAAGCAGTCCGTAACACGAGGGACAATTACACAACAACAACAGCCTGTAGTGTACATCCCTGATCTTTCGCTAAGATATCGATATTAGTGTTGATTAAGTTTCTAGGGACTAGCTAAGCCCTTTCTCAACAAACTATCGCATCATTAATATCGATCATAGAAAAATGTTAAGCTTTGCCCTATCTAAGCCCTTGGCCCATCTCTTTTTCTTATCTGACGCCAAGCCAACGTGACCTGCCTCTATCAAATTCAAAGTGAGAAAAATTTATATTCTCTAATTTTGAAAGGCATCATCCACGGGAATTTAGCGAGTTTTGCTGGTTTTATTACCAAGTAAGTACTGTATTAACAGCAGCTACTTATTGCTGGGCAAGCTCTTATAATTCCCTGGCTTTTCTCTAGACACTTGTGTGCATAGCCCACAGGAGCACCCTAGCGGCACTCCAATTATTTTCGACACAGCCACTGGCTCAGGACAGTGCGTACTTGAGTTGGAATCGGGCGCACTGCCGCATTAATCGGATGAATAGTGTAATTCTGACTTATTAGTCTGTTACACATAATTTGTGTATGGTGCGCTGCACTTTGCACGAGGTGCGCAATCACGCCACACATACACATAACCTCTCGGTCAAGCGGCCTTGCGCTAAACAATTGTAAGTAGCAACATAATTTCATATGCCATATGTGCATATAATAATTATTCGTTACACAATTCTCAGGTTGTTTCCCTTGGTGGAATTAAAGAATTGTGTTGTTCCTGCCAGTACACACAAACATACATTGTTGGCGGCGGAGGCGCCTATCATCTTTAATCCATCATCTATAACTGCATTGACCAGTTTGGGGCGCAGAATAGTGAAAGTGAATAGTGAAAAAAAAAAAGATAAATTATGAAATAATACACACATGACACACACACACATAAAATCATGTATAAATTAATCAATCACACAAACACATATCACACACACACTAATTGACCAATTGTTAAACTCATGCGTTCACCCTTCTCGGATGTTTAAAAATTTAAAATCGAATCTACAAGAAAAAAATACTAAAACGAAGAAAGTAAAATTAAAAGTTAAAAATAATGCGAGTGCTTAAAAATTAAAAATTAAATTTAATATAAGTGCGAAAATGAATTAAATCTAGTTTTTAATTTCTGAGCATTCATATTATGTATATATAGAAAAATCTAAACGGTCCTTAAATTTAATTTCTGAAATAGGCTGAATAATTTGTCTTCCTCTTCACTTTTGTCAAGTCTCTTTAAACATTTTCTTTGGCATTAGTCCAATGCAGTGTGCTTAACTGATCACGTATAAAGAAATACGAATATAGAAAGATTATATGATCAGCTCCTTAACAGTGAATTGATAATTATGCGTGTGCCATAAATATTATTTTCTTGTAACAAAACAGCAACACACCGTACATCAACTTGGTACCAAGGATCTTGTCGGGGTAAGTGAAAGAAATTTTATTGCACACAATATGAATGGATAAGTTAATTATACAATTCACTGGCCCATATTAGTAACTTAGATATATTAAAATAAAGAAAATGTTGAAATCGAAAAACTAAAAAGAAAAGAAAAAACTAATGAAGAGAATATGCCCAATGACAAATTTATTGCCATATTTTTGAAACTTTAAATTGGAAAATGAAACATATATCTATACTCCTACTATCTAAATCGAAAGTTAGTATCTAAAATGAAAAGTAAATATTTGAATTAAAAAGAAAAAGAAAGGGAAGAATAAATTGTTGCAACACTCTTGCACTACTTTGTTGATAGTATCATGATAAGACAATTAACTCAATCTATACTATTTATAAATAAATGAAAGATGTTTATAATGCTTAACTAAATTAAATAATATGTTTCTTTGGATGAAAATGGGCTGAGCTTACAGATCAGCTGACTTGTTTAGGGATTTCCTAATAACGTCGCCGAAAGGAAATCAAGGTAGGGCGGGTAAAGAAGGCGGGCTGCACCAACACCTATAGCAGCCTCGTCATCATTTGAATGACGTCAGTACATTTATAGCTTGTGTCATAGATCTGAAATAGGCAACGGGACTAAATTTTTTTGTAAAGCTATATATTGTTCTCTATCTAACTTAACACCGTTTCTAGTCATCGAACCACGCCAACCGAATGATAACTAGCCGCATCCAGGGTCCCCTCTGACTAGAGAAAGAGACACTAGCAGTTGCATAGCAGATGTCTGTATGAAGACTGTAGATACGTATGTTATATACGTATGTATATCCCTCCTGTACGCGTAATATCTGTTGGTTTGTATTTAAACATCAAATACGACACGTATTAATATCTGCAATTCTACATATGTATGCAAACTGTTAATATATATAAAAAAGCTCAAGTATAGTATATTATATATAATTATATATATATAAATTTTATATATACATATACAAATTTGATTATAC
>JAEIFN010000776.1:0-35766 GCA_018903675.1 Zaprionus capensis | reverse complement strand
ATTTATATGGATGACTTAATAGTCATTGGTTGTTCCGAAAAGCATATGCTTAAAAACCTCACTTAAGTTTTTGATATATGCAGGGAATACAACCTAAAGTTACATACATCCTGAAAAATGTTAATTTTTCAGGCATGAAGTCACATTTTTAGGACATAAATGCACAGACAAAGGAATTTTGCCGGATGACAAAAAATATGATGTCATTCAGAACTACCCAGTTCCACATGATGCAGACAGCGCTAGACGTTTTGTAGCATTTTGCAATTACTACAGACTTTTTATCAAAAATTTCGTCTACTATTCGCGGCACATAACAAGATTATGTAAAAAGAATGTTCCATTCGAGTGGACAGATGAATGCCAAAATGCATTCATACATTTAAAATCGCAGCTAATAAACCCAACACCCTTCCAGTAACTTCAAAGAATTTTGAAAGAATTTTGGATAATAAAAGATGCAAGCAAGCAAGCGTGTGGCGCAGTTTTAACTCAAAACTATAATGGCCACCAACTCCCAGTTGCTTATGCATCAAGAGCTTTTACGAAAGGTGAAAGCAATAAGAGTACAACGGAACAAGAGTTAACAGCAATTCATTGGGCAATAGTACATTTTAGACCGTACATTTACGGAAAACACTTCACTGTGAAAACAGATCATAGACCATTGACATATTTATTCTCAATGGTCAACCCCAGTTCTAAATTAACAAGAATAAGGATTGAATTAGAGGAATATAATTTTACGGTAGAGTATCTAAAGGGCAAAGATAATCATGTAGCTGATGCGTTATCAAGAATAACCATCAAAGAGCTAAGGGAAATTACTGGAAATATATTAAAAGTCACTACAAGATTTCAAAGTACACAAAAATCCTGCGCAGGAAAAGAACAATTGGATTTGCATGAGCAAACCAAAGAAAGAGCTTCAGAGCCCAACGTTTACGTAGTCATAACAAATGACGAAGTACGAAAAGAAGTGACATTGCAATTGAATGATATGATATATTTATTTAAACATGGAAAGAAAATTATTGCAAGATATGATGTTGGTGATCTTTATACTAATGAAGTTCTTGATCTAGATCAATTTTTCCAAAGGCTTGAATCGCAAGCCGGTATATACGATATTAGCCAACTCAAAATGGCACCGTGGAAAAAAATCTTTGAACACGTTTCAATAGATGAATTTAAAAATATGGGCAATAAAATATTAAAGAATTTAAAAGTAGCGCTACTTATCCCGGTGACCCAAATAAATAATGAAAAAGAAAAAGAAGCTATATTGTCTACACTACATGATGATCCAATACAAGGAGGTCATACAGGCAATTTAAAAACCTTGGCCAAGGTCAAAAGACATTATTACTGGAAAAATATGAGTAAATACATAAAAGAGTAAAAGAAAAGAAAATGTCAAAAATGCCAAAAAGCAAAAACAACAAAGCATACAAAGACTCCAATGACTATAACTGACACACCAGAACATGCTTTCGATAGAGTTGTCGTGGACACAATTGGTCCACTACCTAAGTCAGAAAATGGTAATGAGTACGCATTCACTCTCATATGTGATTTAACCAAGTACTTAGTTGCCATTCCAATAGCAAATAAAAGCGCAAAAACAGTCGCTAAAGCTATGTCCGAATCTTTTATTCTAAAGTACGGTGCAATGAAGACGTTCATAACGGACATGGGAACAGAGTATAAGAATTCAATAATTACTGACCTATGTAAATATTTGAAAATCAAAAATATAACATCAACAGCTCATCACCACCAGACAGTTGGAGTGGTCGAAAGAAGTCATAGAACTTTAAACAGTATATACGATCCTACATATCGGCGGACAAAACCGATTGGAACGTATGGATTCAATATTTCGTATACTGCTTCAACACGACCCCATCTATGGTACATAATTACTGTCCATATGAATTAGTTTTCGGTAGAACAAGTAATTTACCAAAACATTTTAATAAGTTAGATAGCATAGAACCAATATATAATATAGATGACTACGCTAAGGAAAGTAAATATAGGTTATAAGTAGCATATGCTCGAGCAAGAAAACTGCTTGAAGCAAATAAAGAGAAAAATAAGGGAAATTACGACATAAAAGAAAATAACATAGAGTTAGAAGTAGGAGATAAAGTTTTATTAAGAAATGAGGTAGGTCATAAATTGGACTTTAAATACACAGGGCCCTATAAGATAGAAAGCATAGGAGATAATAATAATATTACGTTGCTTACTAATAAAAACAATAAACAAATAGTTCATAAAGATAGATTAAAGAAATATCATTCATAATTGATTTTACACTTTTATATTTTCTTAATCATTTATACAAAAAAACATTTTTTTCGTATACCATGTATATTTTTATTTCTTATTAAAAAATTCACTTTTATATTGATAATACTATTGTTCTAGCTGAGCAAAAATGACACATCAGTTCCTTTCGGAGATGAAATATAAAAAAAATAATAGTAATAATAAAAAAATAATAATTTGCATTCGTTAATTAAAATAACTTCACTAGGTTACGTTATTTTTCAAAAGGAGGGAGACGTAGTATGGGAGTATGTAATATTAAGAACATTTAATTACAATAGTATTTACAACATACAAACACATAGCAGCACTTTGTTGCTATGTTTATGCAAACAATAAGGCCCAAGGCGGATGTAACATGATCGTCCACTTGAAGGCTACAAAGTATAAGTGCATGGTCAGCATTCCCACGCCGACCAAATGCATAATACATAAGTGGATAACTCCCTCTCTCGATAAGCATAGATATATAAGATATACATAATAGAGCCGCTCCGCTGCTGGCGTGTCCGGCAGCGCAACTACGCGGCTTAGCCTCAGACGAAATATATTTAAGAATAAGAACACAGACACTTGTAGAGAGTTGTACTGGGAGAACCATTTCTGCCAAACAAGTATTAAATCTAAATAAAAACTTAAATCAGCCTGACGGCTAAAAAAGCAAACGTGTGTTATCTACTGGAAAGTCTACACATAACAATACCATCGGGACCTGGTGAAAAGACTGGTTTAACTAAGCTAAAATCCTTAAAAAGTGAACTTTCGTTCAGTAACGGTGTGAAGATGCCATTTGAACTTGGTACACTATATGGATAATGAATGCTCGGCGTAGAAGAAGAATAAGTTGTTAGAAAAAACTTAGCAAACATATCGGCCATGGCCTGATCTGTGTCCGCCTCAGCGTTATCAAACGAAAGTTTAGAAGGAAAGACCGCTGACCTACGCTTCAAAACTATAAAACTTTTTAGGATTCTAAAAAAACTGAAACCTACATCTGGTCAAATAGTTTTAATAACATTTCGCGTTAAGCACGGTAAAATTTGCTCGAGCAGTTAGATAGGGGGAAAAGACAAGCGTTGAGCTTTTTGCTTATATTTCTTGAATATGCTACTCTTTAAGTTTTTTAAGCGAGACAGCTCTTTTCTAAACCAAGGGGGTTTGCTTGAGCATGTCGGATAGGATAACGGAACACCGATATCAAAAGCAGAGTTTAGGGTGTTATAAAATATATTAGTTGCAACTGACATATCAATTAATGCATAAAAATCAGACCAATCACAATGTGAAATTAAAGAATTTACATTTTCAAAGTCTGCTTTCTTAAAGCAGCGCACGCGATTACACGGCCTTTCACTTTTATTCTCGAATGGTTCGATTGACATTTTACTTTGTATACAATTTGCAGATTTTATTTCTGTATTCTCGATTTTATCAGGTAGACCATCTAACATTTTATTCTTTATGAGTCTATTCAAATATTAAAAATTTACGTGACCTAGTGCCCTGTGCCATTTTTCCTTTTCAGTTAATTTAGTTACATTTGTATATATTTCATTTCTTTATTGTTTAGCATAAAGCTTTTTACATTATATAAACTATCAATTTTGTTTGCAACTGACAACAATTCTCTTTTTTCATAATAGATTTTTGTATCATTATTTCTGGCTACGACTGTACATATATTTTCAGTTATTCTTGATATGCTTAACAAATTTTGTTTTATGCCTTTTACGAAGTATACATTTTTTTATATCGATCAAATTTGCATTTTTGTATGTTCTAAAATATGTTTCTAAATTTCCAATCTTTGTCGCTTGCAATTTTTTTCCATCGGCTACTTTAACAACAATCGGATTTTTCAAATTTACACAGTTTTAAATAATCTACTATCATTTATAATGTGATCAGTGCATCCACTATCTAATAACCAATTTATTTCGGCATCGTTTCCACTGGACCTCAGTTCAAGCTTTTTAGGCCATGGATTTTAAAAAAATTCATGGTCTATTGTGTTTGTCGGAACGGAAATGTGCGTAACAGGCAGAAGGAGGCATCTCCGACCCCATAAACTATATATATTCTGAATCAGTATCAGTAGCCGAGTCGATTGAGCCATGTCTGTCTGTCCGTCTGTCTGTCTGTCTGTCTGTATGAACACCTGGATCTCAGAAACTATAAGAGCTAGAGTCATCAAATTTTGTGACAACATACGTATATATTATCTCCTTATAGGTTACCTTAGTGGTCACCACGTGGTGAACTATCACCTCGCAAAAATGCGTCTGTCCTCAGATACAGAATGCAGGCTCTGTAGAGAGGACGACGAAACCACCAAACACATTCTATGTGATTGTCCAGCCTTGGTTTGGGTTAGGAGGAAGCATCTGCACGTGGAAATCGCAGTTCCCGAGCACATTGTCCATTCCTCGACGAAAGACCTGTTATGCTTCATTAGGGAAGCAGAACAGCTTTTGTCAAGATAGGGAGAGCATTACAGGCACAAAAGACCTCTCTGGTCGCAGTGCCTAGCACTTCTCTGCTGGGAGACTCCCTCTTCAAAATAATAATAATAATAATAATACGTATATATTGCAGTGTCTTAAAGTTTTTTTAAAATTTGGACACGCCCCTTCCCGCCTCTGTAAATCAGAAATAACTATTTAAAAACTACAATATTAACTCAACAACCAAAGTTGTATATCTTACATGAGAAAAACCTTGCCACGGGCGTTATGTGAAAATTTCATTTAAATCGGACTATAAATAAGTGACATATGATACGAATTTAACTCACTTTGAACATATATACTTAAGCAGACCTAATTTACGCAAGCATACCGAAGTTCGAATCTAGTGTCAGACACACAGCATTTTAAACTTTTTATTTGCATTGTATGGTAACAGAATTAGTTCACAATGCAGCTTTGACGATTGGTCAACAAGTGAGGCAATGGCCGAGTGGTTAGAGTGACGGACGGCAAATTCAAAAGACTGTGAGAGACTGCGTGTGTTCAACCCCCGGCGGGTGCGAATATTCATTTATTAATTATTTCTTATTTTGTTTATTTATTTTATTCTAATAAACTAAAAGAAAAGTTACAGTCAAGCGGGCTGTGATATATCCGCCACAAGCAAATTAAATTATTTAATTACATTTAAATAAAATTTGCAATTAGAATGCTAGAAAATAACAGAGATCATAGCCCTTGTAAAGTTATGAATGTGCGAGTGTGACGCCTATACATACATGTCTGCATATCCACATGTATGTATTGGCGTCCCACTTCAACACACATTGTTGCTCGATTGTATATACATAAATATGTACAATTAGTTTTGCAGTTGGTGTTGTGTACCGACGAAAGAAAACTAAGCTCTAATTACATATATTGCGTAACTAAAACTTAAAAATCGCCTACCGCCGCCGCCGCCGCCCCTCTTTAATGTTTTTGAGCTTTTAATTTATTTAATACTATGAAATACAAAAGAATTTCACATTTTGATCGCGGCAGCAATCGAACTTCGAACACGCTCAATATCATTGGCCGCCTTAGAGTCCGGGACATAGTCCACTCAGCCACTGAACATCTCTCGCAGTCGCCGAAAATGGTGAGTCATTAAACAAAACAACAAGACGCAATATGCATTTTTAGTTCGTGCCAAAAAAATCAAGAAGAAGCACATGTAATGAAATTTGGTACGCGCTAGAAATGCATACCTATACCTATTGCCTACGGTATACTATGATAATCCATGGCCTTATACAGTCAGGTACTGACTGTAGCGTTTGTATTTTTTCTTTTACTTTTGATTTTACATACTCTACTCTTCGTTGTGCTTTGCGAATCACATCTAAGAAGTCTCCATTTTCCCTCTGCACAATATTTGCAGGGCTATTTCGTTTAATTTGTTCATAATTTCTAACGTCATTTCGCACTCACTTGCATATTCCAACTGTTTATCTGATATAGTACTTATTAAAATTGTTTTTGCTTTTAAATCTGTTTTCTTCCATGTTGTTTTATTGTATTCCGTTTTTCGCACTGTTGGTTCTTTGCACTCTTTTTATTTATTTATTTAATTAGTTTATAGTCGGACTTAGGTCAGTCGACTGTTTAAAAGTAAAAAAAAAAAATAAATTAATAATTATAATTAATAATCTTAAATTAAAAGTAAAATCTTAACTGTGAGAAAAAAAAGAAAAAATAAATTAATTGAATTTAATTTGACACTGAGATAAAAAAAAATTAAGAAGCCGATCCAACATTTATTGCAGAGGATTGGGAAAAACCCAGAAAAAGCCAATCAGATCAGGAGAGTTAGTGTTAGTAAGCAAAGCCTAATCAAAATAGCCATTAGAATGTTCTAAATGTTCTATTATAGTCCGAACACAATGCCCCGAAAGGCCCATGCAAGACATAATTCGAGCTACAATAGGAAAGTTTTAGAGGAAGATAATTACGGGTGATTCTACCAGGGACACAGAAGTGTAGTCGACTAAGCAAGTCGTTACTATCTATGTCCCCTTGTATAAGGTTATTAATAAATACAACACCAAGCATAGTTCTACGATTGGCTAGGGAAGGTAGATTTAGTAACAAAAGTTTACTAGGATAGGAAGGAAGTCTTGAATTTACATCCCAGTTAAGGCCTCGCAAAGCAAAAATTAAAAAGTTTTTCTATACGAATTCAATGCGATCCTTGTGAACTGTGTACTGAGGACTCCAGACACATTATCCGTCCTCGAGAATTGGACAGACAAGCGAGGTGAAAAGAGTCTTAGTTAGGTAAAGATCGTCAAACTCCTTAGACCATCTCTTAATAAAGCCGATCACACCCATAGCTTTATTAACCATTGATGATATATGTTCGCAAAACTTGCGTTTGCGGTCCAAACGGACACCTAGATCATCAACAAGGGAAATTCTTTCCAAGGAACAACCACAAAGAGAGTAAGATACGTACTTTGGACAGGCTCGTGAGAATGTCATCAGCTTTCATTTGGAGCTGTTCAGATTAAGAAGATTTGCACGACACCAAGAATAGAAACAGTCTAAGTCAGATTGAAGGCGAGAATGACAGGAGTCGTCTTTAAATTGAAAACAGAGCTTGACATCATCATCATACATGAGAGTACGGCAGTTAAGTATGACCGTTGGGAGGTCATTGAAGAAAAGTGTAAAAAGCAGGGGACCTAAATGGATTCCCTGGGGAACACCAGATGTGGCATGAACGGGGTAAAAAAGACTATTCTAAAAGAGGAGTCGTTGGGTTTTGTCACCCAAATAGCTCACAATCCAACTAAGAAGTTTTGGAGAGAAACCGAGGAGATTCAGTTTATGTGCAAGAAGAGAATGGTTGACTGAGTTAAATGCCTTACTGAAATCAGTATAAATAACAACAGTTTGAAGATTTTTCTGAAAGCCTTTTACTACAAAGGATGTCAGCTCAAGTAAATTTGTCGTGGTAGAACGACGTTTCACGAATCCGTGCTGAAAAAGGGATATAACGGATCTGGTAAAATGTTGCAAGTAAGGAGTTATAACATTCACGAAGAATTTAGGTATAGCCGATACATCTATAATTACTTGCATCAGCCTTGCTGCCCTTTTTGAGTAAAGGGACAATGAATGAGTCCTTCTATATGGAAGGAAAGGAGGTGGTGTCTAAGGACAGCGAAAATAATTTGAGCAATGGCTTACATAAAGAGCTTACAATATCTAAGTACACAGGCGTGGATACCATCGGGACCTGGTGAAAAGACTGGTTTAACTAAGCTAAAATCCTTAAAAAGTGAACTTTCGTTCAGTAACGGTGTGAAGATGCCATTTGAACTTGGTACACTATATGGATAAGAATGAATGCTGGGCGTAGAAGGAGAATAAGTTGTTTGAAAAAACTTAGCCATGGCCTGATCTGTGTCCGCCTCAGCGTTATCAAACGAAAGTTTAGAAGGAAAGACCGCTGACCTACGCTTCATGTTAACAAAACTATAAAACTTTTTAGGATTCTAAAAAAACATCTGGTCAAATAGTTTTTATAACATTTCGCGTTAAGCACGGTAAAATTTGCCCGAGCAGTTAGGTAGCGGGAAAAGACAAGCGGTGAGTTTTTTTGCATATATTTCTTCAATAAGCTACTCTTTAAGTTTTTTAAGCGAGACAGCTCTTTTGTAAACCAAGGGGGTTTGCTTGAGCATGTCGGATAGGATAACGGAGGGTAGGCTGTTATAAAATATATATATTATTAAGGGAAAGGGGTTGTACCCTGTCTACAGTCACCTTGGAAGGAACAGAGGTGAAACATAAATCAAGCAATCTGTTCAGAGAGTTTTGGACATGATTGACCTGCGACAATGACATGTCAAACAAACCGTCAAAAAGGTCATGTTGCCGGGAAGGCAAAAAGAAGTTTTCTCAGCACAAGATGTCCAACTACATGCTGGGATATTAAAGTCGCCCAGGACTATGAAGTGATCTCTGTCTGATAACAGGTTAAAAATAGTCTTAATTGCAGACAAGTGTTGCGAGTAGACCGATAATTCCGATGACGGCGGAATATAGGAGCAGGTTATATACATGAAAAAACCGGAAAAGTGTAGTTTTACACAAATTAGTTTAATGTCAAATTGAAACTCAGGTTGTATTCTAGTAGTTATTCTAGTATTGTCATTAGTCTAATCTTCCAGCTTCCAAAATTTATTCCATCGAATACGGGCATAGCATTATTTATTTAATATTTATCAAAAGTGTTGTTATCATATTAGTATTTTTTAATATTTCGCACTTTTAGTATTGTGTTTATTGTTTTTCTCTTTTCTATGTCTTTCACACTTTTTCCTTTTTTTTGCCTTTTTTTTTTTCCATATTTTTCCATTTTTTGTCAAACTTGGATTTAGTATTGTAAGAATGCTTTCTCAGGATGGGGTACATATCTCAGTCCCGCCAGGGTCTTTACAGAACATTTATATAAAACTAGGACTATCATGACTTTAGTAAGAGAAAAGCTACTAGTTGGGCATACCCTACTCGAGTACTACAGGGTATAAGGGTACACGTGGTCGATGTCACACATGTGTACTTGCTAGAAATGTGGGTCTCTACATGGGTCGTATCATCGCGTGGTCCGTTTTGTGACTCACGTGTACGTTTCGCGTGTCACGCGTGCCTGGCTATCGCCCGCTCACGACACCTCTCACGGTCGATCGTTAGTCGTGCAGCACGCCCGTGACCGCAGGTGTTCTCGCAGGTACTCCTACGAGCCGCTCACTCCGCAAACTCGTTAGAGTCCCGCTCACACACTGGCTTGCCAGCTGGCGCCTCACTCACGACTCACGATCAGCCGCCGGTCGTGCAGAAATGCCCGTGGCCGCAGGTGTGTTCGCCTGTACTTTCACAAGTCGCTATGTGGTGTATTCCACCACGCCGCTCGTGCACCCGCTTGCTAACTGGTGTTTCACTCACGACACGAATCACGAGTGGCCGTTGACCATGCGGAGCGCCTGTGACCGCAGGTGTCTGCTCGTGTTCCCACAAGTCGCTCGATGGTGTATTGCACCACGCCGCAACTCGTTAGAACACACGCATACACACCCGCTCGTCAACTGACGTTCACTCACGATGCGAAGTGTGCGTGTGTACGCTCAGAATCGCTCGCTGGCCAGCGGAGCACCGGCATGCCAGAAAAGCACGACTCTGCAAGTACACACTCACACGCACAGCACACACGTACACGACACTTTCACAACTATCTAAAGGGTATATTTAAATAAATTACTGCGGGTGGTTTCGTTTAAAATAGTTTATAACATGTTTATTTACTGTTGTTTTCGTTATTCCCTATCGCTAAGCACTTATACTAATTAGGCCCTGCTTCCTGCCTACTCGCACCATCTACGCAGCTACGAACTAATACATTCAATATTTTTTTGTTTCTCCTGCTCACCTGGAGTCTCCTGCTACAGGATTCATCTCGGGCTCTCGTCGGTGTCCTTGGGCACTTAACACTAGTTGACTTGACTTTTTTTCACTTTTATTCTGTTCCCCGTGGGAGCGCTTTGCTTCCGGCACATTAAGCTGTTCACGAACGACTGCCCTTGGCCTAATTTCGGCAGCTTGCATTTCGCTGCCTATGTTTCGCTGCCCACGTCTCGCTGCTGCGTACATGTCTACGCTGCTGCCCGACGCCGCTGCCTTCGGCCGATCGTGCCTGGCTGCTGCAGCTCTGCTCGCACTTCGCTGCCAGCACGGCGCCGTTCGCACATTTTCTGCATGCACGGCGCCGCTGCTTGTCTAGCTTCGCTGCTGGCTGCGCGTCGCTGCTGGCTGCGCGTCGCTGCTGGCCGAGCGTCGCTGCTGGCCGAGCGTCGCTGCTGGCTTAGCGTCGCTGCTTGCTGAGCGTCGCTACTGATCTAGCGTCGACGTTTGTCTGGCGCCGCTGCCCGAAATTTGGTCGCGATGCCGTTGCTGGTGCCGTTGTCCATGCACGAGTTTTCGCTGTTCGTGGTTGTTGTTGTGCAAAAAGTGTGCAAACGCACAGGCTCTGGGTACCGAGGCACCGTTATGCTTGCAAGTGTTCGAGCTCTGGGTACCGAGGTACCGTAACTCGTAACTTGTGCGCTGGACATGGGCGTCGAGTGTCTGGTGTTTTGCTCTGTTATGTACCCTGATTCCTTGTCCCGCCTATGCCCCTGTCTTTGCCTACGCTGCCTATGCCTGGTTTATAAATACTGCGGGGTATATTCGACTTAAGAATACCTTATATTATATATACAAGTTAAATTAATACTATGTGGCGCGCTTCATGCGGCGTCACACCCCCCCCTTACTTCACCGGGGTTTGGGTGAAAAAATATCTTATATCATGGTGCGAAACGTGAAACTTGGCTAGTAACTTATGAGTAAATACATGTTAAATGGTAAGGGTGGTCACAAAGCCAAGAGTTTTAGTGGTAGTCTACCCCACCCGATACCTGTTGATCTTCGTCGGTCGCTTCCTCTCCGTGAAATGCCTTAAGATCGGCTAATCCGGCACTGCGTCTCTTCTTGGATTTGACATCTTGGAGGCGCAATATTGTGGGCGAGATGTAACCCACGACCCGGTAAGGTCCATCGTAGCGGGGTGCCAACTTGGCGGCGAATCCATCGGCTGCCTTCGACAAATGATGTTGTCTCAACAGTACAAAGTCGCCGATGGCCGGCTTCCACTCTCGACGGCGTAGATTGTAATGTTTCCCTTGGTCCGCGCTTGCTTGCTTTGCATTGTCGACGACGATCTTGAAGACGTCCTGCAGGTGTCGCTCCTTCTCCTCGGGCAACCGTGATTCCGCCCTTATGACAGGAGTCACCTCTTCGTAAAGGGCTCCCGGCAACCGAGGCTCGCGCCCTTGTACGAGATAGGCTGGGCTAAATCCGGTAGTGTCCGAGGCGCTGGTGTTGATCGCCAGGCTTATCTCAGGGAGGCGTTCATCCCATGTGCGCTGCTGGTCGTCCAGGTACTGCGCCACCATGGTCTTCACGGTCCTGTTTACCCTCTCCGTGGGGTTCTGCTGTGGGGTGTACGGCGCGGTGTGCTGCAGCGTCATGCCCAGCTGTTTGCAGAACGTGGCGAAGGCTCGGCTCGTGAACTGCGTCCCGTTGTCGCAGACGAGCATCTTCGGTGCTCCAAACCTGGCCAGAATCCGTTCTCTGAACAAGCTCGTCAGGTGTGCTGCCGTCGCTTTACGCAAGGGCACCAGCTCTACCCATTCGGAAAAGGCGTCGAAGAATACCAGTAGCATGGTATTCCCGTGGGTAGAGCGCGGGAGTGGACCTACGAAGTCCGCACAGAGCACGTCGAATGGTGCATGCACTTGTCGGGTGTGCATCTGTCCAGGCGGTTTCAGTTGACTGATCTTAAACTTCTGGCAGGTCTCGCACTTCCGTACGTAACGTGCTACGTCCCGGAAGAGGCCTGGCCAGAAGTAACGCTGACGAATCCGGTTTAGGGTTTTCCGTACCCCCTGATGTCCGGCTGCGGGCTGGTCGTGGCACTCTTGAAGCACCCGTTGGCGCTGTGGTTTTGGCACGCACAGCTTCCAAGGGGTGTAGTCTTCGTCGTCTGGCCGAAATCCTCCTCGTCGATAGAGCTGGTCGTTCTCCCTCAGGTATTCCGGGTACTTCTCGAGTTCCCTCTTAGTCAGCTCCAACATCCGGGTTGTCCACGCACAGGGTGGATTCTCCTGCGTGACTTGTCGTAGCGTTTCCAAGGGCTGCCTGGACAAGGCGTCGGCCACGATGTTTTGGTCCCCGCGGCGATAATGAACGTTGAAGCGGAACTGTTGAAGCTCTAACGCCCAGCGCGCGATCCTTCCAGTCGGGTTCTCGATGCTGTTGAGCCATTTCAACGCCAGGTGATCCGTGACTACGTCGAACTCGTAGCCTTCTAGGTAGCATCGCAGCTTCCTAATCGCCCACACAATTGCCAGGCACTCCTTCTCCGTAGTCGAATAACGGCTTTCGGCTACTGAGAGGCGGCGGCTTGCGTACGCGATGACTCGCTCCGTTCCCTGGATCTGTTGCGTCAGCACTGCTCCTAGTCCGATGTCGCTCGCATCTGTCTGGAGTGTGAAACGCTCCGCAAAGTCCGGGCAGGCTAGGACTGGCGCTTGCGTGAGGCTCGTCTTTAATGCCTCGAACGCTAGCTGCTGTTCCTCGCTCCAAACCCATCGCTGGCCCTTCTTGAGGAGCGACGACATGGGTTGTACCAGGGTGGCGAAGTTTGGCACAAACCTCCGGTACCAGGAAGCGATGCCTAAGCATCTCCGCAACTCCTTGACAGTCGTTGGCGGCTGGAGTTCCTTTATCGCGGCGATCTTGCTGGGGTCGGTGTGGATGCCACCTTCGCTGACCTGATGTCCCAGGTAGATGATGCTTTTCTGGAAGAAGCTGCACTTGGCCTTATTAAGGCGCAAGTTCGCGTTCCGAAGCCTCCGGAACACCTCTCGTAGGTTATCCAGATGCTCTTGGAGGGTGCGTCCTATTACGATGATATCGTCGAGGTACGCAAACGCGTGTGGCTCCATGTCCGGTCCGATGACTCCATCCAAAGCCCGCTGAAATGTAGCCGGGGCCGAATGCAGTCCGAATGGCATCACCTTCCAGTGAAAAAGGCCTCTGCCAGGCACGGTGAACGCGGTGTACTCTCTGCTGCTCCGGGCCATAGGTATTTGCCAATACCCGCTCTTCAAGTCCAGTGAAGATATGTACTTCGCGTCCTTGAGCTTCTCCAGGATGTGGTTGATCCGTGGCAACGGGTAGGCGTCCGGAATGGATTTCGCGTTGAGTTGGCGATAATCCACGCACATCCGCATCTCTCCAGTCTTCTTTCCCACAAGCACAATCGGTGCGCTGTATGGGCTCCTGGACGGCTCGATCCTACCATCTCGCAGAAGCTCATCAACTTGCTCATTGATGATCTTCTGCATGGCCGGATTCTTCGGGTAGTACCTCTGTTTGATGGGGTACTCATCCCGCATGGTGATGGTGTGCTCCGCAATGGGTGACACCCCCATCAGTCCGTCGAACTGGGCTAGCTCGGACTGTAGAAAGGCCTCCACCTGTTCTTCGTCCGCAGCAAGTCCCGTTCCGTGAGCCTCGACGCCCCGCAAGGCGGCGTGGCTGGTCTCGGGCCGTCTTCTACGGCGTCTCCGCTTGGTCGGGGCTCCTGTGGTGTCCTGATTTTCTGTGTCTCGTCGTGGTGTTACCTCTGCTCCTGTTCCTGTGGGCGATCCCTCCGCGCTTCGCCGATGCTCGGTGCCTCGCTGCGTGTTCCCTGTGGGTGATCCTTCCGCGCTTCGCCGATGTTCGGTGCCTCGCTGCGTGTTCCCTGGTGTACTGGATGGTCCCTCGGTGTCTCGTCGTTGTAACTCTGTGTCGTCTCGTGTCCTGGGCTGTCTAAACGGGTTCCTCTGCCGTGCGACGGGACATGTCGGTGGTAAGCCCGAGACGCGGTTGTTGTCTGCGGCTGTCGTGTCCTCCGTCGCTTGGCGGGATGTCCCGGGCGTCGGTGCTGTCTCCATGGGCGTCGGTGCGATCTCCTCGGGCGTCGGTGCTGTCTCCTCGGGCGTCGGTGCGATCTCCTCGGGCGTCGGTGCTGTCTCCTCGGGCGTGCTTTGCAAGCGTAACTTTGCCCGGCCGCACCTGAGAGTCGCTTCAATGCCGCACAGGAAGTCCATCCCGAGGATCACGTCGTCCAAAATGACGGGCAGTACCAGCATTGGTACTGTCGTCTCTCTCTCTCCCAGTTGGATCCTCACCCGTAAGGCTCGTGTCACGGCTCGTGATGATCCATCCGCCAGCTTGATCCGGATCAGTGCTGCTCGCTCGTTCTCCGGTGTGCTCAGCCTGGCCGCCATACGCTCGCTAATGAAGCTGCGTGTGGCTCCCGTGTCGATCGTGGCGTCCGTTGTGGTTCCCTCGATGCGAACATTCGCGATGACACGGCCACTCCCGCACCTCAGAGGTGCTACTCCTGGGAACTGTGGTGCGGCGTCTCCAGGTTGTTCCCCCTCGGCTGAAGACGCGCAGCATTTCCCGACGTAGTTCGTCGGCAGCAGTCCACTGTGCGCACACCGTGTCGCCCGCAGTCCCAACAGAACAACACGCGGCTGTTCCGGCAGTCCGTCTGTAGATATCCAGGCTGAGCGCAGTTACGGCACACGCGCTGCAGGTCGCCCTTGGTTGCTCCGGTGGGTGTTGTGTGTGGAGGGGCTGTCGCTGCTGTGGGAGTCACTGGTGTCGGCGGCGCGTTGTTCATCGTTGGCGGATTCGGTGGCTTCGGGTCCTCTCTCCGTCGATCAGCTTGGCTCGTCGCTTGGCGTTGCAGTTCCTTTGTTGTCACGAGTTTGCTCAACTGGGCCAGCGTTTGAAACTCGTGACGTCGGGTGAATAGTTGATATTCCGGCGTCATGTTGACGTAGATCCTGTAAAGCTCCTGCTCCTGGGTGTATTTCGCCCGTCGCATCATCAGCCGCAATGCCAGGGCGTAATCTCGGAAGCGCTCACCTCGGCGTTGGGTGCGGCTCCGGATCTCGTCCTCCAGTCGTTGAAAATAACGCGGGGGGAGGAAGAATTCCATGAACTCTTGTTTGAACTCCTCCCAGGTGACCTTGTAGAGGGTGTTGACTCTGAACCAGTCCTCCGCTTGGCCGGTCAGCACGTTCGCTACCGCCTGTGGTAGCTGTTGCGGGTCGATGCTGTATAATGCTGCCTTCTCTTCCAGCTGTTCGATGAACCCCCACGGATCTGTAGCGTCGCCGTTGAAGGCTACGCCCCATTTCCGCACTCGATCGGCCAGCTCGTATGGGGCTATCCATCGATGGCCTGGTTCGCTGGCCCTACTAACGGCTGGAAGTGCCGTGCTGGATGCTGGACCGGGTGGAAGGTGTCGGCTAGCAGCGCTCCTTGAAGGACTCGCTGCCCGTCGCACTTCCAGGCTGGGTATCGGAAGGACGACCTCGGAGTCGTCTTCTGCCGGCGCCGGGGAGGTGTCACGTGAGCCTGCTCTCTGCTCCGGTGTGACTGCGTTTCCCAAAGTGGTCTCCAGCTCCATTAAACGTTGCAGCTGTTCCTTTGACAGGTCCCCTTGGTTGGTGAACGCTGTCAGGCGGCTCCGCATCTCCTCCACTGTACCGCTCGTGTCCAGCCCGAACTCCTTGAGGATGAGCTGTAGCTCGCTCTTCCTCCGGAACGCGATCCACCGTGTTCCCATGTTCGTTGGTGACGTATAAAAAGACTCGAGAAAATGCGCGCGAGGTATGTTTGCCGTGCGAAACGTCTGTCAACGTCGTTGACTACTCGCGACCCGGTTTGATTAGTGTTCGCTTTTGGACCACGATAAAAGAAATGTTCACTGAAGAAATGTTCTCGCGATAGCAAAAATCAAAGAATGTTTTGCTCCTTTAAAATGTTTCCGACGGATACGCACAGGGTATTGGGACGTCGGTCAACGTTATCGATGTTGACTATTTGTGTCCCCGGACGCGACTCGATTTGTATAACTGTTCGTTGGTTTTCGTACACTGGAAAAAATATTCGCGAGATGGCAGGATCAGCGGAATATTCGCTCGTAGAAAAATGTTTTCGAAGAATGCACAGGGTATCAAAGTATGGGTCAACGTTGTCGATGTTGACTGCTTGCGGTTCTGTACGCGACTCGATTTGTATAATTGTTCACTGAGAAAATGTTTTCGCGATGGCAGGATCAGTAGAATTGTTTCGAAGGATACACACGAGGAAAAATACTTGTAAACTTTGTCGATGTTGACTGTTTAGTGTTCTGGACGCGACTGAGCGCCTCGGTATTCGATACCGAGTCTTATATACAAGTTTGCCTGAGCGATATCGTCGCTCAGGCTGCGCCGGCGCAGGAGAAATGGTCAAGCAGTGGAAAAAATAAAAATCAGAAGGTTAAGATTTTCGCACACGTCAATGTGCGTAGTAGTCGTAGACATGTGTGGAACCTGTCCTACGACTTTCTATGTAAAAACTGTGTCTCGTATGCCTAAATCGATGTACATGTGTACGTATTCTTGCTACTGATACCCTATGTGAGACTTGCTAGTCGTAGACAGGTGTGGAACCTGTCCTACGATTTATATGAAAACTATGAACAATATACATGTATCGATGTATATTGTTTGCTACTTATGCCCTGGGCCTCGTGCTCTCCTAATATACCCTGTATGAATTAGCTATGTGGGGCTTTAATCCACGGAAAGATGTTAAAAATTCTCAAAACTAAATGTCTAGTCATAGTAGTACCTGCTCGGGCGCCTGCTTTCTCAGGCTGGGGTACATATCTCAGTCCCGCCAGGGTCTTTACAGAACATTTATATAAAACTAGGACTATCATGACTTTAGTAAGAGAAAAGCTACTAGTTGGGCATACCCTACTCGAGTACTACAGGGTATAAGGGTACACGTGGTCGATGTCACACATGTGTACTTGCTAGAAATGTGGGTCTCTACATGGGTCGTATCATCGCGTGGTCCGTTTTGTGACTCACGTGTACGTTTCGCGTGTCACGCGTGCCTGGCTATCGCCCGCTCACGACACCTCTCACGGTCGATCGTTAGTCGTGCAGCACGCCCGTGACCGCAGGTGTTCTCGCAGGTACTCCCACGAGCCGCTCAGTGATGTATTGCACCACTCCGCAAATTCGTTAGAGTCCCGCTCACACACTGGCTTGCCAGCTGGCGCCTCACTCACGACTCACGATCAGCCGCCGGTCGTGCAGAAATGCCCGTGGCCGCAGGTGTGTTCGCCTGTACTTTCACAAGTCGCTATGTGGTGTATTCCACCACGCCGCCACTTGTTAAAGCACACGCTCGTGCACCCGCTTGCTAACTGGCGTTTCACTCACGACACGAATCACGAGTGGCCGTTGACCATGCGGAGCGCCCGTGACCGCAGGTGTCTGCTCGTGTTCCCACAAGTCGCTCGATGGTGTATTGCACCACGCCGCAACTCGTTAGAACACACGCATACACACCCGCTCGTCAACTGACGTTCACTCACGATGCGAAGTGTGCGTGTGTACGCTCAGAATCGCTCGCTGGCCAGCGGAGCACCGGCATGCCAGAAAAGCACGACTCTGCAAGTACACACTCACACGCACAGCACACACGTACACGACACTTTCACAACTCTCTAAAGGGTATATTTAAATAAATCACTGCGGGTGGTTTTGTTTAAAATAGTTTATAACATGTTTATTCACTGTTGCTTTCGTTATTCCCTATCGCTAAGCACTTATACTAATTAGGCCCTGCCTCCTGCCTACTCGCACCATCTACGCAGCTACGAACTAATACATTCAATATTTTTTGTTTCTCCTGCTCACCTGGAGTCTCCTGCTACAGGATTCATCTCGGGCTCTCGTCGGTGTCCTTGGGCACTTAACACTAGTTGACTTGACTTTTTTTCACTTTTATTCTGTTCCCCGTGGGAGCGCTTTGCTTCCGGCACATTAAGCTGTTCACGAACGACTGCCCTTGGCCTAATTTCGGCAGCTTGCATTTCGCTGCCTATGTTTCGCTGCCCACGTCTCGCTGCTGCGTACATGTCTACGCTGCTGCCCGACGCCGCTGCCTTCGGTCGATCGTGCCAGGCTGCTGCAGCTCTGCTCGCACTTCGCTGCCAGCACGGCGCCGTTCGCACATTTTCTGCATGCACGGCGCCGCTGCTTGTCTAGCTTCGCTGCTGGCTGCGCGTCGCTGCTGGCCGAGCGTCGCTGCTGGCTTAGCGTCGCTACTGATCTAGCGTCGACGTTTGTCTGGCGCCGCTGCCCGAAATTTGGTCGCGATGCCGTTGCTGGTGCCGTTGTCCATGCACGAGTTTTCGCTGTTCGTGGTTGTTGTTGTGCAAAAAGTGTGCAAACGCACAAGCTCTGGGTACCGAGGCACCGTTATGCGTGCAAGTCTCCGAGCTCTGGGTGCCGAGGCACCGTTATGCTTGCAAGTGTTCGAGCTCTGGGTACCGAGGTACCGTAACTCGTAACTTGTGCGCTGGGCATGGGCGTCGAGTGTCTGGTGTTTTGCCCTGCTATGTACCCTGATTCCTTGTCCCTGCCTATGCCCCTGTCTTTGCCTACGTTTTTTTTTTTTTTTTTTTTTTTTTTTTTTTTTTTTTTTTTTTTTTTTTTTTTTTTATATTTTTATTTATTTTTTTTTGGGGGCGTTTTTTGGGGGTTATATTTTTTTTTTTTATTTTCTCGTGCGTTTATTAGCCAAATTTGCTATTCAAAAACAAAATTTAACGTACAAAGCTGCCCTTATGCCTGGTTTATAAATACTGCAAAAGGGGTATATTCGACTTAAGAATACACCCAACCAAACTTATATTATATATACAAGTTAAGAATTAATACTATGTGGCGCGCTTCATGCGGCGTGTACATGTCGCCATATAACATGATTAGAGCGCTCTTGTATTTCAGCAACTCTAATTACTCTGGCTCTCTTTCTAACCAATAGAGGGTCACTTGAGAGTCAGACGAAAAGTTCACGCTGTCTATTTTAAATTTGGACAGAACAGGGGCAATTTGTTCCCACACAGTGCTTAGCAAATGCGCAGCGCACAACTCAAGACTAGTTGCCAACGGAGCGACTCTAGACTTTGCTGTTAGCAACACTGTCTCTACTTCATCTTCATACCGTGTACATACGTAGATGCAACATCCGTAAGCGTCACTCGAAGCATCTGCAAAGCCATGAACTTCCAATTGGTTGTATTGACTCTTACAGACGTATCGAGGCAGCTTTATTCTGCTGAGATCACGTAAAGTATCTATAAACTGAATCCACTCTGTATGAAGATAAGCAGGAATCGTCTCGTCCCAATCTAGTTTCTTTTTCCACAATTTTTGCAGCAGAATTTTTGGTTTTGTGATAAGTGGACATAGCAATCCAAGGGGGTTGAAAAGTCGAGAAGCAACTCACAAAATGTTGCGCTTCGTCGACTTTAACAATGTAAATTCATCTACCTCGAGATTGTATCTAAATTCATTCACACTAGGTACCCACCGTATGCCGAGAGTCTTCACTGAGCTTGTCTCATCGACCTTCAATACCTTTTCGCCCTCATCAGTGCACAACTTTGGATGATTCGAAGCCCATTTTGCCAAAGGAAAACCTTCTGACAGTAAAACTTCTTTGACTTGTTGGCAAATTTCTTGTAGACCTTCGTATGTGTCAGCACCAGCAAGCATGTCATCTACATAAAAACAAGCTTTTATGACAGCTGCTGCTACTGGATGCGATTGTAAGCAATTTTCAGCTAATTCAAATAGGCATCTTATTGCCAAAAACGGTGCACATGCTGTGCCATATGTTACCGTATTAAGTCTGTACGTTTGCACTGGCTGCGAGCTTTTTTCTCTAAAAAGAATTAACTGGAAATTGCGATCTTCATCAGCAATGTCAACTTGGCGATACATTTTGGAAATGTCGGCTGTTACAGCGAATTTATTTAATATAAAATTTAGCAATGTTAAGTAAAGATCCCTCTGAATTGTCGGCCCAACCATGAGAGTTTCATTTAATGGAACAGCTGTTGATGTCTTGCTTGAAGAATCAAACCCGACTCGAAGTTTGGTTGAGGTGCTTTCAGGTCTCAAGACGCATTGATGGGGGATGTAATAATGCTGTATTGGAGGAGTAGATTCGATAATAAACATATGACCCAGATCTCTGTACTCTTTCATAAATGTATGATACATATCTGACAGTGCATCGTACTAAACTTGCGTTCGAGTTGGAGAGAACGCCTTTCGGCCGTTTGAAATGACATGCCAAGTATACTAGGATCCTTTTTAAATGGGAGCCTGACTTGAAATCGACCCGAAGGCTAACGTTGGACAGTGCGAATAAAAATATTTTCGCACTCTCTTTGTTCAGCTGTTCTATGTGCAGCCTTCGACTCATCTGGTGTTCTGTCTAACTCCCAAAATCGTTCCACCAATGACTCGAGAGAACATTCCATTTTTTGAGCTACTATATTACAGCTTAATTGTCGATGATTTAATTCACCGCTATATTTTCCAGATACAATCCACCCGAACAAGGTTTTTTGGATTGAAGGAAGCTATGCACTTAATTTAATTTGCCCGACGCACAGCAAATCAAAAAATGCTTCCGCTCCTAGAAACAAATCAATTTTTGCAAGTTTATGAAACTCTGGATCAACCAACTCTATGCTTGCAGGTATTTTCCATTTGTCAGAAGGCAGCAATTGCCCAGGCTGACACGAAGATATATTATTTAATACCCAAAAATCGGAGATAAGAGAGACTGGACATAAGCGGATACTTTATGTTTTATTGCTGTAGTTGATTTACCTACTGTAATGACGCTTAGTTCTGACCTTTCTCGCTGCAATCTTAATTGTTGCGCCAAAGATTCAGACATAAAATTAATTTGTGGTCCTGAATCTATCAAGGCTCTGGCCACGTGAATTTGGCCAAATCGATCCTTGACCTGAACACTCGCCGTCGCTAAAATAACTTGGTCAGTGCTAAGCACGTGACCTGTGTATGCGGCACTAGGAATTGGGTGATCTCTTGGCTCATATCTATGAAGTAGGAAATGGTGAGACTTTGTGCACACCCGACACTTTGAAGCTTTACAATTTGAAACCATATGGCCACTATGTAAACAATTGATGCATAGTTTATTAGCCTTTACGAATGCAAAACGGTCTGTCACAGAAATAGAGCTAAAGGAGGGACACGAATCAATTTTGTGTTCCAGGCTCTGACAATAATTGCAACTGAATCCTGTTTTCTTGCTAGATTTCTGCAAGTCTTGGTTGCCCTGTGCACACGAAAACGAAGCCTTACTATGCCCCTTTGAATTATCTTTAGGCTTTGCCTTTTGCCTTCGTTGACTCTTCTGCTGCTAAATATTGATAGCGCCTATTTAAATGAGTGGCGCAATCAGACCAGGAAAGCAGCTTGTCGTAATCAAGCTGTTCTTCGTATCTAGACTTGGTCACTTGGTGCACCTTAGACATGAGCATATGATAATCATAGCTTTGCCAATGTCTTTATCAGTTGCCAGCGACAACAGCGATGAGTAAATGGCAGAAACTGTGTCAATAATTTATCGCAGACCTCCTGGCGATGCCTTGGTCATGCTTGGCAATTCGAACAGTTGAGATACAGTATCAAAGAAAATGAGGCATTTATTATCATACACAGCATCAAGACTTTCCAACGCCTTTTGATAATTACTGTCTGACAATTGAAATGGTTTCACCACTCCTAACGCTTCATCTGATAGACATGATAGCAAGTAATTACATTTTTCTACCCTTGATAATGACTGATCGGCATCAACTAATGTATTAAAAAGGCACCTAAAATTCCTATAATCTGAATGCTTGCCACTGAATTTTGGAAGAGACATTTTTGGCAATTGAGCATGATGACTTGTACTAGCAGTAACAGTGCACACTTCAGGCCTGTTTTGTTTAACAGCATTTAAATGCAAGGCTTTGGTGGCAACACACAAATCCTCCAGCGGCCCTCTTGTGACACCACTTGGATCATAACTCTCTAGTTGAGTTTGTAGGCCCATTGCCTTTTCAATATATCCTTGTAAATTAGATATTGTTTTTTGCTCACACGAAGTCTTCATGTGCTCAATATCGAGTTTCAGGCGATCTAATGCTTGAACCAGATTTGCCATACGCTTAGAGGTGCTTGCTGGTTTGGAATCTTCTTCATTGCCCATGATTAATATTGTAACTTAACTTTACAATCTTCGAACTTTAATGGGAATAAATACTAAATTATATCCAGCAATCAACAAGAACAATTAATGTTCAATGTACAACTTAACTGTTCGACCTATATACCCCTTTACCTATGTGTACAGGGTATAAGCTACGTAAGATGTAAGTGCTCAGTTGAGAAGGCAAACAATTAACGGAACAGACGGCTCCACGAACTAACGGAACACTCAATGCACCAACATCAGTCGACTTCTTTACTAAGCGTAAGAAAAAATAGCTGTAATCTCGCAGCCGCTAACACCAAAGCGGAACAGGCGAATTGCGAAAGTTCAATAACCGAGTAAGCGACTTTGAAACTGCAATACAAATGTAACCAGCAAATTCCGAAAATAGAATATCAATATGTAACGAATGTGCAGTTGCTTTATTTGTTTGTTCTAGTTCAAAGGCTTTAGATAATTTACATATATGTATATGTAAATACATATCTATGCGCATTTATACATGCAAATATGCACACACATATGTTGTTCGTTTTAAGACTCACTGACACCAATAATTGAGACACTTGTAAACTTGATGTAACTTTATATACATATGTACATATATATATTAAGATGCACAATCACACTACACAATAATTTGTGTTTGGCCAATAATTTAAGATTCTCGCACAATTGCGGGGCGACACAAAGGCTTGACATCTCTTGGCACGTAAACACGCGAAAACCGAATTTACACGACCAATGATTCAAAACGAAATTCAAAAATAATAATACCGAGGTCCCTGCTCGGGCGCCAATGAAAATTCTGAATAGTTTTTCAGATACGAAATTAACATAAAACGAATTTGACCCGGTACTAAAAGATTATTGGTGTGTATGTTTATCGCAGTTCATTTGCTCAAGATCGAAATCAGACTAATTCTATTGTACATTAACTTCTCTCTTTGGCCTCTTTGCAGCGGATTAAACAACCGAAGCAAAGACGTGCGTAAACAGAGTATAAGTGTTCTTCTTTTTATTGTACATGTTATGTTATTTCAATTTATGTTTCTATGTATTGTATATATTTCAATGTAATACAATCTATTTTTATTTTAATCTATTGCTTAAAGCTACAGCGCTCCCTTTTCGTAATTTTCATTAACATAGTGATTCTTCACATCACATGTTTTTTACAAATAATATTTCGGTTACTGCTTCTGACATGGCAATGCACTCTGCAAACGTTGAACATTTTGTTACAGCATGTTGTTTGTGTGTTTTCCAATAAACTATATTTCCATATATTCTAATTATAAATTCCTTTGTGTATTTTCTACCAATATTGTCTCCAGCATAATCTGAGTCTACCATACAATTCAGATCTCATGTTTTATATAAATATTTCAATACTCTTATCGCGTATTTATATTTTGTTGAATTATAACAAATTTGATATCTGCTTAAGTAATTTATGGAATATGATGCATCTAGTGTTGCACCTGCGTTAATGTATAATAATTCACCTATCAAGTTTCTGTATTTAATTTTCTTTGTTTCCATTGGAGTTTCGTACAGCTTAGCATTTTAATTGCTAGTGATTTAATATATATATTTTTTGATTTAAAGTCATTTTCTTGTTCTCAGTACTATAATTAATATCTATTCCAATATAATTCAATTTGATTTTCTCTGTAGTGATTATTGTTCTTTTTTCTCCTCACTCTCGCTTTTATCGCTGTCTTTTGAATTAACTTTGTCGATGTCATTTAGTTCGTCTGTCTTAGCGTCGTCTTCATCATCTACATAATTTTCATTTACATATTTCACTTTTATTATCATTTTGTTTATTTTTCCACAACTTGAACATGTCTTGCGTTTATTATTCTATTGTTTACTAAAATCTAACCTATATCCGTTTGTATTATATCAAATTAAAACTCCTAATTCCGATTTATTATCCCATTTGCTGTGTCTTTGCTCTGTCTGCGTACTTCTGGAACTCTAACAAAAACTCTACTTCCGTATATTTTTAAATTTTCTACATTCGGTTTTATACCAGAAAATATTTCATATGGGCTATTATTTACTGCAGTGTTTGCGGTTGTTCTTTTTTAGGCCATGGATTTTAAAAAAATTCATGGTCTATTGTGTTTGTCGGAACGGAAATGTGCGTAACAGGCAGAAGGAGGCATCTCCGACCCCATAAACTATATATATTCTGAATCAGTATCAGTAGCCGAGTCGATTGAGCCATGTCTGTCTGTCCGTCTGTCTGTCTGTATGAACACCTGGATCTCAGAAACTATAAGAGCTAGAGTCATCAAATTTTGTGACAACATACGTATATATTGCAGTGTCTCAAAGTTTTTATAATATTTGGACACGCCCCTTCCCGCCTCTGTAAATCAGTAATAACTATTTAAAAACTACAATATTAACTCAACAACCAAAGTTGTATATCTTACATGACAAATACCTTGCCACGGGCGTTATGTGAAAATTTTATTAAAATCGGACTATAAATAAGTGAGATATGACACGAATTAAACTCACTTTGAACATATATACTTAAGCATACCTAATTTACGCAAGCATACCGAAGTTCAAATCTAGCGTCAGACACACAGCATTTTATTAAACTTTTTATTTGCTTTGTATGGTAACAGAATTGGTTCACAATGCAGCTTTACCGATGGGCCAAGGAGTGAGGCAATGGCCGAGTGGTTAGAGTGGCGGACGGCTGGGAGAGAGTTCGTGTGTTCAACTCCCGGTTGAGGCGGGTGCGAATTTTCATTTTTTAATTATTTCTTATTTTATTTTGTTTATTTATTTTATTCTAAAAACCAAAAGAAAAGTTACAGTCAATCAAATTAAATTATTTAATTAAATTTCAATAAAAATAAAAAAAATGTTCATTACTTTGCTTTCATATGAAAAACAATCAAATTATAATAGCTATAAATAATATTAACTATTTATAATTAAAGTTATGTATTTTTATATTATTTAGAACGCATAAAAAAAACGCGAACTAATGCGTTATTCAATGATGTCAAGCTTTCCGTATTTTGTCTGTTATGACTATGCAAGTTCAGTAAGATTCCAATTGGATGTTTCCTATTTTGTTTTGCTCTCAATATTTTGCAATTAGAATGCTAGAAAATACCAGAGATAGATCATAAGCCCTTGTAAAGTTATGAATGTGCGAGTGGGACGCCCATACATACATGTCTGCATATCCACATGTATGTATTGGCGTCCCACTTCAACACACATTATTGCACGATTGTATATATGTACATACATTAATATGTACAATTAGTTTTGCAGTTGCTGTTGTGTACCGACGAAAGAAAAATAAGTTCTAATTACTTTAATGTTTTTGAGCTTTTAATTTATTTTAAAAAAATTATGAAATACAAAAGAATTTCACATGCTGATCGCAGCAATCGAACCTCGAACACGCTCACCTCATTGGTCTTAGAGTCCGGGACATAGTCCACTCAGCCACTGAACATCTATCGCAGTTGTCGAAAATGGTGAGACATTAGACAAAACGACAAGATGCAATATGCATTCTTAGTTCGTGCCAAAAAAATCAAAAAGAAGCACATGTAATGAAATTTGGTACGCGCTAGAAATGCAAATTAATCAAACCGTTTCTAGGAGTTTGAAAAAATATATTTTATTTGAGGAGTACGACTCCGTTTTTTCTGTGTACAAAATTAAGACTAAAGTTACAATATTGTTCTGAGGCCAAAGTAGCCTTTGAAGATGTCAAAGCTTCTGCTGATCGAGCTAAAGCTTTAAGCTCGTGATGCTGTTTGGGCGAAGGAGGATTTGTTTACAAATGAACATTGGGTGTTTTGCGCGCTAGGCTTATTATTCTCAAGAAAGGTTTGTTAACATTGAGTGTTTTGCGCGCTAGGCTTTTTATTCTCAAGAAGAGTTTGTTTACAAATAGACCTTGAGTGTTTTGCGCGCTAGGCTTTTTAAGCTGCGTGGGTGGTTTATTGATTCCACGAAGAGTTACTCGTGACTCAATGGAAATTGTTTAAAATACCGAAATATGGGGGGCTGAGAATGAATTGTCAAGAGTCCGAAAAGACTATGAAAAGTTGTTTACAATTTACATAAGGAACGCTAAGTAACTGAGGGTGATAACTCCCCCCTTTCTTAAAATGAATCGTCCCCGATTCTAAAGGGTTTCTGATAATTGGTCCAATTTATCGCTTAATGATTTTAAAGTGTCAGGGTCAACTTCTGATTTTTGAATAGTGTTACGTTTAGTAACTAAGGAATATTTAGCTTTTATGAAGTTAAAGATGTTCAAAAATCAATTGGGGAAAAGGTACTTAAGAAGCTTTGACATACAGAATACAAGCATGATTAAAATTATTACAAATGTTATTTCAAAATGATTATGCTTAAGTGGTATAATAATTTGTGATAATATATTTGTATTTTGAAATTTAAGTTCGGAATTGTTGCTTTGTAAATATTCTGTTATCAGGTAATTTTTAAATCTATTGTTTTCGATATAGTTCAACAGTTTTTGTTTATTATTGGTATAAGTTATATTATTGATATCAACAATGTATTGAAAAGTAACTACATAAATGCCTGTAACAAATGTGTGGTTGATATAGTTTGAACCGGATACTAGAATAGCACCGTCTGTAATAATTTCTACAGGTTTGTTTCTTTCTTTGATTTTATTGCAAACTGCATATTATTTATTAAGCATATCTACAAAGCAATTGTCTTTTTCTTGAATTTGACCAAAATTATTGTATAATTCTTTTTTGAAAGTTTTAATTGGGTAATAAGTGTCGTTGCATTTAGCGACTTTGTCATCTATAATTAATTTACCGTTTGCTTGAGATATGGCTATTGCGTGAAAAAACTTACAACTATGTTTTACAATGGGATATCTTATGTAATATATATTTAAACCTTTGTGCGATATAATTGAAAAAAAAGAAACATCCATTAGGTCTATTATAGTTATGTTATATTTTTCGTGAGTAAATATATCTGCCACATCGTGGTTGTTTAGAATTTTTGAATGTAAAATATTAGCTTTTGAAAATGATATTGCGTCTCGCAGATTTTTTAAGTCGAGTGACAATAATTTTAATCTCTGTTTTTTAATAGTAAATACTCCATCTAAATTTGAGTTTTCTAGTAAATTGGTTACCTTTTGAATTTCCTTAAAAATTGCAGAATTGATTAGGTTTTGTTTATTGTTGTTTTCGACCAAGTCATTGATTTTGTTTTGAATTGTGATTAAGTCATTGTGATCTGGCGTACCAGTTATCCATTTAAAAATGGTGCCTAGTTCATTAATACTTCTTTTAATTATTTTATGTGGTGTAAGTTGAGAAAAAAGCGAACTGGCTAATTTTAAATTCAAATAAAAATCCCAATCTACGCTGATGTTTCTATCTTTCACGTATTTTAACTCTTCTTCGATAATATATTTATAAAAACTTAAGTTAGTAACGTGGAAAAGTTCTCCATAAGTTTCATATAAAAATATGTTGTCTGCGTCTTCAAGTAAGACATATTCCTCGTTCGAGTAGTTTATAATATTAGAAATTGTTGAACCCAGTAAGGGTAAGTAGTATATATAAAATGTTCATGCTAAAAAACAAAAAAAATGCAAAATTTGATTAGAACTTAATGTTATCTTTATGAATTATTCGATTCTTGTTATTTATGATAACCTTATTTACTAAATCTTCCTTTACTGTTTGTTTTTTATATCTAGGTTGTAGTTTATTTCTTTCCCCATGCTTCTTTTCATAAATTATGTCTCCTACTTCATAATTTTTTGGTGTCCTGTTTTGATTGTGGTATTCTAACATTTGAAGTGTTTCCAATTTATTGGGTAAGTGGGTGTGATCAATTTTGTTAAACATAATGTCATTGGGTTTATTCTGTGTGGAAGATTGTATGGTGTTATTATATTCTCTGACAGCGCGATAAACTATTTCTTTATGGTCTAGAAGATTGTATTCTTCCTGAATACAGCGTGAAATTTCAATTAATGTTGAGTGTACTCTTTCTACTTGGCCATTGGTGAGACTATGTCTGGGATCTGCATAAAAAATGGTTAAGCCAGCACGCTCTATTGCTGATTTGAATTGGGCGGAAGAGAAACTAGGCTCATTGTCCATCATTATGGACTTGGCAAAAGGAAATGGTTGAATTAGTTCAAGAATTTTAAATTCCATATTGTATTTATTTTGAATTTCCTTAACTATTAAATACTTAGAGTAAGCATCAATACAAGTTAAAAAAATTTGTTTTTGGGCATATAAAATGTCGATATGTAACTGTTCGCCTTCTCTTTCTGGAATTGGGGCTTTTGAAATTGGAATTTGTTTCGGGTGTCTATTGTATTTATTTTCATTACAAATTTTACAATTACGAATGTGTTGTTTGAGCTTTTCATATAATTTAGGCCAGTAATAATATCTTAAAATCTGCTTTAAGTTTTCGTCGAAACCTCCATGAGCTCTAGCATGGGTTTCTTCTATTATTATTTGTTGGTCATCCCTATTTATGACATCGGATAAAAACTTTTTAGTATATAAAAACTTATTGGTAAATGTATTTTTAAGTTTGGTTTGGATTTCATAGAAGTCCTCGGGGGTACAATGAATTCCTGTAACGATGTTTGGCTGTAAGAATTCCTTTAATATGGTTACTAAATTGTCCACAGTGTCGTATTCTATAATGTGTCTTGTCTTATCAAAATTACTAACTTTTTCATGAATGGTAAACTTGTTTTTTGAAATAAGCAGTTGTTGCTTGAACTGATTTAAAGGCTTGTTAGTTTCTGCTATGATTTCCTCATAACTACTCTCGGCAGAATGGACAGTTCCGCTGTCGGACGAACTACCTGAAATGTGATTTTGGTCAGTGATGTTGTTCAGTTGTAATCTGGACAAAGCATCTGCGACAACATTAGTTTTACCTGGCTTGTATAATATCTTCGGAGAATACTCCTCGATAAATGCGTGCCACCTTTTCATTTTGGAATTGGGATTCCGCGCAGAAACTGCGAAGGAAAGTGGTTGGTGGTCGGTAACGATTTCCAAATTAACTACTCCATATAAGTAGTTACGAAGATTTTTTAATGCCCAAACTATGGCATAAAGTTCCCTCTCGTTAGTGGCATAGTTTTGCTCTGTTTTATTGAAAATTCGAAATAAAAGTTATTGGTTTCTTATCTTGCAGCACCAATTGCTACATCGGACGCGTCTGTGGTTAGGACAAACTTTTCGAATAATCTGGTTGAGTTAGTTCAACCTGTGTAGTTAAATGGGATTTTAAATTGTCAAAAGCTGAAGTGCTTTCCTAATCTAAAGTAATTTCTATTTTTTGGACATATGTTTAGATACCATTCCATTATGGCCTTGCAATAGTTTATTGCCTACGGTATACTATGATAATCCATGGCCTTATACCCTCCTGACTGTAGCGTTTGTATTTTTTAAATAAGCTACTGTGTTCATAACTTCTAGCCAATATCGCCTTTGCCTCCCTCATTAAGCACCTACCAAAGTCCATTGCCGATCTATAATATCTTTCTGCTACGCCGTTTAGTTTATGTACATACGCTGGGCATATAGTTAACTGAATTGCCTAATATTTTACAAAGTTTAATATTTCTCTATTAAAATATTCAAATATTCTGAATTTGTTTTACTTTTTTACTGAACTGATTTTCAACATAATTAAAAAAACTATTATTCTATTAAGCAGCGCGCAGTTTCAGAATTATTTTTAATACAATAAATTCTCGTGCATTTACAAAAGTCGTCAAAAAAGTCAAAAAATATTTTTACCCACAATAACCTGTTGTGATATGTGGTCCGTATGGTTTGTTTGATATTTTACTTTGTATACAATTCGCACATTTCATTTCTGTATTCTCGATTTTATCAGGTAGACCATCTAGAATTTTATTCTTTATAAGTCTATACAAATATTGAAAATTTACGCGGCCTAGTGCCCTGTCCTATTTTTCTTTTTCAGTTAATTTAGTTACAAATGTATATATTTCATTTGTAGCATTATATCTATATTATTGTATTTATATTATATACGAGTAAGATTTATCGGAGTTAACAATTAATCGATATTTAAAGATAAGTTAAGAAGTTCCGATAGTTGTTCATATATTTTAGATTCATCGTGTAATTAGAACGATAGAACGGGAGTTAAGGCAATCGTTATCGAATATCGACATTAAGAAGAAGAATATCGCTGGTGCTTAAAACGACGAATAAAGAAAAGTGTAATTAAATAATTAAAATAAAAGTTAAAACTATTGAAAACGAATAAGACTTTCATGCAGCACATTTGTTTTATTTTTTGGCATAAAGCTTTTCAGATTATATAAACTATCAATTTTGTTTACAACTGACAACAATTCTCTTTTTTCATTATAGATTTTTGTATCATTATTTCTGGCTACGACTGTACATTTATTTTCAGTTATTCTTGATATGCTTAACAAGTTTTGTTTTATGCCTTTTACGAAGTATACATTTTTTATATCAATCAAATTTTCATTTTTGTATGTTTTAAAATATGTTTCTACATTTCCAATCTTTGTCGCTTGCAATTCTTTTCCATCCGCTACTTTAACAACAATCGGATTTTTCAAATTTACACAGTTTTTAAATAATCTACAATCGTTTACAATGTGATCAGTGCATCCACTATCTAATAACCAATTTATTTCGGCTTCGTTGCTACTTTCGCTGTTATTACATTTTATCATTTTTTCACCTTTTATCATTCTTGTTGTCCATGATTGTACGCCGCCGCTGTTTTCTTGTTGTTTTGATATTGTAAGGATATTTTCTCAGGCTGGGGTACATATCTCAGTCTCGCCAGGGTCTTTACAGAACATTTATATAAAACTAGGACTACTATGATTTTAGCAAGAGAGGCTACTAGCAGGTCATACCCTACTGGGATATGTACAGGGTATAGGGGACACACGTGGTCCATGCAAGCACGTGTGCTCGCTGCCCGTGTGGATTTCCACATGGATTCTACCACCACGTGACTGGCGGCTCATCGTGAGGAACGCACGCGGCCGCGGGTACTTTCGCTTGCACTTCCCAAGTCGCTCGTCGGTGTATTCCACCATCCGCAACTAGGTATAGTGCACGCCCACGCACCCCGCTTGCCAGCTACCGCTCACTCACGACGCCTCTCGCGATCGATCGTTGGTCGTGCAGAACGTCCATGACCACAGGTACTCTCGCCTGTACTCTTACGAGCCGCTCAGTGGTCTATTTCACCACGCCGCAAGCTCATTAGGGTACACGCTCACGCACCCACTTGCCAACTAGCGTTTCAGTCACTACTCACAATCGGCCGCTGGCCGTGCAGAATGCCCGTGACCGCAGGTATCTTCGCCTGTACTCCCACGAGTCGCTCGATGGTGTATTCCACCACGCCGCAACTTGTTAGAGCACACGCTCACGCACCCACTCGTCAACTGACGTTCACTCACGACACGAACTGTGCGAGTGTATGCTCAGAGTCGCCTACTGGTCAGCGAAGCACCGGCATACCAGAAAGCAAGACTCTGCGTATACACACTCACACGGGCACACACGTACACGACACTTTTCACAATGCTCTAGAGGGGAGAGAATTTATTTAAAATATTCACGGCTGGTTTTGTTTTCATTATATTAATAACATGGTTTTATTCAATAGCTTGTTGTTTCCTAGCAATAGTTCTTGTCCTAGTTAGTCCCTTCCTACCTACTTCGCACCATTACGTTAGCTCGAAACTGAGCTCTCAATATTTATGTTTTTTACAGATCACCCCGATTCTCCTGCGACAGGATTCATCCTTCTTTTATAAGGGTCCTTGGGCTGGCACTAGACTTGACTTGCACTTGCACTTTGTTTTATTCCCCGCGGGAAAGCTTGCTGCCGGCTTAGTTAGCTGTTCGCGATCGACTGTCCTTGGCCTAGTTTTCGCAGCTTGCATTTCGCTGCCTATGCTTCGCTGCCCACGTCTCGCTGCTGGGTACATGTCGCCGCTGCCTTCGGCCGATCGTGCCTGGCTGTTGTGACTCTGCGTCGCTGCTGGCTTAGCGTCGCTGCTTGCCTGGCGCCGCTGCCTTAAAATCGGTCGGGAATACCGTTGCCTGTGCCGTTGCCTTGTGCTGTCTGTGCACGAGCTCTCGGTGACCAAGCACCGTTACTTGTGCAAGTGTGCTACGCTGCCTGACTAAATGCGCGAGTTCTGGGTACCGAGGCACCGTTACTAGTGGAAGTGTTCGACTGTGCACTAACTCTGGGTCCCAAGGCACCGTTACTTGTGTATGCACAAGCTCTGGGTACCGAGGCACCGTTACTAGGCATGGGTGTCGATTGTCTGGGTTTTCCCTACGTTTTGTGCCCTCTTTTGTATGTTCTGCCTACTCCCTTTCCTTTGCCTATGCTTTGTTTCTATTCAAGGAAATACTACTGGGTATATCAGACTTAAAGATACCTTATTATATATATAAAAGTTAAATTAATATTATATGCTTAGCAAATTTTGTTTTATGCCTTTTTCGAAGTATACATTTTTTATATCGATCAAATTTTTATTGTTGTATGTTCTAAAATATGCTTCTACATTTCCAATCTTCGTCGCTTGCAATTGTTTTCCATTGGCTACTTTAAGAACAATCGGATTTTTCAAATTTACACAATTTTTTTTCAATAATCTACTATCGTTTATAATGTGATCAGTGCATCCACTATCTAATCACCAATTTATTTTGGCTTTGTTGCTACTTTCGCTCTTATAACTTTTAATTATTTTTCCATGACTGTACGCCGTCATGTTGTCTTTTATTTTGTTGTCTTCCTTGGTTCCCGTCTCCTGAGTGATGTCAATGTCCAGTTCCAAGTCCGCGACCACTTCCATGATGTTGACCTCTGCCTCGACCGCCTCTTTGATTCGTGTTCTGATATCGCCTGTTGTCTTGTTGTCTGTTATCGCCTCTCGCATTTTGCTCAGCATACCAGCAGTCCCTTTGAATATGGCAAATAGGAGTCTTTTTTAGTTTTGGTATTAAATGTGCTTACGTTATTTCGTCTCTCCACTTGACCTCTGTTCAAGCTTTTTTCTTTTACTTTTGATTTTACATACTCTACTGTTCGTTGTGCTTCCGGAATCACATCTCAGAAGTCTCCAATATAACTGTAGCTTGGTGGTAACGCTTTTAATAAATACCTCATTTTTTCGTGTTCGCCTATGCTGCCTCCAGCGTTATTGAATTGATTCACTGCTTTCTCGAATTCTATAAAAAATTCTTCTACTGTTTCGTAATCTTTTAGTTTGATTTCGACGGTTTTCCCTCTGCACAATATTTTCAGGGCTGTTGACTTTGTCGAATAAATTTTAGCGTTTTTAAATTGATTCACTGCTGTCTCAAATACTACTGTTTCGTAGTCTTTTAGTTTGATTTCGTCGATTTTCCCTCTGCACAGTATATGCAGGGCTGTTGACTTTGTCGAATAAATTTTATTTAATATGTTCATAATTTCATAATTTAGCACTCACTCACATATTCCAACTGTTTATCTGATATTGTACTGATTAAAATTGTTTTTGCTTTTAAATCTGTTTTTTTCCATGTTGCTTCATTATCTTCCGTTGTTTTAATTTGCACTGCTGGTTCTTTGCACTCTTTGTATTCTAGTATTTTCATTAGTTAAACTTCCAGCTTCCAAAATTTACTCCATCGAATACGGGCATAGCAATGTGTTCGATTTTCGCGTGTGCACTAATTTTTTCGTTTCACTTTTAATATGCTTGTACTCTACATTTATATCTTTTCCTACTTCATGCATTTTTTGCTCATTTTCATATTGATGGGTTACACTTTTCTACTTCCATGTAATTTATCAAAGCGTGCACGTGAACTTTTTTTTTAAATTTTAATCTGTTGCCATCGACCCTTTCAGTTTATGTTTTTAATGTTTTTCACTTTATTAATTTAATATTTATTAAAAGTTTTGTTATCGTATTAGTATTTTTTAATATTTCGCACTTTTAATATTGTTTTTCTCTTTTCTATGTCTTTCACACTTTTTCTTTATTGCGCTTTACTTTTCACGTTTCTTCACATTTTTTGTCAAACTTGGATTAAATATTGACTTTTGATTTATTTGATTAAATTAGGATTTATTTCATTAACCTTGGATTGGTTTCATTAACCTTACTCTGCTATCATGTTGATAATAAACTGGATTTGATTATTTATAATATATTATATTTTATTTAACTTAATGAGCTTGTGCTGCGAGCACTTCCTTTCTTCTGTACATTTTATGAGCATGTGGACAATTGACTTTATTATGGTAATCAACACTACATTATGCTTTTTCAGAACAGCTGATTTAATCTTTTGAAGGGTTATTATTGTAGGCTTTATTGGATATTAAGGTTAATTATGAAATTATAAAAAGAGACGTTATTTCTGCACGCTCTGTTTTCTAACTTATTAATCATATATCGTATACATTCATCGATTAATCGATGAATACTAGTGTTTTTTTTAGCACTGCTAAATAAACATTTGTTTACAGTCGGCCTCTCCTGATAAATCTCAGCGTCCTCGCGAGAGTCCGGATTAAACTCATCCTCCTGATCGTCATCTTCATCGGGGTCATCTGGCGGTAGCTCACACAAACGCTTCATTTTGTCGGACGAGTACACCGACGTATAGTGGCTTTGCTTTCGTTGAGAATGAGGCAAATCTTCTAATAGATATCTGTCATTTGGCAACACCTTCTTGACTATAAAAGGTCCTATGTAGCGAGGCTCTAACTTTCACGAAGTTCCAGTGCTTGACGGCTCATTCTCTACCAAAACAAGATCGTCAAGGCTGTAGATGTCTGGCATCATAATGTTTCTTGGCGGCAGTGGCGGATCTAAGGGGGTAGCTATGGGGGCTGTAGCCCCCCCCCATAAGCCCTATTTAGACCTATGATATGTTCAATGAGTGCAAAATTTAAGGAAAATTTTTGAAAATTTTGCCTCCAGAGGGACTGATTCCAAAGCTACACACAAAAGTTACCATTGAGGAAATAGTGAATGCTGTAACAGAATACAAAACAGATTCAA
>JAEIFN010000774.1:0-26985 GCA_018903675.1 Zaprionus capensis | reverse complement strand
GTTGGAATAGCCCTATTCTAGTATACAAAAATGACTTAGACCAAAATACTGAAATGTATTATTACTGAAATAAGATATGGTCACACTCGTTTAGTTTTCTCTCTCTTCCTTTTTGATCTGCCTAATGTGTATGTGGTTTGGTGTTGCGGTGTAAAATAAAATATCATATAAAAGTATAAATATCAATTGACTATTTAATTAAACACTAATTTACAATAGGTTATGGGCTCAGTCCATGCCCGATAAATAAATAATTAGTTCAAAACTGAGTTTGATAGTGTAGTGGCATAATTTTAATTTGATGGTGAAATTCATTTTTGCATTACATACATACATACATACATAAGTTGTCCGCTTGCGTCTTCACATTTTTAGGCAATGGATTTTAAAAAAATTCATGGACTATTGTGTTTGTCGGAACGGAAATGTGCGTAACAGGCAGAAGGAGGCATCTCCGACCCCATAAACTATATATATTATGAATCAGTATCAGTAGCCGAGTCGATTGAGCCATGTCTGTCTGTCCGTCTGTCCGTCTGTCCGTCTGACCGTCTGTCTGTCTGTATGAACACCTGGATCTCGAAAACTATAAGAGCTAGAGTCATCAAATTTTGTGACAACATACGTATATATTGCAGTGTCTCAAAGTTTTTTTGAAATTTGGACACGCCCCTTTCCGCCTCTGAAAATGAGTAATAACCATAAACACTATTTAAACTATGATAACACAACCCCACAAAAACAAAGTTTGTCATGATCTGGGTATGCGGCATATGCTATATGTATTTTGGGTCGCTGAATCCGAATCCGGGGTCAGAAATTCTCCATCACGTCTGGATTTCGACCTAACCTCAAAAAACTGAAAAACCTTTGGATATCCCCCAAAAGATATAGAATCGTGATCTGGGCATGCGATATATGTTTTAACATGTATTTTGTCCTTCTAAGTCTGAATCCGAAGTCCAAAATTACATAGCACGTCTGAGTTTCGACTTAACCTCAAAAAACTCGAAAAATTTTTGAAGGCCCAAAAAATAATGGGGGTCATGAGCGGGTCATGCAATATATGTTTCTATTAGTTTTTGGACCTTCCGAATCCGATTCCAATGTCAAAACCAGCCAATTACGTCTGAATTTTAGGGGTTGTGTAATCCATGGCCTTATACAGTCAGCTCCTGACTGTAGCGTTTGTATTTTTTTTTTCTGTGTCTGTGTGTGTGTGCGTGAGGGAATGGAAAAGGCAAAGAGAAATATAAAGCAAATATGTTTTTTGGAAATTCCGAATTAAAACTTTATTGTCGGAATTAGACGTACTAAAGGTGATTAATGATGAAGTGCCTGCTGAGGTGGATGACGCTTGGAAGAAGGCAGAGCATTGTGCCAAGAGTACGATCATAGAGTACCTTGGTGACTCATTTCTTAGTTTCGCGACCGGCGACGTTACGGCGCGTCAGATTTTGAAGAATTTGGACGCCGTATATGAACGAAAAAGCCTGGCTTCGCAGTTAGCTTTGCGAAAACGTTTGTTGTGCCTTAAATTGCCAAGTGAGATGCCACTATTGCAACATTTTATGATTGTTGATGATATGTTGAGTGAGTTGTTAGCTGCAGGAGCAAAGTTAGATGAGATGGATAAGGTCTCTCACTTGTTAATAACATTGCCTTCATCGTACGATGGCATTGTTACTGCAATAGAGACTTTATCGGACGAAAATTTAACATTAGCATTTGTTAAAACCAGATTACTAGATCAGGAAGTCAAAATTAAAAATAAAAATAATGATACTAGTAAAAAAGTAATGAGCGTGATTGCTCAAAAGAAAAATAATGTTTTTAAAAATCGTTCTTTTAAAAACAGATTGAATAATCAGCAGAATACTTTCAAAGGAAAGCAAAATAACAGGATTAAATGTCACCACTGTGGCAAAGAAGGTCTTATAAAGAAGGATTGTTATAGCTATAAAAGATCACTAAATAATAATAATAATAAAGAAAACAATAATCAAGCTCAAACCGCAACATCAGCCGGCATTGCATGTATGGTAAGAGACGTCAAAGATACGTCGTGTGGTTTTGTTTTGGATTCCGGTGAAAGTGACCATTTGATAAACCATTTGCTGTGGCTAAACAAGGAGAATTTATCTTTGCTACCAAACGTGGTATTGTGCGACTACAAAAAAATAATTTTCGATTATGTCATGAGAGGCTTGGCCACATTAGTAATGGCAAATTGTTGGAAATAAAGAGAAAGAATCTGTTTAGTGATAATAGTCTTTTAGATAATCTAGAGCTATCAGGAGAAATTTGCGAACCCTGTTTAAATGGAAAGCAAGCTAGATTACCCTTCAAACAATCTAAAGATAAGATACATATTAAAAGACCACTATTTATTATACACTCGGATGTCTGTGGACCAATTACTCCAGTAAGCCTAAATGACAAGAACTACTTTGTAATTTTTGTTGATCAGTTCACACATTATTGTGTCACTTACCTAATGAAACACAAGTCCGATGTATTTAATATGTTTCAAAATTTTGTAGCAAAAAGTGAAGCTCATTTTAATTTAAAGATTGTTAATTTGTACATTGACAATAGTAGAGAATATCTTTCAAATGAGATGCGTCAGTTCTGTGTTCTGAAAGGGATTTCTTATCATTTAACAGTGCCACATACACCTCAATTAAATGGTGTATCAGAGAGAATGATAAGAACAATTACAGAGAAAGCTCGTGCTATGGTTAGCGGTGCAAATCTCGATAAAAGCTTTTGGAGCACTTGGTAATATCTCAAAGACCCCATATGAAATGTGGCATAATAAAAAGCCCATTTTAAAACATTTAAAAGTATTTGGTGCAACTGTATATGTGCACAATAAAAACAAGAAAGGAAAATTTGACGATAAGTCATATAAAAGTATTCTTGTGGGCTATGAGCCAAATGGTTTTAGATTGTGGGATGCTGTTATGGATAAGTTTATTGTTGCAAGGGATGTTGTTGTCGATGAAACCAATATGGTTAATTCAAGATCTGTTAAATCTGAAACAGTATTCCTGAAGGACAGTAAGGAAATAAAAGAAACTGAGTTCCCGAATGAAAGTAAGGAATATGACAACACCCAATTCCCGAATGATAGTAAGGACACTAATGTTCTGAATGAAAGTAGGAAAAGAAAGTTAGCTGATCTCCTGAATGAAAGTAAGGAATCGAGCAACCCGAATGATAGTAGGGAAAATGAAACAGCAGAACAATCAAATGAAATGAGAAGAAGTGAAAGACTAAAAGGCAAGGCCCAAATATCTTATGATGAAGATGATAGTAGCTTAAACAAATTTATACTAAATGCTCATACTATTTTTTAACGATGTCCCAAATACATTTGATGAAATTAAATATCGGAATGATAAATCTTTTTGGGAGGAAGCTATTAATACAGAGTTAAGTGCTCATGAAATAAATAATACCTGGACACTGACAAAGATGCCTGAGAATAAAAATATTGTAGATAGCAGATGGGTATTTTCTGTTAAACATGATGAATTGGGAAATCCGATTAGATATAAAGCTAGATTAGTAGCAAGAGGATTTACCCAAAGATACCAAATTGATTATGAAGAAACATTTGCCCCTGTAGCTAGAATTTCAAGTTTCAGATTTATACTATCTTTGGCAGTACAATATAACTTGAAAATCCATCAAATGGATGTTAAAACAGCATTCTTAAATGGTACGTTAAAAGAGGAGATATACATGAGACTTCCTCAAGGTATACCATGCAATGGTAATAACGTATGTAAATTGAACAAGGCAATTTACGGGCTCAAACAAGCCGCTAGATGCTGGTTTGAGGTATTTGAGCAAGCATTTAAAGAACTCTCCTGTAGATCGCTGTATTTATATTCTTAATAAGGGTGATATTAAGAAAAACATATATGTATTGTTATATGTTGATGACGTTGTAATAGCTACAGAAAACATGACTAAAATGAATAATTTCAAAAGGTATTTAATGGAAAAGTTTAAAATGACTGACCTAAAAGAAATAAAACATTTTATTGGCATAAGAATCGAAAGGTACGACGATAACATTTATTTGAGCCAAGCTGCATATATTAAGAGAATTTTGAATAAGTTTAACATGACTGATTGCAAAGCAGTTAGTACACCCTTACCGAGTAAATTGAATTATGAGTTACTTAATTCAGATGAAAACTGCAATGCTCCATGTCGTAATCTCATAGGATGTTTAATGTACATAATGCTATGTACACGTCCGGATTTAACCAATGCACAGTGGTTGCGCTTGTAGGGAACCGCTGCCATAAATAGTTCCCGTTGAGATATCGTTATGAAATTTTTTCTAAAAATCTAAAAAAAATATTTGAACATGTAGTAAAAAAATTTGACAAATCGGACGACGTTATCTTATAGCTCCCATAGTATTGCTAATATGCCGATGGGGAAAACACTTCCAGTAGAGTTGCAGGGCTAAACTTCTATTATTGGCAACTATGATATGTAGGATATTTTAATTATTTTGTGTATACATTTGTGAAAGTGTAACTCCTCACTCTCTCCTGCCCAACCTCCTCCCATAAATATAAACAAATTAAAAATCTCCAGTTCTTTCAATCATATATAAGAAAAAATGTATTTGTTAATAATAAAAGTAAAATGGAAACGAATTTTAATGCAAAAACTTTACAAATATCATCTAACAAATCAAATGTCGCTGAAAAAATTTAGATTTATCTTTTTTTGGTGGTTTTCTTTGACCTGTTATAAAGGGGTCAGAGCGCAAAAGAAGTGTGTTCATAAAATCGGTATTTGTGAATATGCGAGACATTTTTCGAGTATGTTGAAGCCGGCACTTCTTTATTTCCTTATTGTTGGACTCCGCAGCTTCTTCTGAAAGCTCTCCAATCGACAGCAACGCATGATCTACCACCTTCGCACCGTGAATTAATATTTAATGTACTGTTGCTGGAAGATAATACCATGAATATTTTGTTACTAGCCGTTCAGCAGTATTCAACGCATAGCTTTCGAAATAATGAACATTAATTGAATATCCTGATGCTAAAGCTTGCAATATCGTTGCGCATCGGGTTATGACTTCTTCATCAATGCCTGTAATCTCAGATGCCAAGCTGGGGTTTCCAAAAATTTTCGAACTGTATTTCCATCGTTGGAAGTTCCTTTGCCTCCGTCTCTTGGTTTATCAACAATGATTCCCATTTTTTCACGAAATTCCGCTTGGATTCGTTCTTTTCTTTGCAGTACATTAAGCTTATGTTCTGCTGATCTCGCCTGCCACATTTTTATTTCCAACTTGTATGAAAGGTGCAAGATGTACTCAAAAAAGCGTATGTACGAATGAAGTGGTGATAAGCCGAATTCAAAATACTTTTCATCAACGTTTTTTTCTAGACATTTTTCTAATTGATTCATTTCCGTTGGTTTTGCACCGCATATAAAACATTTCATAGAGGGCGTATTGCTTAACGCGTTGCACACTTTACCATCTACCATAGTAAGTTGCAGGGTATGGTTGATGAATAACTTTTTATTGGGAACTTGAAATTCAGTTGGCATTAGATTCTCTATTTTCTTTTTGAAGTATAGTTCCTCTTCAACGGATAGTGAGGCAGTTTCCTTTTTAAATTGAATCCTGATTGGCCTACAATAGCGAGTAGAAGATGGTCTCGGATTTTTCCATATTATTTTGGAGCTGCTTTCAGCTAAAAGCTGAAGTGGGACGTACGACGTTGCAAAAATACATCTATCATCGTCATTACAGTTGGAAAACTTTTGCTTGTATTCACTGTGACCAGTACTGCCATCAAAGCCCCATTTTCCAATTAATGTTAAATTATCCTCCACACCATCCAGACAATTTTCAATAACAGTATTTTGAAGCTGTAAAATACTTGTAGCTGTGTTGTCTAGAAGACTCTGCAGCTCCACTTCTGCGTATGTTTCACCTACTGTTATGTCATTTGGGTATCTTGACTTCTTCAGTTTGAGAATTTTCTCATAGCTAGGCAATATATTGCACGAAGCTTCATTATTCACAAATTCTCGAATTACCAAGTATTGGTGTTTGGTTATACCAGTCTCCATTAAAAGCGATAAAACCTTTTCAATATCTGGTTCGCAAGACTTTAGGATCGGTGGAGTGTCGGATAAGCGTAACACAGAAGCTGCAGACTCATCGTGTTTTTCCAGCAGCGCTAACCGCCGACGTTTCGTCCTTTTTGAGGACTCAGCAAAGTCAATTTTGGGACGTCCACGTTCCGCACTTGAAACCTTTGCTTGAAGAGGCTCAATTAAAATAGTTTCACAAGTGTTCAGCCATTCGGATTGAAATTTAACAATTAAACTCTTGTTGCGTTTGTATTTAGCCCAATAAGCAATAATTTTTTTGCAAATGTAATTCAGACAGTTTTCAAGAATCGTCATCTCAACTACGTAGCCCTTGTTTTTAATGGTTTCTGCTACCAAACCAATCACACTACGTGCTTTTTCCGCATTCGCACCCTGTTCTGCGCACCAAAGATCTAGGACGTGCATACGCGAAAAAGTGCAGTTACAAGAAGCGTCTGTAGAAAACGGTAAAAAAAGAATGGGGACAAAAAAAATAAGCAAAATTGTTGACACAAACATAATTGACAAACACAAATGATGATTACAAAAGAAACATCACAAAAACATAGGACAAGCAGCAAAATACGGCGAAAACTTGACCTTGAAGACTGCAAGACAGCTTGAGTTTATTATTGTTTACACGTATGTTTGCAAATATTTGCAGCTAGACTTACGATATTTACTTCCTTAAAACATTGACAAATACAGTGATAGCACTCATTAAGGGGGGATCGGGGGGCAATATATCTAAAAGTTTACTTAAATAGGAAAATGACGTTCACATAATACACAAAAAAGGTATAATCCATCAAATATTCACCAAATATGATAAATCAATTCAATGAATTTCACAATTAGAATTTATTAAAGTAAATACCTGAAACTTTAAAATTCATTTTAAATAATAAAAATTGGACCTATAAATCCCACGTTTGACCACTTTGAAATTCACTTTTGTTGTGACGAAAAGCAATCAAAACTCCGCTGTGCTGCAAAAATGAATAGTTATTCTGCCTTTACACTCTATTTTTAGAATGTCCCGTTAGAGTTAAGACAAAACGGTGTTGCCATATACATATTTGGACATTTTAGAGACAATCTGGTTACTTTTCGTAAATATTTGGAAACATTTTTTTTTTTTTTCATTTTTGGCCTATGGGCGCAACCACTGTGCAATGCAGTAAATATCTTGAGCAGATACAGTAGCAAGAATAACTCCGAGTTATGGCAGTACTTGAAAAGTAGTATTGATATGAAACTGAATTTTAAAAGGAATGCAGCATTTAATAATGATTTAATTGGTTATGTAGATTCTGATTGGGGTGGTAATGAGATTGATAGAAAAAGTACCACAGGATACTTATTCAAAATGTTCGACTCAAATTTATTTAGTTGGAACACAAAGAGGCAGAACTCAGTAGCAGTGTCCTCAACTGAAGCTGAGTATATCGCCCTCTTTGAAGCCGTGAGAGAAGCTCTATGGCTGAAATCACTTATGAATAGTGTTAATATAAAACTAGAAGATCCCATAAGGATTTACGAAGATAACCAAGGCTGTATTAGTATTGCAAATAACCCCTCATAAACGATCAAAACATATTGATATTAAATATCATTTTGCCAGAGAGCAAGTAGAAAATACTGTAATTTTTATTGAGTATATTCCGACAGAGAACCAGCTTGCTGATATATTTACAAAACCATTGGCAACAACAAGATTTGTGGAACTGCGAGACCAATTGGGACTGCTGTAATATGACGAAGCTGTTTATTGAATTCCTATACATATATATTTTTTGATCTCTTAAATTAAAAGTTAATCGTTTGTAAAAGATTTGTAGAAGTTATCTGATCAGGTTTTTCTAGGTTTTCCCTGATCCGTGTAGCAAATGCTAGATAACGTATAAGCTTCCCAGAATGCACACCAGCCACATTAGAATAAGTATATGTATGTATATGAATATTGTTATGATTTGAGGGGGCGTGTTGGAATAGCCCTATTCTAGTATACAAAAATAACTTAGACAAAAATACTGAAATGTATTATTACTGAAATAAGATACGGTCACACTCGTTTAGTTTTCTCTCTCTTCCTTTTTGATCTGCCTAATGTGAATGTGGTTTGATGTTGCGGTGTAAAATAAAATATAATATAAAAGTATAAATATCAATTGACTATTTAATTAAACACTAATTTACAACAGAGATGAAACAATTGAGCTTCTAAAGGATAAACATTTCAGCATAATCAAAATAAGTAATAACAACATAGTAATAGAAAAAAATAATAAAATGTAATAATGTAAACTAAAAATGGAGAAAATAAAGTGTAAATTTTTGAAACCTCAAACTTAATTGTTGTAAATATTTAAAACATTTCCCTATTTGTCCACAGTACTGAGGAAGTATCATAGAGAAATAGACATCTAAATTCAATAAAATGAGTAGGAAAATATTAGATCAGTTAACAAAAACTAGAAATATTCTGAAAAGAAAATTTTCTGAAATGAAGCAAGCAAAAAATGATAATATCTCTCATTTGGAAGACACTTTTAAGCCTATTACAGAACCATTGCATGAACTTGTTACATCTCTAACAAGTTCATGCAATGGTTCTGTAATAGGCTTAAAAGTGTCTTCCAAATGCCAAGCATACCAACTTTAATAAAATTAGAAAAATAAAGTATGAAAGAATAAGAAAGCAAGACTCTCCTTCTATTAATAATTCAACTATTGATCATGATGCTGATAATGATGATGATGATAGTGATAATGATAGTGATAATGATACTATTCTCAATCAAATATAGAAAATGAAGATAGCGATAATGAAGAAGTAAAAATAGAAGAAGAAGAAGAAGAAGAAGAAGAAGAAATCATAGAAAGTGATGAAGATCAAATACCTGATAATATTAATTTAAGTATAAATAAACTTTTAAATGCTAATCTCTTGGATAGGGTTTATGGTCCAACAGGGTCTAAATCAAAACTAGAGTTGGGTAACAAACAACTAGAAGTAGAAAAAACAAAAATTATATTATCAAGCGGGAGTACACGGCCTCTTACATTTGGTTTATACTCTCTAATATTTCATAGCCATCCAACGAATTACTCTAAAACTGATTTAGTTTCATATAAAGAGATTTTAAAAGAAACGAGTGTACATAGAAGAGGTTATGATCCACAAAAACAAATTAAAGGAACTCGTGCATTGAAATACACTAAAATTATTAAACCCTTGATATCGTCAACAATAACAACAACAACAACAATAATAAAACCTGCAGCTGTATCTACACCAATTCAAACCAAGAAAGGAGGGGGTGGTGCTATGTTTATGAAGTTAAAGCAGGAGAAACCAAATTATGTCTATTGGAATAACGTTAACGAATTAGTTGAACGATTACAACTTTTAATAGCTTCACAAGCTGCTGGTAATAACAATCATACCAATGAAATTCTATCAATAACAGAAGAGTTGCGTGAAGAGAAAATAATATACTAATTAATACAGTAGTCATCCAGACATTTCAATTATTATCAAAATGTCTGTTGACAAGTTTGATCATTTTTCGAGTAATAGACAGTTTTCTTCTTCAATTTTCAAAAGAGAACTTGAAAACCTAACAGGTGTATATCTTGATAGTGATGGACATATAAATGTACAACAAAAACGAGTCAAAAATTCTTCACCACCGGAAAATGATTTTGACTTAACAATAAAAGCGTATGTAGATGGAAAAGTAAATGAATTGAAAGCGTTGCAGGAGAAAACAATAATTAAGGATTTTGATAAACGAAATATACGTATAACATCATTGGAAGATAAAGTAATCCATTTACTCAATTCAATGGCAAATCTCGATAGAGTTATGAATACAATTATCGAGAAAATGAATAACTTAACTAGCTTTGTGAACAAACATTTAAAAAACCTGCTGTTAAATCTAGTACTATACAAATAGATGGTTCAATGAAATTGGGTTATAAGCCGTATGGTCAATCTCCTGATGTTCATCAAACTATTATAATAAATGAAAAACAAGATGAAGAATATCCAGAAGTTATAATAAAGCCCCAAAAAATTTATTGAAAACTTTAAATATAACATTCAATTGCTACTTACAATCATATTCAACATGTCACTTGATAAGTTCGGACATTATTCAAATAAAGTAGAATATTCTAAACACTTTAGGAAAGGTGTTGAAAAATTTGAAGTTTTATTCAATGACTCTGATGGTAATCTGAATGCACAAAAGAAAATATTTAAAAATTCTCCAACACCCATAAATGAAAATGACTTAACATCAAAACAGTATGTTGACGAAGAACTAGAAAAAGTTGTAAGAAATATATCTTCTTCAATTTCTAAAGAACAGCGTCAATCAAAAAATAGGAAAAAAAACATTAATTACAGAGATTCAGACAAACATTGCCGACTTCAACAAAAAAATTCCAAACTTAGAGAGAATTGTGCAAAAACGAATTGAAGAATTGGATGGTATAGAACAAGATATTTTTAACAGCATTAGCTTTAAGACTATTCTTAAAAGTGAAACCGAGAGCATAGAAAGAGTTAAACCTTTCACACATCATTAAAAATAAATTAGAATATATGTGGTATGAAACATAAGAAGAAGAAGTCAATGGGGAAGAATAGTTTAAGAAGGTCAGCGATGACGTCAACAACAACAACAGCAGCAGCAACTACAACAGCAGCAACAACAACGAAAATGTTAGCATCAACGAAGCGAGAAATAGTGAATGAATTACATCGAGCATCAATTAAGAATTTTAAACGACGTAGAGTGATTGTGAAGGGTATCAACGACTTATGGCAAGCTGATTTAGTTGAAATGGGTGCATACAGCTCATCGAATAATGGGTTCCGCTATCTTCTAACTGTTATAGATTGTTTTTCAAAATATGCGTGGGGTGAAGTATTAAAAACAAAAAATGCTAAAGAAATAGCCTTGCTTAACTTATATTATTAACATTTGTTTTTATTCGTAATACAATTTTAAACATTTTATACATTTTATACATTTAATACATTTTATACATTTAATAACTATTTTCTATCGTTTTTTACAAATAAATATGAAATTTTAAACAATTGTCTAGTAAATTCTTTTTTTCTATTCGAAATTGTCATGCTCCGCCAGTTCAGCATCAAGTAAATCAACTTCTGCGTTCTTTTTATCTTCTTTATATTTTTTTAATAATGCTTTCTGTTGAACTGTTTGTTTTTCAACATTCTCTTTAATTTTTTTATCCCAAACTAAAATATTTGCATCATACAAGTTTATTTCTTCCTCAGCCTTCCGTTTCTGTATTCTATAATGGCAATGAGCCATTGTATTGTGTAAGTCTAGTTCTACAACTCGCTTATCATCTTTGCTGTCAAGCACTGTTTTTGAAATTGTACTTGTTTTAACTACATGGTTATCTGATCTTATCAATGACATTGTACCTCTCTTTTTTTCACCAGTATTTAGACATTTTTTATAATCAGCAAAGCCGATTCGCTTAACACAACTTGCCTTAACCCCTTTAGATTTTTTTACTTCTTGACCGCCAGGAACAAGAAATGAATACATTTTTGAACGTAAGCCTACGAATTCACTCATAGGCTTCCCATTCAACTCATCTTTAAAAAACCCTAAGCGTTTCTTGTTAACGCTGCTAAAACCGTATTTATTTAAGAGATCGGAATGATAATCAGATGTATCAAATTTCATTGCAAGATCTTTACGTATATCAGCGTAAAAATCATCAGTTTTAACCGTGTATATGAAAGAATCTGTATCCATATAGTTTAGGCGTACAGACTCTCCAAATTTCGGTTTCATATACTGATAATGAAAATCATACATTTTCCATTTTGAAATGTCTAGCACAGCAAACCCTAAATAAATAGGCTTATCGTAATAAACATTTAACTTACGCATTTGTAATGCGCAAAAATTATCATTAAAATATTTCACGCTATGAAAATTGCTTTTAGCAATCAATGAGCGTGCGCAATCTCTTTTGCGGCCAGAGGAATCGGTTTGTGTTGCACTTTCCCATTCAGTTATTAATTTTACATTAACGCTTTTCTCAACATTTTCCATAGTCTTGCCATAGACTGCGTTATTGAGAAGTTTAAAAAAATCTTTTTCAAACGAATTCTTAGCATTCGTTCTATGAAAAGTGTTGAGATCGATGTACGATTGCAGCCAAGGTTTTTGGAAGAATCGTACACCTCTATGGATTTTTTTTTAAATTAATCCATTTTCTAGACACTGTTTTAGTGTCCTGTAATGGATAGCATAGTTTGACTTATGTTCTAAGTCAGCTATTAACTTTTTAACATGTGAATTGGGAGTGGGTTTCTTGTTTTTCGGACAGAACGGAAGATCGTTATGATCGTTATGAATCGAGAAGGGGTACTCTAGATCTACCTCAAGAATATATCCATATTCAGAGTCATCGTCTATGCTAAAGAAATCAAACTCTTCTAGACTATCTACAGGTAACCACTCGAACCCACCATATGGTAACGGCTGTGACATTGCCCAACCATACAAATTATTATCGTCTAAATATACCAGATATGAAGAATCTATTGTTTCATCATATTCCGGTAGATATTTATTATTCGCTTTTGTATATTTTTTGGTACATTGCACTAGACCGCCACGTATACCTGATTGAATGAATCTATAAATATCAATATCTGTAAGAAGATCCAATTCAATCTTGGTACTTTTTAACATGGCGTCCCAAGATAGCCCTGGAGTAGTGAAGAACTGAGCAGGGTCTAGAGAGTATATGCTAATACACAAGAGTCTGAAGTTTTCAAAGATGTCTGCCAATAGCAGAACATCAGTTGTGCATGAAAACTTGTTCCAGACATCTTGTGCATGTGCATAGCTTTCTTCTGAACATTCGGATTCAGTTAATTTACTGTAAAAAGCTTCTCTTGTTGGTAGAGAAGTTTCTTCAAGTCTATCAACTGAACTTAAATGTTCATAGGGAAACACACCCGTTTTACGCATTAACTGAAACTGCGATTCGGACTCAAACATTTGTCTGGTAGTGGACATTTGTGTATCATCTAGGTTAGACGCTAATTTATCTAACGAAGATGACATGAAACGGGAAGAATGTAGAAAACGAATCTCAAAATTCTTTCCATCGGACATTGGAAGAAATTTTGAAACTGAAATGTATTGTTCCTATTATATTATAGTATATTTGCCAACTCGTTAATAAACAAGTGACAATCATACCTAGTGAAATTATGGAAAAATACTGGTATAAAATTAGGTACTTTGTATTTCAAGTTACAGGAATTGTGTGCAGCACCCCTGAATTTACCTGTAAAATGGCAATGATCTCTAACTCTATCTTCTAACAGGGGTGCTGCACATATAAAACAATTCTTGGTCTCCTGAAACACTACTTCATCATCAAAACTCATTTGAATCGGTACATTTTTTGATAAATACCTATCATAAATATTTGTAAGATTCTTTACTAAGTGAGAGGGCCAGTTCAGCATTTATAGATTGCTGAACTGGCCCTCTCACTTGTTTCTAACTTAAAGCTACTTAACTCATTATCATATGCAAACTTTATATAGTATGCATATGATATGGGTAAATGTAAATTAACATCTAACATTTTCTCACTCACAATATCATTCTTCGGTTGAAGAATGGCTTCGAAATCGGCGTAGACAGTGAATGGTACCTTAACTTCCTTCTGATAGTTCTTATAGCGAAGAACTGCATTTTTTCCACAAGGTAGTTGAGACACCTTCTTACTGCATATCTCATGGTGACGACTAGCTGCTGCCTCACTCGTTGAAAAGTTCAAACAAATATTGCAGAACCATTGTCTGCACTTGTGGCTTCCAGTCTGTGATGACACCAATCTATGAAGAAAATATATATAGTAACATATCCATTCTACACTACACCTACACCACACAAAACTCAAGCTGTAAACAACACACTTCCACACACATAATTGTAAACACAACTCCCCCAATAACTATTAAGCATAAACATGTAAAACCACACCACTGTACCACAGAACAAAAGCCCTTCGATTAACCTCGGTCGTCGTTCACATAAAAGTCCGTCCTCACAAATATCATAAAATCGCCGACATAAACAATTGTCCCCCAAAATTCGGAGACAATAACAATTATCCCCTAGGCTACTCGAATTCGATCTTCGATGACTTGGCGTCGACCACTTGGCGAGCCAAATAGTAAAAACAAACCATCCGAGTCGGCTCTCACACGCTCGTCTCAGGATTCTCCAATTACCACTATTTTCGGGAATCTCTCTCTCTCTTCACGAGAACAAGAGTTTACAAACTCAAACTCTCTTAAATCTTCGCTCTTTGGCTAAACCAAATTGCCTATAAAAACTCAAGCGCGCCTCCAGGCGATAGTTCAGTACTGAGTACGCTATCAACCGCGATAGCGCTACCTAACTTCAATATTAGAAGTATATTATCCCAACCCCGAGATAATCCAAAGGCTTCGGTTCTTTTTGATAGAATTGAATAAAAAGTGTTAATTAATATTACAGAAAACCAACTTTGTGTTTTTTTTAATTAACCCTCGGACTGAATACGTAATTGGCGCAGCCGGTAGGATTCTCAAGCAAAAATCGTGCGACTCGTTCCGAAAAACTAATCTAGTGACAAAGGAGTCTTGTACAACCAAGACTTATTCTTTAAATAGATTAGACCACGCGAATCGGCGCTATAGTGAACGTGAATCGTAATACGACGAAGACTTAGAATCCGCCAAAGAACCACGTGAGTCGGTAGTTGACATATACGAGTCAACTTACTGCGAACGAACCATAAAAGTGTAAAAACAAAAAACCCTAAAACCTTCACAACTTCATCACCACAACACAAAAAGTATAACATCAAATGATGACGATGACAACGGAACAAGTTAAACTACTGTCGGAGACACACCTGAATCAGCCCTTGAGTCAAATAAGACAAGTGCCTTCATTCAATGGCAGTACCCAGGAGCTCAGCGCCTTCATCCGAAGGATTGAATTCACTCTACAATTATACCCAACAACGGACACCAGGCAACAACATGTGTGCTTCAGCGCAATCGAAATGCAGTTGGCAGGAGATGCTCAGAGAGTATCGCAATTATCTGGAGCCAGGACTTGGCCGGATCTGATGAATGCTCTTATCAGCGAGTATAAGACGCAAACACCATGTGAGGAATTACTTCGCCGCCTTTACAACACCCCCTTCGCTGGAAGTATCCGTAAGTTCGTAGAAGAACTAGAGACTAAGTCGTTCATTAGAAAACAATGTTAGCAACACGATATTATACACAAATGCCATGAATAACACGGTCAAAGACGTAATAATGAGGAAATTACCCGATAGATTGTTTATGACCCTAGCTAGGCACGATATAACAACTGTGTCCAAACTTAAACAGGTAGCACAGCAAGAAGGCGTTTACGAAACAGTCTTCAACGACAAAACAAAATCACAGAACACCAATTCGAACTCAAATACAAATTCACCTCAAAACTCTAAGAACAAGGGAAACTATCAAAATTTCTCAAACAATGCCATGCATAATGCAGGCAAACCAAATCAGAACACCAATTCTAAGCCTGCTGAAGCTAATTCGCAAATTATGAATGAGTTCAAACAGAAATTAACCCATGGTAGAGCCCAGAACCCCTTAAACCATCAACAGCAGAATACTAGTGCACCAAACCCTCCTATTAAACGGCAAAGAGAAAGCACCAGTGGCCAGTACAAAATGGACACAGGTGAAAATTTTCTTAAACCAGCCTCGGAGTCGGAAACCGACTCAGAGGAAGAGGAAACCCGTTCTTAAAAATTAAATTAAATAATACCACCCTCAAATGTTTAATAGACACCGGTTCGTCTATTAACATCTTGAAACAAAACTTCTTTAACTTTCCTATTAAAACCTCCAAAGTAAAAGTCCATACCATAAATGGCATCATAGTTTTGAACCAAAACGTTTCATTTCACCCAAGCAAACTTTGCCCTAGCAAGCAAACTTTCTATATTCATAACTTTTCTGAGAAATATGATTTGCTATTAGGAAGAAATTATTTAGAGTCAACTAATGCTCAAATCGATTACTCAACTCAAACAGTCATTATAAATGGCTACCCTTTCAAAATGTGGTACGACCACATCCAAACAGATGAATCAAAAGCTACCAATGAGTGCCCTGAATCATCTAAATCAGAGGAAACCCCTCTAACTAAGGAGAAAACCCTCCGAAAACTTAAGCGGAAATCCCACTTAAAGTTAGATAAGTCCAAGGTTACCAATGAGTGCCCCAAGTTATCTAAATTAGAAGAGTCAAAAACTACCAATGAGTGTCCCAAGTCTTCTAAAACTGAGGAAAACCCTCAAATCACCCCTTACATAGAAGAAGCCCTTCTAGCAACCTCCTCTAACTACGCTTTAGACGACGAGTTAAGAGAGTCCAATGTATTTAGATTAGAACATCTAAATGCAGAAGAAAGGGAACAACTTTCGCATGTCTTGCTTGAATATGGTGATATTCAGTACAAGGAAGGTGAAAATTTGACCTTCACGAGTACGATTAAACACTCTATTCATACAAAACACGAAGACCCCATCTACAAAAAACCTTACAAGTATCCCCAAGCTTTCGACCTAGAAGTCAACAGACAAATTAACGAAATGATTGAACAAAAGATAATTAGAAAATCTAAGTCTCCTTATTGTTCTCCGATTTGGATTGTCCCCAAAACAGGTGACGCTTCTGGCAAAGCAAAATTTCGATTAGTCATAGACTATCGCAGTCTCAATGAAATAACCATTGATGACAAATTCCCCATTCCACTAATGGATGAAATATTAGACAAACTCGGACGTTGTCAATATTTCACAACTATCGATCTAGCTAAGGGTTTCCATCAAATCCAAATGGACCCGCAATCAATTCCCAATACAGCATTTTCAACAAAACATGGACATTACGAATATACTCGTATGCCCTTTGGTCTAAAAAATGCACCAGCAACCTTTCAACGTTGCATGAACAATCTCAAGATCAAGATTTGATCTACAAGGATTGTTTAATCTATTTAGATATTATTATTTACTCCACTTCATTGGGAGAACATATAACATCACTAAAAAGGGTATTTGCTTCGATCAGCCAATCTAAAGTTGCAACTTGATAAATGTGAATTTCTGAAGAAAGAAACGGAATTTCTCGGTCACATTATCACAACAGATGGTATCAAACCAAACCCCAACAAGATAAAGGCAATTGTCAACTTTCCTATTCCTAAAACCACAAAAGGAATAAAGTCTTTTCTTGGACTCTGCGGATTTTACCGTAAGTTCATTCCAAATTTTGCAAAAATAGCAAAACCCATGACAATAAAGCTAAAGAAAGGAGCAACAATCAATATAATCGATAGTGATTACGTGTCCGCCTTTGAGAAACTTAAGGTACTCATCACGTCCGATCCCATTTTGATATACCCTAATTTTGAAAAGAAATTCTCACTAACCACAGATGCGAGTAATATAGCTATAGGTGCTGTATTATCCCAAGAACATAGACCTATTTGTTACGCAAGCAGAACTCTAAACGAGCATGAACTCAACTATTCGGCAATAGAAAATGAACTATTAGCTATAGTTTGGGCAACAAAATACTTTAGGTCCTACTTATTCGGTAGAAAGTTCGACATATTAAGCGATCATAGGCCACTTGTCTGGTTAAACAACATGAAAGATCCTAATATGAAACTGCAAAGATGGAAGATAAAACTCAATGAATATGATTACAATATTCAGTATCTACCTGGTAAAGAAAATCACGTAGCTGATGCCCTATCCAGAGTTCAGATCCAAGAAAACTTCCTAGGTGAGGAAAATACAGTTTCCCTTCCCACAGCAGCCACTGTGCATAGTGCACAAGAAGACAACCAAAGTTACATCCCTATAACTGAAAGACCTCTTAATTATTACAACAGGCAACTAGAATTTATAAGAGATAGTTTCGACGATATCCAAATAATAAAATATTTTCATAAAACAAGAATAAAAATTAGTTACAAAGAAATAACAGATACCCTTGCTAAAGAATTGATTAAGGAATACCTCTGCACTAAAAAAAGTGTTATCTATTTTCCCAATGAGGCCGATTTCCAAATATTCCAAAAAGCTTACGTCCAAATAATAAGTCCAGATAACCTCAATAAAACAATGAGAACCAGCGGTAAATTGATAGATCTTCAGACATACGCCCAGTTTAAGGAGATTATTCTTAAAACGCATAAGGAATTATTACACCCTGGAATAGAGAAACTTATTCTCCAGTTCAAAGAACACTATTACTATCCCGACTATCAGAAACTTATTCAAAACATTATAAATGAATGCGAAATCTGTAATGTAGCCAAAACTGAACATAGAAATACTAAACTAACCTTCGAAACAACTCCAGAAACCTTTAACCCCAGAGACAAATATGTCATGGATTTATATTTAATAAATAACAAACAGTTTCTATCTTGTATTGACATTTATTCTAAATACGCCTCCCTGATAGAAGTAAACAGTAGAGATTGGCTTGAAACCAAAAGAGCTATTTTACGCATATTTAACGATATGGGCAAACCCATAGAGATAAAAGCCGATAAGGACTCCGCTTTCATGTGCACTGCACTTAAACTCTGGCTAGATTCAGAGGGAGTAACTCTCAACGTTACGACAAGCAAAAATGGAATTTCTGACATTGAGAGATTTCATAAAACTGTCAACGAAAAATTAAGAATTTTAATGAGTGAAAACGAACCCGAAAATCAATTTACAAAGTTCAAGAAAATACTGTACGTATATAATCACAAAACAAAACATAATACAACGGGTCGAACACCAGCAGATATCTTTATTTTCGCAGGAACACCTGCCTATAACACTCAACAGAACAAAATAGATAAAATCGACAAGCTAAATGAAAATAGAATAGACTTCGGTAGATACCAACTTCAGAGAATCCCCTCTGTCCAAGTCAAAGACAACCAACCCTTTTAGAAAAACAGGAAATATAAGGCAGATATATAACAAGCATTTCGAGGAAACAAACAGAGGCAGAAAAATAACCCACTATAAGTCTAAATTCAAAAAGAAAAAGAAAACTAACAAAAGTAAATACGATATTGATAATTCCAGACCTACTCCCGAGGATGATCCTCACGATATGCCTCCTAACAATGGTTAATGCACAGAACTTAGAAGTAACTCCTATCCAAGCTAAAAATGGTTATCTAATATTTCAAACCGGATCAATAGACTTACCCATAAACTATGAATAGCATTATCTATCCGTTAATTTAACCAAGACCGAAATTATTTACGAGGAACTCATTAAGCAGGCCCAATTTTTCGAGAATTTACAGCAAATTAAGTACCTAACAGAAAAACTTAATAGGGAAATGAATGGCGTAAGAATCGCAAAACGCAGCAAGCGTGGTCTCGCTAATTTTATGGGAACAATTTATAAGTACTTGTTTGGCACCCTAGACCAAGAAGATAAGGAAGAGTTGCAACAGCAAATAGGCGATATTTCCAAAAAAAACATACAGATAAGTGAGCTTAATCACGTAATAGACGCAATCAATAAAGGAATAGAAGTAACAAATCATCTAATTAGTAATTTTTAACCTGCAGCAATTCACAGAGTATATAGAAGATATAGAGCTTGGTTTACAATTAACACGTTTAGGTATCTTCAACCCCAAACTCCTAAGACACGATTCATTAACTCACGTATATTCAGAAGAACTCCTTAGTATCAAAACCTCTGCATGGCTCAAGTCTGACACTAATGAAATCTTGATAATTTCCCAAATTCCAAGAGAAATAATTAAAACTCCAATCTTTGAAATAGTACCATATCCAGACAATCAAAATAATATACTAACAGAAACTATTCATGATAAATACTTTTCACAAAATAACCAGACCTATACAGCAAGCTCCCAAAGCTCAGTCATTAACAAATGCATAACGGGTATATTGAATCAAATAGCAACACAATGTAGATATAGCAAAACACGCTCTAACTTTGAAATCAAGTACGTTGAACCAAATATAATTACAACTTGGAACCTTCCCAAGACAGTTTTAAACCAGAATTGTATTAGGAGAGAAATCACAATAAAAGGCAACAATATGATCAAAGCGTTTAATTGCTCTGTTCAGATAGAAGAAATATTGATCACTAATACAATGCTAGATTACACTCAGACCATTTATGTAAATAATAACGTAACTAAATTAGAACCACTAGAGTATATCCAAGCAAAAGAAATAATCGAACAGCACGCTCAGACAAATAATATTTTTCAAGTAATAATAATCACAGCACTAGCCATAATAATTGTACTTGCCCTAATGTATTTCATTTACAAATATAAAACCATACCCCAGAGGCTAATTGTAAAATTTAGAAACCCAAATCCAGAGAATGTAACCATTGTAAATCCAGAAATTGAAAATGTTATACCAACAGTAGATACCCCGGTATTGTACCCTAGAATAAGCGCCTGAGGACAGGCTGTTTTCTTGAGGATGGGGAAGTAACATATCCATTCTACACTACACCTACACCACACAAAACTCAAGCTGTAAACAACACACTTCCACACACATAATTGTAAACACAACTCCCCCAATAACTATTAAGCATAAACATGTAAAACCACACCACTGTACCACAGAACAAAAGCCCTTCGATTAACCTCGGTCGTCGTTCACATAAAAGTCCGTCCTCACAAATATCATAAAATCGCCGACATAAACAATTGTCCCCAAAATTCGGAGACAATAACAATTATCCCCTAGGCTACTCGAATTCGATCTTCGATGACTTGGCGTCGACCACTTGGCGAGCCAAATAGTAAAAACAAACCATCCGAGTCGGCTCTCACACGCTCGTCTCAGGATTCTCCAATTACCACTATTTTCGGGAATCTCTCTCTCTTCACGAGAACAAGAGTTTACAAACTCAAACTATCTTAAATCTTCGCTCTTTGGCTAAACCAAATTGCCTATAAAAACTCAAGCGCGTCTCCAGGCGATAGTTCAGTACTGAGTACGCTATCAACCGCGATAGCGCTACCTAACTTCAATATTAGAAGTATATTATCCCAACCCCGAGATTATCCAAAGGCTTCGGTTCTTTTTGATAGAATTGAATAAAAAGTGTTAATTAATAATAATAAGTACTAAAATACATTTATAATTTTTTTGTTTTTATGTGTGTACTTACCGTGAAAGATTTCGAATCCATGTATATTGAGCCTTCTCGTCGCTTTCCAGCAACAACATGTTGATGTGATGTTGTTTCACATCTTTGGGATAGAATATGGGGCCGATTATAAAATATTACCCTTTTCCAGATCATATCCAAAAACTGTTATGCTTATCAACGGGTTCATATCCATAAACTTATTGATGTGTTTAGGATTTAGTGGGAACTCTAAACCTTCAAAGTTCAAAACAATATTGTTCACTTTGATTCTGTGTTCAGATATCCTTACATCATATGATGTACATCTTTCAGGATTTTGATTTTTTCCCTTTATCGCAGCAATCACTGTCCATTTGAAACAGTATTCGTCATTGTTTTTGACGTTCACGATTGCTTTTTTACTACTCAAACTCTTGGGTAGTGCGATAAAGGAGGATCCTCTGATGGGTTTATATTTATTAACATTTATAATGCGAGTCAATGACCATCCACTATCCTTCTCTTGGAAATTTTCCATTCTCGAGATTATTTTTTCTGTATGCTCCTTATACAATTCTTCTAAATCAGAATTGACAGTGAAAACTTCCATTTTCGATTGGAAAGACTTCACTTCCATACATTCAATCTCTTGTTTTATTAAAATATATTCGGCGAAAAGCTCAAAATTCACTTTTATAGAAGTGTGTGCTTTAAGCACGCTGGAGAGGTGATTAAGGAGTGCCTTGCCTGCTTCCTGCAGAAAATCAGCGGGTATTACCAACCCTGACTCAGTATTGTTGTAGAGGTACTGAAGAATCCTCCCATTGAATAAATCAATGTTTTTGCAAATCCTGTTATCAACAGGTTCAATAGCACGTCTCTTATGCTGCTCTGTACGAGTATGATGTGACCAACTTGTATTATTTTGAAGAGTCACATCACAGAGCGGACAATACTTTAAATTATTCCTGCCTCCTCTGTTTACACCCATTTCTTGTTGTTGCTGTTGTTGTTGTTGCTGTAGTTGCTGATATTGTTGTTGCAGTTGTAGATATTGTTGTTGCTGCTGTTGTAGTTGCTGCTGCTGTTGGGGCTGTAGTTGCAGATATTGTTGTTGCTGTTGTCGTAGTTGCTGCTGCTGTTGTGGTTGTAGTTGCTGATATTGTTGTAGTTGTAGATATTGTTTCTGTTGTTGTTGTAGTTGCTGATATTGTTGTAGTTGTAGATATTGTTGCTGCTGTTGTTGTAGTTGCTGATATTGTTGTTGCTGATGTTGTTGTGGCTGCTGTCGTTGTTGCTGCTGCTGTTGTTGTTGTGGCTGCTGTTGCTGTTGCTGCTGCTGTTGTTGTGGCTGCTGTTGGCAGCGATTTCATTCAAAGCCTTGGTGGTATATATTCCGTTTAAAGCCATTTTTACACTTATGTTTTGATTTTGTTTTCACTTTTTTCTACTTTTTCGCTGATGTAGCAAACGCACTCTCCTCAGTTTCACGTAATTTTTTATACTAATAAAAATCTGGCCACCGATCGCCTTAATATTGGGAAAACGAGCCATGCTTGAAGATGAGCATACTATACCCCCCATCTTAATTCACAAGAATTGAATAAAATTGAATATAAGGACAATAGGTTACAATGTTTTGTTTACACAATTAGTATGCTTGATCATCAACACGGTTAAGGTAGCGATCAACACATTCACCCTGTGGCACGTGCGCATGCAAACATGATCATGCATGCTCAGTTTCACATGCTCACACTATCAACCTTTAACACTTCCCACACTATTTTATCACCTACTGATATACCTAAAATTATCCCTATTATGACCCACAATTAACCGATCGACATGTTTATTAGGATCCTTTATTACCTAATCCCCCTCCTCACAACACATTACCTTCATTTACACACCCTCTAGAACCCGCCCCCATATTACACATGACCTTTTTTCCCTCAGTGATAGGGGACCACCTCACGAACATACCTTTTTATCCCTCACCTGACCTTTTTTACCGGAAACACCTCACCCTACTTTTTGCACCAGAACCCGCGCCCATTGTCCTAGAACCCGCGCCCATATTACACCTGACCTTTTTTACCCCTCACCTGACCTTTTTATCCCTCACCTGACCTTCTTACCTACGTGACAGGGGACCACCTCACGTACCTGACGTTTTTTCCCCTCACCTGACCTTTTTATCCCTCACGTACCTTTCTACCGGAAACCACCTCACCCCACTTTTTGCACCAGAACCCGCATTCTTTATCTACTGAGTTTGTGAACTCTCCTGTAGATCGCTGTATTTATATTCTTGATAAGGGTGATATTAAGAAAAACATATATGTATTGTTATATGTTGATGACGTTGTAATAGCTACAGAGGACATGACTAAAATGAATAATTTCAAAAGGTATTTAATGGAAAAGTTTAAAATGACTGACCTAAAAGAAATAAAACATTTTATTGGCATAAGAATCGAAAGGTACGACGATAACATTTATTTGAGCCAAGCTATATCGGTACGCAAGCAATTATTAATTAATTTTCTTCAAGTGCTCCAAAATGTATCTCATTTTGGTCATTTTAACTTAATCTAAAGACGATGCTGCTCTATTTTGTGTTATTAAATTATGTTGTTCCTTATAAAGATGCTTCTAAATAATATTTCCCCAATTACATATCTATAAAACTGTGTTTTTGGCGATTATTGTTGCTGTTTATGCAGCTGCAACATGAAGTTTTTTGGAAAAAGGGGCAAAAACGGGCAAAAAACTGAAATGGACGTCAATTGTGAATAGTTTATTTAACAACTTCTCATTTTTAACTTTTGTCGCAACTCGACTCAACTAAAGTTACAGACCACTCAAATTACAAGTCTAATAAATATATCAGCAACACATTAGAAATTGGATATAAACGTACATTAATTACGGACTTTGTATTAAAAACTAATAGAACACACCATCATTATTTTTTTCCATTTTAAAAATTTATTTTTATTGGCACGGCTTGTCAGAATATCGCCTTTGAAGATTTTTAATAAGCAAATAACTAGATCAATTTAGTCAACTTTTTTTTTAGTTTGAAATGTGGTTAAACAAAAATATTGGCGGGTGCGAATTTTCATTTATTAATTATTTCTTATTTTATTTTGTTTATTTATTTTATTCTAAAACCAAAAGAAAAAGTTACAGTCAATCAAATTAAATTATTTAATTAAATTTCAATAAAATAAAAAGATTTATTACATTGTTTTCAAGTATGAAAGACAATTAAATTATAGCGCTATAAATAATATTAATTATTTATAATTAATGTTAAGTATTTTTATATTATTTAACACGCATCAAAAAATACAAAACGCTACAGTCAGGAGCTGACTGTATACTTCGCGGATTACCATAGTATACCGTAGGCAATAAGTATAGGTATGCATTTCTAGCGCGTATAAATTTCATTATATGTGCTTCTTGATTTTTTTTTGGCACGAACTAAGAATGCAGATTGGTGTCTTGTCATTTTGTCTAATGTCTCACCATTTTCGACGACTACGAGACATGTGTTCAGTGGTTGAGTGGACTATGGTCCCGGACTCTAAAGCGGCCAATGACATTGAGCGTGTGTTCGAGGTCTGATTGCTGTCATGATCAACATGTGAAATTTTTGTATTCTATAATTTAAATTAAAAGCTCAAAACATTTAAGTGGGGCGGCGGCGGTAAGCGACTTTAAGTTTTAGTTACGCAATATATGTAATTGAACTTAGTTTTCGTCGGTACACAGCAACTGCAAATCTAATTGTACATATGTATGTAAGTTATCACCCTCAGTTACTTAGCGTTCCTTATGTAAATTGTAAACAACTTTTCATAGTCTTTTTCGGACTCTGACAACATTCTCAGCCCCCATATTCAGCATATTATTTTAAACAATTTCCATTGAGTCACGAGTAACTCTTCGTGGAATCCATAAACCACCCACGCAGCTTAAAAAGCCTAGCGCAAAACACTCAAGGGCTCATTTGTAAACAAACTCTTCTTGAGAATAAAAAGTTTTAGCGCGCAAAACACCAATGTTTAACAAACTTTTCTTGAGAACAATAACGAGCGCAAAACACCCAATGTTCATTTGTAAACAAATCCTCCCCGCCCAAACAGCACTCACGAGCTTAAAGCTTTAGCTCGATCAATGAAGTTTTCTGACATCTTCAAAGGCTACTTTGGCCTCAGAACAATATTGTAACTTCAGTCTTACCTTTGCAAGCACAGAAGAAACGGAGTCGCACTCCTCAAATAAAATATATTTTTTTCAAACTCCTAGAAACGGTTTGATTAATTGGCGCCCAACGTGGGGCTCGCGTTTAATTTTTTTTCCAGTTGAATCAAGCACAAAAGGAGCAATCAAATCCTTAAGTGACTTACAAGTGAAATAACACAAAAGGAATTAACAACCATAATTCCCAAGTGTCGCGAGAGACCGGTTTCCTCTAAAAGTTGCCAGCAGAGAGCAAATATTCAAAAATATTCTTTAAGCAAACTCACTAACAGACCATTTATTTAAAAGAAAGGAAACTAGGAAGTAAATAAAAAGGTGTCCAAGGAAGAGAGCTAATATACAAAACGCTCCTTAAATAAAAACTCCAAAATGTTACTCAAACATACCAAACTTAAAACCAAGAAGTGAAAGAGAGCTAATATTCGAAAACGCTCTTAAATTAAAACATAAAAGTGCCACACAAACATACTCAAACTTAAACCAAGAAGTGAAAGAGAGCTATATTCAAAACGTTCTTAAATAAAAAACTTAAAAGTGCTACTCAAACATATTAACCTAAACCCAAGAAGGAAGATTATTAAACTAAACCTAAGAAGGAAGACACCCTCAGCAAGAAGGAAGTCTATTAAACTAAACCCAAGAATAAAGACACCCTCAGCAAGAAGGAAGTCTATTAAACTAAACCCGAGAAGGAAGACACCCTCAGCAAGAAGGAAGACATCCACGTGAGCGTCGATAAAATTTTTTTTTATTATTATTATTATTTAAACTAAGCTGGACGACCTAATAAGCGGTTTTTCAAATCCTAAAAATGGCTAATAATTTGACAGCAGATATAATTGCAGAATTAATAGCAACCAAAACTAAAGCCTTAGCAGACGAAATTGCAGAATTAAGGTTACAATTAAATAACAACCCAATTCAGCTTATATATCGACCCACTACAAAATAAATGATTGGATTAGGGTGTGATGAGTCATTCGACGTGATCAAATCGTTACCAGAATTTTCAGGAAGTTATGCAGGTTACGTTAGTTGGCGGGAAGCAAAGCGTGCTCCGCCATGAAGCTTTACAAAGAAGGTAGCCGAAAAATATGTAGGTGCCTTGACAATCTTAAGAAACAAAATGAACAGGAAAGGCAAATGTGATACTTTAACCATGGTACAGTACTTAATTTCGATGCAATACTTGCACGATTGGACTTCGCTTATAGTGATAGCGTCCAATTCATATTATTGAACAG
>JAEIFN010000771.1:0-38196 GCA_018903675.1 Zaprionus capensis | reverse complement strand
GCTAGCTACAACAACGATAACTACAACTAGAACTACAACTACAACTACATCTACAACAAAAACAGAGTACAAATGCACTTGTAAATAAACTCGTTGCATTGGTTGGTGACAGCAAATTCCACATTATCCCGCTTAAAAAAGGAAATATTCATGAGACAAAACTACAGACTCAAACAGAAGCAAACCACCGAAGGTGGTAAAAACTACTACACCTACCAATTAAAAATAAAAACGCTACAGTCAGGAGCTGACTGTATAAGGCCATGGATTACCATAGTATACCGTAGGCAATAAGTATAGGTATGCATTTCTAGCGCGTACCAAATTTCATTATATGTGCTTCTTCTTGATTTTTTTGGCACGAACTAAGAATGCATATTGCGTCTTGTCGTTTTGTCTAATGTCATTTTCGACGGCTGCGATAGATGTTCAGTGGCTGAGTGGACTATGTCCCGGACTCTAAGGCGGCCAATGATATTGAGCGTGTTCGAGGTTCGATTGCTGCCGCCGATCAACATGTGAAATTGTTTTGAATTTCATAATTTTTTTAAATAAATTAAAAGCTCAAAAACATTAACCTGGGGCGGCGGCGGTAGGCGATTTTTAAGTTTTAGTTACTTATTTATTTATTTATTTATTTATTTAATGTCAACTAAGCCAGTCGACTTGAAAAATTCGATTATTATATTTAAATGAACATTAGATAAAATTAAGATTAAAAATATAAAAAAAAATTTTAAAATTAAATTAAGATTATATATTTTTTTAAATTTTGGCTGGGGAATATAAAACAAGAATTAACGATCCAACATTTGCTGCAAAGGATTGGGAAAACCCAGAAAAACCCAATCAGATCGGTGGATTAGTGTTAGTTATTAGGATGAGGAGTTAATTCATTAAGGATAGACAATTTAACAGAGTGGAGGGAGGACTCTGAGTTGAAAACTCTAGACAGTCTATTGTAGTCAGCACAGAGAACTCGGAAAGGCTCATGCAAGCTGTAATTATTAGGACAAAAGGCTAAAGAATGGAAAAGCGTGGGTGTGTTCTCTCACTGCTCATAAAACCGGTACTTGCTACATGTTTGAGCTCAGTTGAATGAGGGTTGAATGTTCTATCCCTCTCTACATCAACATGCCCTAGTGAAGATCCAATGGAAAGAGCGAGGGTGTGTACTGAAGCGACCAGGTTCTCTCACTGGCTATAAAACCAGTACTTGCTAACTGTTTGAACTCAGTTGCTATCTACAAACGCTCTGTTGATGTCTACAAACTCTCTGTTGGTGCTAGCTACAACAACGATAACTACAACTAGAACTACAACTACAACTACATCTACAACAAAAACAGAGTACAAATGCACTTGTAAATAAACTCGTTGCATTGGTTGGTGACAGCAAATTCCACATTATCCCGCTTAAAAAAGGAAATATTCATGAGACAAAACTACAGACTCAAACAGAAGCAAACCACCGAAGGTGGTAAAAACTACTACACCTACCAATTAAAAATAAAAACGCTACAGTCAGGAGCTGACTGTATAAGGCCATGGATTACCATAGTATACCGTAGGCAATAAGTATAGGTATGCATTTCTAGCGCGTACCAAATTTCATTATATGTGCTTCTTCTTGATTTTTTTGGCACGAACTAAGAATGCATATTGCGTCTTGTCGTTTTGTCTAATGTCATTTTCGACGGCTGCGATAGATGTTCAGTGGCTGAGTGGACTATGTCCCGGACTCTAAGGCGGCCAATGATATTGAGCGTGTTCGAGGTTCGATTGCTGCCGCCGATCAACATGTGAAATTGTTTTGAATTTCATAATTTTTTTAAATAAATTAAAAGCTCAAAAACATTAACCTGGGGCGGCGGCGGTAGGCGATTTTTAAGTTTTAGTTACTTATTTATTTATTTATTTATTTATTTAATGTCAACTAAGCCAGTCGACTTGAAAAATTCGATTATTATATTTAAATGAACATTAGATAAAATTAAGATTAAAAATATAAAAAAAAATTTTTAAAATTAAATTAAGATTATATATTTTTTTAAATTTTGGCTGGGGAATATAAAACAAGAATTAACGATCCAACATTTGCTGCAAAGGATTGGGAAAACCCAGAAAAACCCAATCAGATCGGTGGATTAGTGTTAGTTATTAGGATGAGGAGTTAATTCATTAAGGATAGACAATTTAACAGAGTGGAGGGAGGACTCTGAGTTGAAAACTCTAGACAGTCTATTGTAGTCAGCACAGAGAACTCGGAAAGGCTCATGCAAGCTGTAATTATTAGGACAAAAGGCTAAAGAAAGTGGCCTAAAATTACGAGTAACTCTAGAAGGAATACAGAAATTGATTAGGTTAAGTAGAGTGGAGGAATCTATATCGTACTTTATTAGTTTTACGATAAACATAACACCTAACATAATACGACGGTTAGTTAAAGAAGGTAGGTTAATTAGAAGGAGTCTACGCAATATATGTAATTAGAACTTAGTTTTCTTTCGTCGGTACACAACAGCTATTTGTACATATTTATGTATATACACGTACAGTCGTGCAATAATGTGTGTTGAAGTGGGACGCCAATAAATACATGTGGATATGCAGACATGTATGTCTGGGCGTCCCACTAGCACATTCATAACTTTACAAGGGCTTATGATCTATCTCTGGTATTTTCTAGCATTCTAATTACAAAATATTGAGAGCAAAACAAAATAGGAAACATCCAATTGGAATCTTACTGAACTTGCAAAGTCATAACAGACAAAATACGGAAAGAGTGACGGCATTGAAGATCGCATTAGTTCGCGTTATTTTTATGCGTGCTGAATAATATAAAAGTACTTAGCTTTATTTATAAATAATTAATATTATTTATAGGTATTATAATTTGATTGTCTTTCATATGAAAACAAAGTAATGAATATTTTTTTATTTATATTGCAATTTAATTAACCAATTCTGTTACCATACAATGCAAATAAAAAGTTTAATAAAATGCTGTGTGTCTGACGCTAGTTTTGAACTTCGGTATGCTTGCGTAAATTATATATGCTTAAGTATATATGTTCAAAGTGAGTTTAATTCGTATTATATCTCACTTATTTATAGTCCGATTTAAATGAAATTTTCACATAACGCCCGTGGCAAGGTATTTGTTATGTAAGATATACAACTTTGGTTGTTGAGCTAATATTGTAGTTTTTAAATAGTTATTACTGATTTATAGAAGCGGTAAGGGGCGTGTCCAAATTTTAAAAAAACTTTGAGACACTGCAATATATACGTATGTTGTCACAAAATTTGATGACTCTAGCTCTTACAGTTTCTGATATCCAGGTGTTCATACAGACAGACAGACAGACAGACAGACATGGCTCAATCGAATCGACTACTGATACTGATTCAGAATATATATAGTTTATGGGGTCGGAGATGCCTCCTTCTGCCTGTTAAGCACATTTCCGTTCCGACAAACACAATAGACCATGCATTTTTTTAAAATCCATGGCCCAATGAACAATCAGGAAGAATTGAATGCAGTCAATGAGTTCAACGGGATGATATCGAAGCCACTCCTAAGCAAAAGTAAGATGGAGACTGATGTGCGCTATCCAATCGTGAAAGCAACACGCAAGCAGACCAGAATTGGAAAATCTTTGGCTCTTGAACTGGATGACTACATTTGTATTTACCTGAACGTTATACAAATATGAGAGATGAAACAATTGAGCTTCTAGAGGATAAACATTTCAACATAATCAAAATAAGTAATAACAACATAGTAATAGAAAAAAATATTAATAGAAAAAAATATATTCTATTAGTTTTACGATAAACATAACACCTAACATAATACGACGGTTAGTTAAAGAAGGTAGGTTAATTAGAAGGAGTCTACGCAATATATGTAATTAGAACTTAGTTTTCTTTCGTCGGTACACAACAGCTATTTGTGTATACACACGTACAGTCGTGCAATAATGTGTGTTGAAGTGGGACGCCAATAAATACATGTGGATATGCAGACATGTATGTCTGGGCGTGCCACTCGCACATTCATAACTTTACAAGGGCTTATGATCTATCTCTGGTATTTTCTAGCATTCTAATTACAAAATATTGAGAGCAAAACAAAATAGGAAACATCCAATTGGAATCTTACTGAACTTGCAAAGTCATAACAGACAAAATACGGAAACAGTGACGGCATTGAAGATCGCATTAGTTCGCGTTTTTTTTATGCGTGCTGAATAATATAAAAATACTTAGCTTTATTTATAAATAATTAATATTATTTATAGGTATTATAATTTGATTGTCTTTCATATGAAAACAAAGTAATGAATATTTTTTTTATTTATATTGAAATTTAATTAAATAATTTAATTTGTTTGACTGTAACTTTTCTTTTAGTTTATTAGAATAAAATAAATAAACGAAATAAAATAAGAAATATTTAATCAATGAAAATTCGCACCCTCCTCAACCGGGAGTTGAACTCACGAACTCTCTCCCAGCCGTCCGCCACTCTAACCACTCGGCCATTGCCTCACTCCTTAGCCCATCGGCAAAGCTGTATTGTGAACCAATTCTGTTACCATACAATGCAAATAAAAAGTTTAATAAAATGCTGTGTGTCTGACGCTAGATTTGAACTTCGGTATGCTTGCGTAAATTATATATGCTTAAGTATATATGTTCAAAGTGAGTTTAATTCGTATTATATCTCACTTATTTATAGTCCGATTTAAATGAAATTTTCACATAACGCCCGTGGCAAGGTATTTGTTATGTAAGATATACAACTTTAGTTGTTGAGCTAATATTGTAGTTTTTAAATAGTTATTACTGATTTATAGAAGCGGTAAGGGGCGTGTCCAAATTTTAAAAAAACTTTGAGACACTGCAATATATACGTATGTTGTCACAAAATTTGATGACTCTAGCTCTTACAGTTTCTGATATCCAGGTGTTCATACAGACAGACAGACAGACAGACAGACAGACAGACAGACAGACGGACAGACAGACATGGCTCAATCGAATCGACTACTGATACTGATTCAGAATATATATAGTTTATGAGGTCGGAGATGCCTCCTTCTGCCTGTTAAGCACATTTCCGTTCCGACAAACACAATAGACCATGCATTTTTTTAAAATCCATGGCCCAATGAACAATCAGGAAGAATTGAATGCAGTCAATGAGTTCAACGGGATGATATCGAAGCCACTCCTAAGCAAAAGTAAGATGGAGACTGATGTGCGCTATCCAATCGTGAAAGCAACACGCAAGCAGACCAGAATTGAAACAGGAAGCTTGAAAAAAATATTTTCCTTTTCGTTGGGTGGAAACTCTTTATGTGGCAGCCTCTTAAAGTCAGCTGATGGCAAGCAGATTTCGATTGTAAAAGTTACGGCGAAAGTTTTACTTCTGCAATCGATCAGTGTGCGTATGTTTTTATGCAGTTTAATATATGTACCATATTTAGTATGGAAAACTAAGATGAAGGTATATATAATCTGTATGTTATGGCAAAAGTACATAAATATTTGTGTTGTTGTTTTTGTCCAGTGTTGTTGTGGTTGTATTTGAACTAAAATTTTAACAATTTTAATCGTGTTCCGTGAAGTATTTCTATATCAAGAGCAGGGCAGAGCAGGCAACTAATAATGGCAAGTTACTAATTTAAATGTCTATTTTCATTTGGTTAAAATCTCATTTCCCCGTTTTCCCCCGTTTATACAAAAAATGCACTTGTAGTTGTTGTTGCGATTACCAACAGCGAGCTTGCCGATATTTGGAACAACAACAATTTTTAACTGCTTATTTAAATTATTTGTTTCAATTTTAGTTGAACATTTATAATTTGCTCTTAAATAAATGCACATATTAGTGGCGGCCTACACATATGCGGAAAAAATGGAGTGACCCAATTGTTGAAAAAAATTCCGAAATTAGAGTTAAATATTATGTCTCTAGCTTTATTTTTAGACTTTATGCCGCCAAAATCGACAAATCGCCCATAGTGCATTGCATGAACTTGTTAGAGATGTAAAGCATACCAACTATAATAAAATTAAAAAAATAAAGTATGAAAGAATAAAAAACAAGACTCTCCTTCTATTAATAATTCAACTATTAATCATGATGCTGATAATGATGATGATGATGATGATGATGATAGTGATAATGATATATGTATACTATTCTCAATCAAATATAGAAAATGAAGATAGCGATAATGAAGAAGTAAAAAAAGAAGAAGAAGAAGAAGAAGAAAAAGAAGAAGAAGAAATCATAGAAAGTGATGAAGATCAAATACCTGATAATATTAATTAAAGTATAAATAAACTTTTAAATGATAATCTCTTGGATAGGGTTTATGGTCCAACAAGGTCTAAATCAAAACTAGAGTTGGGTAACAAACAACTAGAAGTAAAAAAAAAAAAAATATTATTATTAAGCGGGAGTACATGGCCTCTTACATTTGGTTTATACTCTCTAATTTTTCAAAACCATCCAACGAATTACTCTAAAACTGATTTAGTTTCATATAAAGAGATTTTAGAAGAAACGAGTGTACATAGAAGAGGTTATGATCCATAAAAACAAATTAAAGCAACCCGTGCATTGAAATATACTAAAATTATTAAACCCTTGATATCGACAACAACAACAATAATAAAACCTGCAGCTGTATCTACACCAATTCAAACCAAGAAAGGAGGGGGTGGTGCTATGTTTATGAAGTTAAAACAGTAGAAACCAAATTATGTTTATTGGAATAACGTTAACGAATTAGTTGAACGATTACAACTTATAATAGCTTCACAAGCTGCTGGTAATAACAATCATACCAATGAAATTCTATCAATAACAGAAGAGTTGCGTGAAGAGAAAATAATATACTAATAAATACAGTAGTCATCCAGACATTTCAATTATTATCAAAATGTCTATTTACAAGTTTGGTCATTTTTCGAGTAATAGACAGTTTTCATCTTCAATTTTCAAAAGAGAACTTGAAAACCTAACAGGTGTATATCTTGATAGTGATGGACATATAAATGTACAACAAAAACGAGTCAAAAATTCTTCACCTCCGGAAAATGATTTTGACTTAACAATAAAAGCGTATGTAGATGGGAAAGTAAATGAATTGAAAGCGTTGCAGGAGAAAACAATAATTAAGGATTTTGATAAACGAAATATACGTATAACATCATTGGAAGATAAAGTAATCCATTTAATTAATTCAATGGCAAATCTCGATAGAGTTATGAATACAATTATCGAGAAAATGAATAACTTAACTAGTTTTGTGAACAAACGTTTAAAAAAACCTGCTGTAAAATCTAGTAATATACAAATAGATGGTTCAATGATTCTGGGTTATAAGCCATATGGTCAATCTCCTGATGTTCATCAAACTGTTATTGATGAAGATAAAGAATATCCAGAAGTTATAATAAAGCCCCAAAAAATGTATTGAAAACTTTAAATATAACATTCAATTGCTACTTACAATCATATTCAACATGTCACTTGATAAGTTCGGACATTATTCAAATAAAGTAGAATATTCTAAACACTTTAGGAAAGGTGTTGAAAAATTTGAAGTTTTATTCAATGATTCTGATGGTAATCTGAATGCACAGAAGAAAATATTTAAAAATTGTCTAACACCCATAAATGAAAATGATTTAACATCAAAACAGTATGTTGACGAAGAACTAGAAAAAGTTGTAAGAAATATATCTTCTTCAATTTCTAAAGAACAGCGTCAATCAAAAAATAGGAAAAAAACATTAATTACAGAGATTCAGACAAACATTGCCGACTTCAACAAAAAAATTCCAAACTTAGAGAGAATTATGCAAAAACGAATTGAAGAATTGGATGGTAGAGAACAAGATATTTTTAACAGCATTAGCTTTAAAACTATTCTTAACAGTGAAACCGAGAGCATAGAAACAGTTAAACCTTTCACACATAATTAAAACTAAATTAGAATATATGTGGTATGAAGCAGAAGAAAAAGAAGTCAATGGGGAAGAATAGTTTAAGAAGGTCAGCGATGACGCCAACATCAACAACAACAACAACGAAAATGTTACCATCAACGAAGCGAGAAATAGTGAATGAATTACATCGAGCATCAATTAAGAATTTTAGACGACGTATCACTCTACGTCGTGTCGTGTGAAGGGTATCAAAGACTTATGGCAAGCTGATTTAGTTGAAATGGGTGCATACAGCTCATCGAATAATGAGTTCCGCTATCTTCTAACTGTTATAGATTGTTTTTCAAAATACGCGTGGGGTGAAGCATTAAAAACAAAAAAATGCTAAAGAAGTAGCGCAGGCAATGGAAAAAATATTCAAGTCTGGTCGTGGTACACCAAAAAATTTCTAAACTGATAACGGAACTGAATTCTATAATACACATTTCAAAGCATTAATGCACTCTTATGAAATCAACCACTACCCTACATTCATTCAATTGTTGAACGTTTTAATAGAACACTGAAAGAACTCATGTGGCGTGAGTTCAATTTTAATGGATCTATAAGTGGGTTAAAATATACAAGCAACTAATTGATGTATATAATAATCGAAAGCATAGAACAATACAAGAGAAGCCAATTAATATAACCAATGCTAATGAGGAAAAAATTCTGAAGACAGCATATAATCATATAAAAATATTTATACACAAAAACTTGCGTCAAGCTGATCTTGTGCGTATAAGTAAATACAAACATGTATTTGAAAAGGGCTATACTCCAAATTGGACAACAGAAATTTTTAGAATTCGGAAAATTCAAAGAACGTTTCCAACTACATATTTACTCGATGATCTAAATGGAAACCCTATTGAGGGAGGGTTTTATAAGCAAGAGATAAAGAAAACACATTTCCCACATACATATCTAGTGGAAAAAATTTTGAAACGAAAAGGGGATAGAGTATTTGTACGTTGGCTGAGTTTCCCCACCTCTCAAGATAGTTGGGTACATAAAAATGAAATCTATAAATATATTCAAACACAAGTTTTATTCTTTTTCAAATTATATATATATATATATTATTAACATTTGTTTTTATTCGTAATACAATTTTACACATTTTATACCTTTTATACATATAATACATTTAATACATTTTATACATTATATACATTTTATACATTTAATAACTTTTTTTTTTTTAAATAAATATGAAATTTCAAACAATTGTCTAGTAAATTCTTTTTTCTATTCGAAATTTGTAAGCAGGGCCAGTTCAGCATAAAGTAAATCAACTTCTCTGTTCTCTTTATCTTCCTTAAATCTCTTTAATAATGCTTTCTGTTCTCAACATTCTCTAACTCTTTAATTTTTTTATCCCAAGCTAAATTATCACCATCATACGAGTTTAATTCTTCCTCAGCCTTCCGTTTCTGTATTCTATAATGGCCATGAGCCATTGTATTGTGTAAGTCTGGTTCTACAACTCGCTTATCATCTTTGCTGTCAAGCACTGTTTTTGAAATTGTACTTGTTTTAACTACATGGTTATCTGATCTAATCAATGACATTGTACCTCTCTTTTTTTCACCTGTATTTAGACATTTTTTATAATCAGCAAAGCCGATTCGCTTAACACAAGTTGCCTTAACCCCTTTAGATTTTTTTACTTCTTGACCGCCAGGAACAAGAAATGAATACATTTTTGAACGTAAGCCTACGAATTCACTCATAGGCTTCCCATTCAACTCATCTTTAAAAAACCCTAAGCGTTTCTTGTTAACGCTGCTAAAACCGTATTTATTTAAGAGATCGGAATGATAATCACATGTATCAAATTTCATTGCAAGATCTTTACGTATATCAGCGTAAAAATCATCAGTTTTAACCGTGTATATGAAAGAGTCTGTATCCATATAGTTTGGGCGTACAGACTCTCCAAATTTCGGTTTCATATACTGATAATGAAAATCATACATTTTCCATTTTGAAATGTCTAACACAGGAAACCCTAAATAAATAGGCTTATCGTAATAAACATTTAACTTACGCATTTGGAATGCGCAAAAATTATCATTAAAATATTTCACGCTATGGAAATTGCTTTTAGCAATCAATGAGCGTGCGCAATCTCTTTTGCGGCCAGAGGAATCGGTTTGTGTTGCACTTTCCCATTCAGTTATTAATTTCACATTAACCCTTTTCTCAACATTTTTCATAGTCTGGCCAAAGACTGCGTTATTGAGAAGTTTAAAAAAATTGAAGTTTTCTATAAATCGATGGTTGCAAAAAAAATTAAAATCAGTACCACTTTCTTTTTTTTAGGAGTGCCAATTTTTAATTAAACAATATTTATTTAAACACTATCTTACAGTGTCATTTTTTATATTTAAATACTATACAAGGTGTGTTCAAAAAGTATCGCGAATTTTGAATTTTCACGGGTTACGTATAATCGAATTTCAATTTTTTTTTTGTTTTGTTATGTTGGTACACTCTGCCACAAGTGGTACAAACTCGTATAACAGTGCCATTTTTTCGGTCGTTCATTCTTCAAATGACCAATCCAACGTTGCAAGTCGGCGACGTTTAAGTTTAGCGAAAGATCCACAACTTCATTACTGGAGATTTTCACATCTTTATGTGTGTATCCCGAAGTCAAATCGTTGAGTCGATTTTCAGCCATGTTGACTCTTAGGAATATTTTCAGTCTTTTTATTAGTACTGAAAAAGAACTCTCTGCTGTTGCTGAAGTCACTGGTATTGTTGTAAATAATTGAAGCAGTGTCGCAACATTCGGAAAAATTATTTTCCTCTATGCTTTTCAAAGCATCAATGTTTGTGCTTGTAGAAATGAAGATGTCTTGCAATGCTGGTGCCAAAGGGTTATTTCTTATTTCAGCTCTGTATCATTGCAGCTTATTGAATCTGTTTTGTATTCTGTTACAGCATTCACTATTTCTTCAACGGTAACTTTTGTGTGTAGCTTTGGAATCAGTCCCTCTAGAGGCAAAAGTTTCAAAAATTTCCCTTAAATTTTGCACTCATTGAACATATCATAGGTCTAAATAGGGCTTATGGGGGGTCTACAGCCTCCATAGACCCCCCCCTAGATCCGCCACTGCCCAACCATACAAATTATTAGCGGCTAAATATACCAGATATGAAAAATCTATTGTTGCATCATATTCCGGTAGATATTTATTATTCGCTTTTGTATATTTTTTGGTGCATTGTACTAGACCGCCACGTATACCTGATTGAATGAATCTATACATATCAATATCTGTAAGAAGATCCAATTCAATCTTGGTACTTTTTAACATGGCGTCCCAAAATAGCCCTGGAGTAGTGAAGAACTGAGCAGGGTCTAGAGAGTATATGCTACTACACAAGAGTCTGAAGTTTTTAAAGATGTTTGCCAATAGCAGAACATCAGTTTTCAAGTACAACTCTAAATAATCCTTTAGAGTTGTGCATGAAAACTTGTTCCAGACATCTTGTGCATGTGCATAGCTTTCTTTTGAACATTCGGATTCAGTTAATTTACTGTAAAAAGCTTCTCTTGTCTTCTCTTATTGAGGGGCACTACGCTAAGTTGTCCAGGTATATTTGCCAACTCGTTAATGAACAAGTGACAATCATACCTAGTAAAATTATGAAAAAATACTGGTATAAAATTCGGTACTTTATATTTCAAGTTACAGGAATTGTGTGCAGCACCCCTGAATTTACCTGTAAAATGGCAATGATCTCTAACTCTATCTTCTAACAGGGGTGCTGCACATATAAAACAATGCTTGGTCTCCTGAAACTTTACTTCATCATCAAAACTCATTTGAATCGGAACCTTTTTTGATAGATACCTATCATAAATATTTGTAAGATTCTTTACTAAGCTATCTACAAATGCTGAATTGGCCCTCTCACTTGTTTCTAACTTAAAGCTACTTAACTCATTATCATATGCACACTTTATATAGTATGCATATGATATGGGTAAATGTAAATTAACATCTAACATTTTCTCACTCACACTATCATTCTTCGGTTGAAGAATGGCTTCGAAATCAGCGTAGACAGCGAATGGTACCTTAACTTCCTTCTGATAGTTCTTATAACGAAGAACTGTATTTTTTCCAGAAGGTAGTTGACACACCTTCTTGCTGCATATCTCGTGATGACGACTGGCTGCTGCCTCACTCGAAGAACAGTTCAAGCAAATATTGCAGAACCATTGTCTACACTTGTGAGCCACAGTCTGTGATCTTATCAATCTATGAAGAAAATATATATATATCAAATTAGTATATATGGTATATGGTTATTATAAGTACTAAAATACATATATAATTTTTTTGTTTTTTATGTGTGTACTTACCGTGAAAGATTTCTAATCCATGTGTAGCGAGCCTTCTCATCGCTTTCCACCAACAACATGTTGATGTGATGTTGTTTCACATCTTTGGGATAGAATATGGGGCCGATTATATTTCCCTTTTCCAGATCATAACCAAAAACTGTTATGCTGATCAATGGGTTTTTATCCATAAACTTATTGATGTGTTTAGGATTTAGTGGGAACTCTAAACCTTCAAAGTTTAAAACAATATTGTTCACTTTGATTCTGTGTTCAGATATGTTCACATCATATGATCTATATCTTTCAGCATGTTGATCATTTCCCTTTATCGCAGCAATCACTGTCCATTTGAAACAGTATTCTTCATTGTTTTTGACGTTCACGATTGCTTTTTTACTACTCAAACTCTTGGGTAGTGCGATAAAGGAGGATCCTCTGATGGGTTTAAATTTATTGACATTCATTTCCAATCGGATAATGTGAGTCAACAATGCCCATCCACTATCCTTCTCTTGGAAATTTTCCATTCTCGAGATTATTTTCTCTGTATGCTCCTTGTAGAATTCTTGTAAATCAGAATTGACAGTGAAGACTTCCATTTTTGATTGGAAAGACTTCACTTCCATACATTCAATCTCTTGTTTTAACAAAACATATTTGACGAAAAGCTCAAAATTCACTTTTATAGAAGTGTGAGCTTCAAGCACACCGAAGAGATGGGGCAGGAATGCCTCGCCTGCTTCCTGCAGAAAATCATTGCGTTCTACCAAGCCTGCCTTAGTATTGGTGTCGAGGTACTGAAGAATCCTTCCATTGCACATTGGGCTAAATTCCAAAAAAAGGGGCATAAAGTCGAAACTTTTGTTGTCTCAAATCTTAATTTGAACTTAATATATTGAAAATAGAAAGAATGCCCTGTCTTTTTAATCGACTTTCAAAGTCAGGTGATTAATCAGCTGACTTCTGCTACACAACTTGGCGGGAAAGGTTTGCAAACTTTGTTGGATTGGCAATTTTACAAACTTAAACAAAAAAGCATTTCAAAATATGGATTTTGCTAACCAAGGTATGTAGAATTAATAAAGTAAAAACATTTTGTGTTTAAATCAGTAGTTTTTTATTGTAATTATGTGTATTGTTTTGTACCGTCCAAAAATAGATGAAACCAAACAAAATTGCTTGTGTTCTGTGGAGTATAACTAATTTTGCGCGCGAGTGCGCGTCATGTAATGTATGTCAAAATAAACTAGAGAATGCATATTAATAGTATTTTATAATTTGGTTTGCGACTTTTTGCGACTTTGGCCAAACATTGAAAATGTAGATGGGCTTGAATTCTGCCATGCAACTCTGCTGGATGCTTGGATCGACAACGGTTGCAACTATTCCGCCCTTGCTAACTGGATATTTGGCCAAATTAGTGAAAGTATGCTGAGCGAAGAAAAAAAATGAGAAATTTTGTCCAAAACAAGAAGTTTTGAGCTTCATGTTAAAAGATATCTCGAAAAATGCGGTCGAAATATGATGAAATTTCGGGAAAAACATTCGATGTGGCTGTCAATGAGTTTAAAAATTGCTTTAGATAATGAAGAAAAGATGAACAGAGTGAAAATGGGTAGACCAAAACTAAATTACGATGACGCAAGTCCACGCCTTAAAAGAAAACTAGCTTCCGATACAGCATGTAATTATAAAAACGATACCAAACTGTTAATACATGCAGCAACACTGTCAGCAAGAAAATCAAATGAAAATAATACTGCATTTGTAATAAAAAAATGTTATAGGTCTGAAAATGAAGGAACCGAAGCCAAAAGGAAGCTTGAAATAGCAGAGCCAATACCTTTGACAACAAATGAAACTTTAGAATTCTTGCTGGAAAATTCCTTAAGCAAAGCATTATATAATGAAATTCGGTATATGAGCAAACAACAAGCTATTGCAAGATTCAAGAAGCTAAATTGCAATTGAGACCTATAGGAATAACAGCAACGGAAACAGTGGCAAAAGTTGCCTTACAGGACTTGCTAAACCATACTGGCAGCCGCATCTTATTGTTACAGGAGGAGCTGTTCGCAAATTTAGAAAGTGTTTCAACAGTTAAATTAATAGCGAGTTACGGATTCGACGGATCAACTGGACAAAGCATGTATAAAAAATACGAACGCTACAGTCAGGAGCTGACTGTATAAGGCCATGGATTATCATAGTATACCGTAGACAATAGGTATGCATTTCTAGCGCGTACCAAATTTCATTACATGTGCTTCTTCTTGATTTTTTTGGCACAAACTAAGAATGCATATTGCGTCTTGTCGTTTTGTCTAATGTCTCACCATTTTCGACAACTGCGATAGATGTTCAGTGGCTGAGTGCACTATGTCCCGGACTCTAAGACCAATGATATTGAGCGTGTTCGAGGTTCGATTGCTGCCGCGATCAGCATGTGAAATTCTTTTGTATTTCATAATTTTTTTAAAATAAATTAAAAGCTCAAAAACATTAAAGAGGGGCGACGGCGGTAGGCGATTTTTAAGTTTTAGTTACGCAATGTATGTAATTAGAACTTAGTTTTCTTTCGTCGGTACACAACAGCAACTGCAAAACTAATTGTACATATTTATGTATGTACATATATATAATCGTGCAATAATGTGTGTTGAAGTGGGACGCCAATACATACATGTGGATATGCAGACATATATGTATGGGCGTGCCACTCGCACATTCATAACTTTACAAGGGCTTATGATCTATCTCTGGTATTTTCTAGCATTCTAATTGCAAAATATTGAGAGCAAAACAAAATAGGAAACATCCAATTGGAATCTTACTGAACTTGCAAAGTCATAACAAACAAAATACGGAAAGCGTGACGTCAATGAAGAACGCATTAGTTCGCGTTTTTTTTATGCGTGCTAAATAATATAAAAATACTTAACTTTAATTATGAATGGGACGCCAATACATACATGTGGATATGCAGACATATATGTGTAGCGGCGCCTGAAGCCGAATAAAGTCAGGTGCCTGAAAGTAGGCAGTAGTTTTTTTGTGGACTGCAAGTTTCACCGAATAAAAGATTTTGTTACAAGCAAAGCTCGACTTGTAATGAAATGTTAATGTTAACAGCAGAAGCAGGGTAACATTACATGCTCAATTGAGTTAGGGTTGCTGTTGAAAAGCTCTAAGCCTGGTTGCATCCAAGTCAAGCCGCATGGTCGAGCCAGGCTCTCTTTCCTGTCTCGATCTTTTCCTGCTGCAATCGTCAAAGAGATCAGACGTGTTTTAATTAGTCCTAAAAGTTGCAAGTGAAAATTACATAAAAGTGATTAAAAAAATAGAAAATATAAATTGTGCACAATCAATCCAATTCTTGCGTTTTCGCTCTCCGCCTCGTAAGTGATATTTATCCTTTTTGCTGTGAACAAATAATTGTGAGGTTACAATTTGCTGTTACTAAAACTTTTACAGCTCAACGCTCAACTAAACCCTGTCTTCCTGCCAACATTGCGAAAGCAAGAAAATCTAAGAAAGAATTGTTAAACCATTTGCATCGCCAAGGTATGTAGAGTAATAGTAGCACGAAAGAGTCCCTTTCTAATTAAATTGTGGGTTTTCTCAGGCGAAATTGGGCGAGTTGCCCATAGGAGCACCTTTTCTTTTCCTAACCTAAAAAAAAAAGAAAGAAAAAGGAAAACAGCGACACCTTAGAGCACGCGGCAAGGCCTCTTAGGCCTTAACAGGCCATAACCTCAACCAAGCAACGATAATTAAAACAGGAAAACACCTCATCTCTTAAATCATCTCAATCTATATAAACATCAACATGCAGGATTAATCAACAATAAAAATCAAATCGAATGCCAAATATTTAAATCTACGCCCAAAAGCAGGCAAGAGGTTCCTGCACCAGCAGAAGGGAATTTAATTCGACGTTTAAAAATAATACGAACATAAGAGCAGAGTTTTCTGAATTAGGTTATTTTTGCCCTTCTGGCTTTCATAAATGTATTTGCTTTAAATGAATAAATAATAAAAATTGAAACATTAGGAGAATAGGAAAGTTTTGGCTCAGCTCATGTTCGCTAACAACAACAAGGAAAAATCATCTAAATAATATAATGTCACGCGGAGACAACAGAATCGCTCCATAATTTCAGGAACCATGACCGGTAGATCGATCTTTCGACGTTGGAATTAAAGCCTGTGAGTTCGTTCCTTTATATATATTTTCTTTTTTTTATATTATTTGAAAATTTATTATTTTTGATAAATTTTGTTTTGTTTGTTGATTGCAAATATTATTGTGCGACATGAGCCTCCAAGCGTTATTAAATCTAAAAGATCTAAGTGAAGAAAGATCAATTTAATTGAAAGTGTAAGAATAGAAAGAAGTAAGAAGCTGAAAGAAAAGTGAGGAATTATATAAATAATGAAGAAACCTAAAGTATTACTCAACTAAAACTTAAATGCTGCTATATTAGTACCTATGCAATTGCTTAATTTATAAGAATTTGAAGAATTACATCTATTACGGATTCTCGCTCAAGTCAAACATTTAAACAAACAATTGAGTAGCCGATTTACTACATACCCTACTTTTATATAAATATTTAGTTTATACTTTATAATTTTTTTTTTATTATACATCATTTACGCCATTTGGTTACTATTATACATATGCATGCGTCATTGGAAACAAATTTATTTTTTTCTTTTTACCAATGCATTCTCACAAGAAGTGATAATACCTTGAAAGTTTTCTGTACAACTTTTTAAAAGCTTTAGGTCTGTCCGCAATTATTTTTCCACAGCTAGATGAAGACGCCCGATGCATCCCCTACGCCCTGAATCAATGATGAAAAACATGAAAGTTAACTAATTTATATTAGAGAACTCATGCTGATGATTCCGCGGTCGTAGGGGACACAGGGGTCACCAGAGCCATGCTCTTAGGATGGTGATCTAGGTAGGGTGGGCAGTCGCGACCACAATAACACCAGTGGCTGCGTTTGTACCAATTCTTGCGTTCTTTTCCCCTCTCTCTCACTATTCATATAATTTTTGAATTCTTTTTGTATCTCTAGTCCGGTTTAGCATATCTAGTTCATTTTCTTGTCGCAGCACGCTCAATTCTAATCTTAAAAATTATTATAGTGTATCAGGTAATCGGATCTGCCAAAGCAAGACCACCACCCCCAAAGCCGACGAGCTAGAGCCGGATTCTAAAGCGTGCCACGCTAGCGCAGATCGTCCGAACATAAGTGATACCGTTACACGTTACAGATATAAATAATAATAATTAAGAAAAGTGGCGCCCAACGTGTGGGGCCTTAGTGAATGTAAAAACTCACTAAGACTCATCGATAAATCAATTCAAAAATTCTTCTTCTTCTCCTTTTTTAAAAGTCAATTTCAAAAATCTTTCGTTTCCTTTTCCAAATTCTTTCGTTTAATGCTTTATTGTTTTGGAATACATATAGAATGACTATTAGTAGTATCTCTTGTCCGCAATTTAAAGTTTTATTCAAAGAATTCCTTTATTTAGCCATAAATTGTTAAGGTTATTCAGTTTGTGGAAAATACAGAAGGAATTTCGGATTTCGGTTGACTTCTGGCCCGAATTGAAACATTACATCTTTGGTTAATCTCACCTTTTCTGTTAGTTGAATAAAATTTTGTTAGTTATTCAAGCGTTTTGGGAAATAGTAGCATTGCTTCGGAGCATAACTCTATCCACGTTTGAGATTTAGAAATTTTTATTTACGCCTACCAAATGAGTTATTATGTTGCTATGCTGGAATACAGATAAATACTTTTCTGAACGTTCACTGTCCGCATACAATATAACAGTCTCCCTTATAAAGTGACTTGTTTAAAGAAACAAAACAGTCCAATCTTTTCACCCTTTTCTATACGATTCTTTTCACACGCAAGAACAAAAAGGTACAAAATATTATTGCTCCTACGATTTGCGAAACATCAAGCATTGAGTTCACATTTATATATGATTTTCTTATTTTTTATAATTAGCATTACTTTTTTTTTATTATTGAATTATTATCAGTAAGATAGTTTGAGATTTTGTAGAATAATTTTGATTTATTTCTGCAGTTGTTTATGAGGTATAGTAAATTGTATTAAACATGGGGCTGGACCGTTCACCAGACAGAACGACTCCGGAAGATCAAGCGATATTGAGTTGTGCCTTATGCCAAACTTTAATGAAATCGGTAGCAGAAAACTACCAAACATCTTGTGGCCATGACTTTCACAAGAAATGTATAGCCACGCATTTTAAAAACAGCAACAAATGTCCGACATGTGATGCAGTTTGTCGGTCCGAAAGTTCTGGGATAGTAACCAGAGGGAGATCTAAAGTCCGTATGCAGGCCGAGAACCCCACAGAAGTTATAGAAAATAATAGAGCTTCCTCATCAGCAGAAGCAGCAAGGTCCAACACTGCAGCTAGCGAGAGAAGAGACCCCAGTGAGAGCATGAATGCTATCGCTTTCCTAACCATGGAACGTAGGCTCCTTACAAATTTGACTGAGAAAATGACCGAATTGATTCAAAACACGGTTGGAGAAACAGTTAGTAGGTTGATGGCAACACCCATACATTCGGCCACTAACAGTTTAAATGTACATGTCCCAGATCAAAATCCACCAGTCACCTATTTCGAGAATCTAAATCAAAACACGCGAAATATTGAATCATCATTTTCGCCAAGAAGTCAAACGTCAGACCTTGCAAATCGTCCTGACAAAGTCGTGCACATCCTCAACGGATGGAAATTAAAGTTTTCAGGATCAGGCATGACAATAGACAATTTTATTTACCGAGTAGAAGCCCTAACACAGCAAACCCTAGAAGGGAACTTCGTTGTTTTATGTAAAAACGCGAGTGTGCTTTTCGAAGGTAAGGCCAATGAGTTTTATTGGCGTTACCACAAAACTGTCGGCGACGTTCGTTGGGATCGTTTATGCGTAGCACTACGCATGCAATTCCGTCAAGAGCGAGATGATACCGATATAGAAGAGCTTATACGAGGCAGGAAGCAAAAAGCAAACGAAAGTTTTGATGGTTTCCTCGATGGCATATCCGTTTTAGTTGATCAGTTGTCGCAGCCATGGTCTATTCAAAAATTAGTTCGGATTCTTAAAAACAACTTGCGCCCAGAAATACGACATGAACTTTTAAATATCGACATAAAAACCGTATCTGATTTAAGAGATGTCTGCCGAAGACGTGAAAGTTTCTTGGAGGATGTAAAGCGTACGCATGGCTATGCGAAACCGACGCCTTTTAGAAGAGAAGTATCTGAGCTGCTCAAAGACAAAACCCAAGATGAGACGTCAGACTCAGATACAAATAGTGCAGAAATAGAAGCTTTCTCCTTAATTTGTTGGAACTGTCGTCAAGAAGGACACAGATACCAGGATTGCTTGTCAGAGAAAAGAGTTTTTTGCTACGGCTGTGGAGCTTCAAATACGTATAAGCCAAATTGCTCAAGGTGTGCAAAAAACGTGAAAAGTTGCACGTCGAAGTTGCCAGTCAAACCGAAAACTTCGAAGTGCACAGAGAACTCAGGCAACAATGACAGATTAGAAGTAGATACATCCATGAATATATCTTCAACAACCCCTGACTTACCTTTTCACCCAGATTTGACTTTACTTCACAATAAAATTTTAAAATTACCTGCTATGTCCTCTTTTGAATCGAAAACAGAAATTCCGCTAACGCTATACAAGTCACGAAGTGCGAGTAGAATAAAATATTTCTATGATAAGGTTAGAAAGTGTCGATCTGCCATTAATCACATTTGTACGATTATCGCCACCTCAAAAGATCCTCGTCCTTTCTTGTCAATTCGATTACTTAATCGAACAGTGTATGGCTTGTTGGACTCCGGAGCATCCATAAGTTGTATTGGAGGTACTTTGGCATCTGAAGTACTCAGAGAAAAGATACCCTTTAAACCTATAAAAGCCAACGCTACTACGGCAGATGGTAATTCGCAATTAATTGTAGGAAAATTGAGGCTAGAAGTCGAGTACAGTGAAGAAAAGAAAACTCTTGATATCTATATTGTTCCATCCCTTAAACAGAATTTATATCTAGGAATAGACTTCTGGAAACTTTTCGACATTTCCCGGAAAAGCTGCGAGTAGCAGAAATAGAGACAAGAAAATATCGTGAGATTGATTTGCATCAACATGACTTGAGTACCTATCAGCAGTCTCAGCTGCAAACTGTTGTCAATTGTTTCCCTTCATTCGCTCAAGAAGGTTTAGGAAAAACCAATTTAATAACCCACACAATCGATGTCGGCAATGCTAAGCCCGTGAAGCAGAGACATTTCCCTGTATCCCCAGCAGTAGAGAAAGAAATGTATGCAGAGATAGACAGAATGTTAAGTCTAGGTGTTATAGAAGAATCAGACAGCGCTTGGTCTTCGCCCATTGTCATGGTGACAAAACCTGGAAAAGTTAGAATTTGTTTAGACTGTCGAAAAATCAATAGCTTTACTGAGAAAGATGCGTATCCGCTTCCACAAATTAATGGAATTTTGAGTCGATTACCAAAAGCTGAATTTATCACGAGTTTAGACTTGAAAGACGCCTATTGGCAGGTTCCCTTAGACATGCATTCCCGCGAAAAAGACAGCTTTTACAGTCCCTGGTAGGCCTCTCTATCAATTCAAGGTTATGCCTTTTGGACTGTGTAACGCAACCAGCACAATGTCACGGCTGATGGACAAGGTAGTTCCACCTCACCTCAGAAACAAAGTGTTTATTTATTTGGACGATCTATTAGTGGTATCCTCTAGTTTCGAGGATCATCTAGAAGTTCTGAGAGAAATAGCTTTACACATAAAGCGCGCAGGACTAACGATCAATATTGGCAAAAGTCATTTCTGTATGCGACGTGTACGCTATCTAGGACATATCATTGGAGAGGGCGGAATAAGAACGGACCCAGAGAAGGTTTCAGCTATATCAAATTTTCCTCTTCCGAAGACGCTTCGTTCGTTAAGAAGGTTTATGGGTATGTGCGGATGGTATCGCAAATTTGTTCCAAATTTTGCCTCTCTGGCATCACCATTAAGCGATTTAATGACAACAAAGAAAAGATTTATCTTAACTGAAGATGCTGTGAAGGCATTTGAGGAACTAAAACGTTGCCTATGTGCAGCTCCCGTGCTTTGTAGCCCCGATTTTTCCAAGCCATTCTCAATTCATTGTGATGCGAGCAAAACAGGAGTAGGTGCAGTTCTTGTTCAGGTTTCTGAAGAGGGAGATGAGCGTCCAGTAGCCTTCATATCTAAAAAGCTTAATAAAGCTCAAAGAAACTACACAGTAACCGAACAGGAGTGTTTGGCAGCGATTGTAGCATTAAAAAATTTCAGAGCATATGTGGAAGGACATGAATTCACCATCATAACCGACCACGCCTCTTTAAAGTGGTTGATGTCCAACCATGATCTAAAATCTCGTTTAGCTCGGTGGGCATTGGCACTTTAGAGTTATCGCTTTAAGATAGAGCATCGCAAAGGTTCTTTAAATGTTGTACCTGACTCTCTGTCGCGTGTCAACGAAGATGAAGTAGCGGCGATAGATTTGGAAGAAGGTTTGCTCGTAGACCTTAATTCCAATCACTTTAAGTCCGATGACTATCTCGATTTAATAAACAACATCAATGCAAACCAATCTAACTTTCCTGATTTGAAAACAGAGGGAGGGTATGTTTATCGTCGAGCAGAACACTTAAAAGGTGAACAAGTTCACGATGAATATGCATGGAAACTTTGGATTCCCAAAACTTTAGTACCAAAGGTCCTATCGCAAGCTCATAACAGTCCCATCGCCTCACATGGTGGCATTCATAAGACTATAGAGCGTATACGGCGATATTATTTTTGGCCTGGTCTAGTTGTTGACGTTAAGGCATACATTAACGCTTGTGACATCTGTAAAATGACAAAAGCGCCAAATACTGTTTTAAGACCTCCCATGGGAAAAGCAGCTGAAACTCAACGAGTTTTCCAGCGACTTTTCATTGACTTTCTCGGACCCTATCCCCGATCAAAAGCTGGAAATATTGGCATTTTTATCGTCCTTGATCACCTATCCCAATTTGTTTTCATAAAACCAGTTAAGAAAATAAATACCGATGCAGTAGTAAAATATCTCGAGGGGGATTTATTCATGACGTTCGGCGTTCCGGAAACTATTGTCTCCGACAACGGTTCGCAATTTCGATCTGCAACTTTTCAGAAGCTCATGAGTAAATATGGAATAAATCATACACTGACAGCAGTGCATTCTCCACAAGCGAATGCCTCGGAGCGAGTAAATCGATCCGTGATTTCCGCTATCCGAGCATATTTGCACCCTGATCAAAAAGATTGGGACCAATATCTTAACCAGATTTGTTGTGCTTTGAGGTCATCCATACATTCTAGTATAGGAACGTCACCATATTATGTGGCTTTCGGCCAACATATGGTCACTTCGTGCACCGTGTATTCTCTTCTTAAAAAGCTAAATATGCTGGAAGACCGGTCACTTTCCTTCAGTCGGCCAGATTCGTTTGACCTAATCCGTAAAGAAGCCGGAGAACGAATACAGAAAATGCATGAAATAAATGAAAAACGGTATAATTTAAAATCAAGAATTGTTAATTATGCTGAAGGACAAGAAGTTTTTAGACGTAACTTTAAACAAAGCAATTTTGAGACGGGTTACAATGCCAAATTTGGTCCGTCGTTTGTAAAGGCTCGTATTAGAAAGAAAATAGGAAACTCTTATTACGAGCTCGAGGACCTAAACGGTCGCTCCTTGGGCAATTATCACGCGAAGGACATTCGGCAGTGAAGATTGCTTCAGGCGGAATCCGTCTAGGGTACCTTCTTTAGAATACCCTAGTCGAATTGTAGCGGGGGGCTTTGTAGCGGCGCCTGAAGCCGAATAAAGTCAGGTGCCTGAAAGTAGGCAGTAGTTTTTTTGTGGACTGCAAGTTTCACCGAATAAAAGATTTTGTTACAAGCAAAGCTCGACTTGTAATAAAATGTTAATGTTAACAGCAGAAGCAGGGTAACATTACATGCTCAATTGAGTTGCTGTTGAAAAGCTCTAAGCCTGGTTGCATCCAAGTCAAGCCGCATGGTCGAGCCAGGCTCTCTTTCCTGTCTCGATCTTTTCCTGCTGCAATCGTCAAAGAGATCAGACGTGTTTTAATTAGTCCTAAAAGTTGCAAGTGAAAATTACATAAAAGTGATTAAAAAAAAATAGAAAATATAAATTGTGCACAATCAATCCAATTCTTGCGTTTTCGGTCTCCGCCTCGTAAGTGATATTTATCCTTTTTGCTGTGAACAAATAATTGTGAGGTTACAATTTGCTGTTACTAAAACTTTTACAGCTCAACGCTCAACTAAACCCTGTCTTCCTGCCAACATTGCGAAAGCAAGAAAATCTAAGAAAGAATTGTTAAACCATTTGCATCGCCAAGGTATGTAGAGTAATAGTAGCACGAAAGAGTCCCTTTCTAATTAAATTGTGGGTTTTCTCAGGCGAAATTGGGCGAGTTGCCCATAGGAGCACCTTTTCTTTTTCTAACCTTAAAAGAAAGGAAAGGAAAACAGCGACACCTTAGAGCACGCGGCAAGGCCTCTTAGGCCTTAGCAGGCCATAACCTCAACCAAGCAACGATAATTAAAACAGGAAAACACCTCATCTCTAAAATCATCTCAATCTATATAAACATCAACATGCAGGATTAATCAACAATAAAAATCAAATCGAATGCCAAATATTTAAATCTGCGCCCAAAAGCAGGCAAGAGGTTCCTGCACCAGCAGAAGGGAATTTAATTCGACGTTTAAAAATAATACGAACATAAGAGCAGAGTTTTCTGAATTAGGTTATTTTTGCCCTTCTGGCTTTCATAAATGTATTTGCTTTAAATGAATAAATAATAAAAATTGATACATTAGGAGAATAGGAAAGGTTTGGCTCAGCTCATGTTCGCTAACAACAACAAGGAAAAATCATCTAAATAATATAATGTCACGCGGAGACAACAGAATCGCTCCATAATTTCAGGAACCATGACCGGTAGATCGATCTTTCGACGTTGGAATTAAAGCCTGTGAGTTCGTTCCTTTATATATATTTTCTTTTTTTTATATTATTTGAAAATTTATTATTTTTGATAAATTTTGTTTTGTTTGTTGATTGCAAAAATTATTGTGCGACATGAGCCTCCAAGCGTTATTAAATCTAAAAGATCTAAGTGAAGAAAGATCAATTTAATTGAAAGTGTAAGAATAGAAAGAAGTAAGAAGCTGAAAGAAAAGTGAGGAATTATGGTATATAAATAATGAAGAAACCTAAAGTATTACTCAACTAAAACTTAAATGCTGCTATATTAGTACCTATGCAATTGCTTAACTTATAAGAATTTGAAGAATTACATCTATTACGGATTCTCGCTCAAGTCAAACATTTAAACAAACAATTGAGTAGCCGATTTACTACATACCCTACTTTTATATAAATATTTAGTTTATACTTTATAATTTTTTTTTTATTATACATCATTTACGCCATTTGGTTACTATTATACACATGCATGCGTCATTGGAAACAAATTTATTTTTTTTCTTTTTACCAATGCATTCTCACAAGAAGTGATAATACCTTGAAAGTTTTCTGTACAACTTTTTAAAAGCTTTAGGTCTGTCCGCAATTATTTTTCCACAGCTAGATGAAGACGCCCGATGCATCCCCTACGCCCTGAATCAATGATGAAAAACATGAAAGTTAACTAATTTATATTAGAGAACTCATGCTGATGATTCCGCGGTCGTAGGGGACACAGGGGTCACCAGAGCCATGCTCTTAGGATGGTGATCTAGGTAGGGTGGGCAGTCGCGACCACAATAACACCAGTGGCTGCGTTTGTACCAATTCTTGCGTTCTTTTCCCCTCTCTCTCACTATTCATATAATTTTTGAATTCTTTTGTATCTCTAGTCCGGTTTAGCATATCTAGTTCATTTTCTTGTCGCAGCACGCTCAATTCTAATCTTAAAAATTATTATAGTGTATCAGGTAATCGGATCTGCCAAAGCAAGACCACCACCCCCAAAGCCGACGAGCTAGAGCCGGATTTTAAAGCGTGCCACGCTAGCGCAGATCGTCCGAACATAAGTGATACCGTTACACGTTACATATGTATGGGCGTCCCACTCGCACATTCATAACTTTACAAGGGCTTATGATCTATCTCTGGTATTTTCTAGCATTCTAATTGCAAAATATTGAGAGCAAAACAAAATAGGAAACATCCAATTGGAATCTTACTGAACTTGCAAAGTCATAACAAACAAAATACGGAAAGCGTGACGTCAATGAAGAACGCATTAGTTCGCGTTTTTTTTATGCGTGCTAAATAATATAAAAATACTTAACTTTAATTATGAATGGGACGCCAATACATACATGTGGATATGCAGACATGTTTGTATGGGCGTCCCACTCGGACATTCATAACTTTACAAGGGCTTATAACCACTCGGCCATTGCCTCACTCCTTGGCCCATCGGCAAAGCTGCATTGTGAACCAATTCTGTTACCATACAATGCAAATAAAAAGTTTAATAAAATGCTGTGTGTCTGAAGCTAGATTCGAACTTCGGTATGCTTGTGTAAATTAGGTCTGCTTAATTATATATGTTCAAAGTGAGTTTAATTCGTATCATATCTCACTTATTTATAGTCAGATTTTAATGAAATTTTCACATAACGCCCGTGGCAAGGTATTTGTCATGTAAGATATACAACTTTGGCTGTTGAGTTAATATTGTAGTTTTTAAATAGTTATTACTGATTTACAGAGGCGGGAAGGGGCGTGTCCAAATTTTAAAAAAACTTTGAGACACTGCAATATATACGTATGTTATCACAAAATTTGATGACTCTAGCTCTTATAGTTTCTGAGATCCAGGTGTTCATACAGACAGACAGACGGACAGACGGACAGACAGACATGGCTCAATCGACTCGGCTACTGATACTGATTCAGAATATATATAGTTTATGGGGTCGGAGATGCCTCCTTCTGCCTGTTACGCACATTTCCGTTCCGACAAACACAATAGACCATAATTTTTTTTAAAATCCATGGCCTAAAAATACATACAAAATAGAATGTGGCAAGAAATGGGATTGCATGTAGATAAGCCAATTCCAAATGGGAGCGGTAACTCAAACGATGGCAATACTGCGCGAAAAGCTTTTTTGAATACAGAATTGTTTGCATCTATTTTAGAAGTTGTAACGGTTGGCAATTGGTTGCTATTCCCTATAGGCTGTTGGAATTCATGGACTTGACCGCACGTTTCAATTTCCGGCTCCTGCTCGTCGGCTAAGGGGTGGTGATCCTTAAAATGGCCAAGTCCAAGGCCTACAATATAATTTAAATAATAAAACGTGCTGACGATGACGATCTAAGACGTCGGAGAGATATATGTGCAACCCTTCACTTTGTAAAGATAATATTGGCAAACTGGAGTATAAGGTTGGCACACAGATGTTACGTGGCCAGTTTAGCCCGCCTTTGGTCGCCCCATTCCTATGGGTGCATCTTGGATGGCGACCCCTTACAGAGATCACATTAGTTCGGGTTCAATCGTTATAATTAATTTATTCCATTATTAAATAATACTCCTAACATTTAAACAATTTAAAATTATAACCTGACATGACACTGAGATATTAAACGCAATTTTATAAATAATTAATTTAAAAATAATGTCTAGCAATTAACATATTAATATAAAATATAAATAAAAAAATTTAAAGTTTAACGATGCCAATAATTCATATAAAATTTTCCTAAAATAACTTTGTTTATGTTTGTTTTGTTTTGATTGCCACTCAATTTCCTGTTCGGTCTACGGACTAAAACAGCTGAGGGTCAAAAATGTGACATGAGCACACTTATAGGTTTCACTCAAATTGACTGAATGGACATAGAGAGAATTGCAATTGAGTGATTCTGTGTCGCGTGAAACTTTAGTGCGTATATCGTGTGATCGCAATGGATTTTTTTAAATTTTGCTCGGGTGTGACAAATAAAAAATAAAAAAAAGATAAGTATTCGATTTATTGGTGGCGGAGCATAGTTTAATTATGTGGATAGATCAAAGTTATTTTTTTCTGTTTTGTGATTGTGATTTGGTTACCCAAAAAAAATGTACATGCGTATACAAACATATGTTGGCCATATAAGTGTTTTAGTTGTTGTTTACTCACATTATTTTTTTCCACATCCCGCGACGAAAGCGCTTTCGAAGAGGTGCTAAGAAAAGGAGTTAAAATTTATATATGCACATACATTAACCAACCTTGCTTCCAACAAAATTTAAAACTATATGTAATTATGTATGCCTATGCGCTTGCATATACGTACATAGCTACATAAAGTTGTATGTTTATTTATGTCTCCTCTTTCGCTCTCTAAATTTTCTTATATGTCTTTTGAGTGCTTTGTGTGTAATTTTTTTTTTTTCCTCGCGATGCAGACTCAACTCACTCAACTCAAATCGTTGACCTATATTTTGTGCCCTAATTAAACAGCTGACAATTTGCCACAGAACAAATATAAACTTGAGGGACAATTAATAGCGAAATTTTTTGAAGAAATTATTTAAACAGTGCCGAAATTTGTGTTGAAAAATTAAATACGAAAAATTTTAACTAAATTATATACTGTTTTTTTTTTTTTAAAAAATGAAAAAAAATGATTTACAAAATGTTTATATGTGGTGCCGTTTGCGTAAATTGTTATTAAATTTCGCAAAAAAAGATGTTTCTCCCTTTTGCGCGATTTTCTAATCTGACGTGTTGGCCGCAGTGATTTTGGCGGGAGTTAATGTGCAATAGTTACAAATTTTCTTTGTTGGTGCTGGTAGTAAAAAATGTGTCAGTCAAAGATTTGCCTAGCCGTCGTGATGGCTGCTGGGAGCAGGGGTGACGATGCCAAATTTCCTGCTGCCGAAATAATGCACGCAGTTGCGGCCAATAGACACCGCTCGACCAGATGCAGTATAATCGCCTGCCCTTTGTCTCCTGGCAGTCCAAGTGGCGTGACCCTTGGACTCCTGGGTCCAGTTCTGCAACCATGATTTTGTCAGAATTGTAATATCTCAAATTTGTTCTTTTATTCCAGATCTTATCCGGAGGACTCACCAGCAATGGATACAGGTAAGTATTTAATTTGGGTTTTTTTGTCTTTGAAATCACTACAACTGGACACTAAAGTTTTTTTTTTCCACTTCCAGATTTACTGGCACTCACAATGGCTGACTCGGAACGAATGACTTGGGAAAGAATGGCAGAGTACCGCTTGGAACCCCGCTAACTATGACCTGCCATATTAACCTCGCTCTCTTCGTGCCTCAAGATCTTTGGCAACATTTCGGATAAGTAGACATATAGACTTTAATCATAGATGGCGCTTTATTAATATTTTCTTATTTCTTTACAGTTTGAACTGGACGTTACAAAGTCGACTTGAAATTACTTCGGAATCTGCATAATATTCTTATTGCCATAAACTGCGAATTTGCAATAGATGCTGAAAATTTTCAGAAACTTTGTAATAATACAATTAGATTATACATGTTGCATTATCCATGGTATCCAATGTCGCCAACGCTACATAAGATTCTGGTACATGGATCACAGATTATAGCTGCATCAGTGTTGCCAGTTGGTTGTCTGGGCGAAAATGCGTCAGAAGCGCGAAACAAATTTTACAAGCGTGACAGACGCATACACGCTAGACACAATTCCCGGGCAAACAATATGTTAGATGTATTCCAAAGATCTATGGACTCATCAGATCCACTTATATCAAGTATACATATAAAGAAAAGGGTTCAACGACAAAAAAAACGAACGCTTTCTCGTGAAGTAATTGAGCTTTTACAAGCACCAAATAATGTTACTTCAAATAATGTTCAATCGTCATCTAATGACTACAGTTCTGATGATGACTCGGAATCAGACGAGAAAATCCATTTTCATTTGAATTGCCTTCTGAAGAAATTTAAATAAAAATATGTATATATAAATATCTCTTTGTATATTTTCAAGAAAACACCATAATAATGAATAAATTAATGAATTACTTTCCAAATTTTAGCCTTTTATTCACATCATTAAAAAAATACGTATGCGCAATATCGGCATATATGGGCGGTCAGGGAAGGCGTGGTCCAATTAACTTAAAATTTTGTTTACATATTTTGAGTGGTATATTTATCATATAAGTTATGAACTCTCTCTAAGTATCTTGCCCCTTCCCCTACTGACCGCCGCTCTTATACGCGCTCCCCCCGCTGGATGCAAACGCCGCATTCAGCACTGGAGCCGGAGCTCTGGAGAGAACCAGCACCGATGCTAGAAGGCATTAATGGAGACCTGGCAACCCTTAAATTGCCAATCACATTTACTTAAATCTTAATTTGCTAGAAATTTATCTGTAATCGATATCCTGGGAATCATCGCTAGTTTTTTCTTTTCCATCGCCAACTGTCAACCACTCTCTCCCTTTTTTCATCGCCTACCGTCAGCCACATTGGACGTGCAGCTCCCGAAATCACAACCGTAATCCGAATAAATCTGTAATCTGGTTAACCATCAATTGTTAAAATTAATTCGAAAGTCAATGAAAACGGTTCTTAAACACAACGCTTGATTTCATTTGGGGAACCTACCTACTTACAAGGTGAGGTATGCGGCTACGAGAGCCGTAGCAATACAAGCAAGAAATAGCCTTGCTTAACTGGCGCCCGAGCAGTCAGAACTTCTGACTCCAAACAATGGTTACTAACCTAACAAAAAAATATGAAAAAAATCAATTTAAATAAGAAAATGTGAATCACATTACAATGAGAAAAATAAAAAAATCAATTAAAACAAGAAAAAGTGAACCACGATATGTGGTAAAAAAAGTTAACGGCAAGTGACAATGTGACAGTGATGTGTTAGTGTACCATGAAGATAAAAAAAACGACCACCCGCCGCGGTGAGAATGCCTTTACAGCTTGTAGCGGGAACAACATTCTGCACGGGCGCAAAAAGTCGTACATAACGAAACGAAAGACCACCCGCCGCAGCGTTAATGTTGTCTCCGTCCGGGAGTCACATTTTACGCAGGCGCAAAGTGTCTCCCTTAAATATTAAATGAAAAAGACCTATGTAACAACACACTGCGGCGATTTGACCACAGCCCCTGTAGCCTATTCGCGAGTGCAAGTTCATAGTGTCAAACTAACACTTAAACTCCCTTGAAGAATACAAATAATAAAATAAGCCGTGAACTGTGATTAAAGCGTGTGGTAATCTGCTGGATAGGCTGAGAGGTGCGGAGGCACCCGAAAAAGCTGCCCAGTGGATTGTGTGGCAACCGTACCTTAGTAGGCCAAGGCCAAAAAGGGAAAATACGGACCACCGTGCCCAGTGCTAGGCTTCACTTAACATAGAACTCGTCCGTCACTGCCTTAATACAATTAATTAATTAACAACAAAAAATAACAAATACAAAGAAAAAAATACGAATACGAATACTAATACAATTAATCCATTAATAATAAAAAATAACGAATACAAAGAAAAAATACAAATAACGTATACTAATACAAGAAATACGAAAAAACCATTGCCTGCAATTAAACTAAAATAAATTCTTTTTGTTCCTTCAGATATTAAGAAAGAAACAACACACGTTTAACACCTCAACACACTCACACAAAGACTAACACAAATTGTCAAGGGTGAGTGAAGCAGCATTGACTATCTGTGCCTTTCAGTAGAAAAATTGAAAATCCGTGAATACGTAAAGTAACATTATCAAAGAACTAAATCTTGAAAAATCTTGGTTGTCTGTCCATATTCTTGTCCGATTCGATTTACTTCCGTTGCTTTTTGTTTGTACGTTGCACTTGTACTAAAAAATGGAAGAAATTAAGGAAACACTTAAAGCGTTCCTTGCACAAATGACCGGGCTTAAGGATGATATGAAAAAAATTAATAACAGAATTAAGATTAGAATTAAAAGGGTCAGCCGGAGAGATATGTGTCATGGGTTAATCGTGCGAAAGCAATCTTGAACGACTACGAGGTCATTAAAGGGAGACCTTTGTTCCGTGCTATAGTCTGCCACATTAGGCAAAAGATAAGAGGCGAAGCCGAAGAGGGGAACAAAACCATGGAGGAATATTATTTGGAGGTGAATAAACACCTCTCTCTTATCCTCAATGGACTAAATGCCATGGGACACCCAATGGAAGTATTTAGAGTCCTGTCCGAGCATTCTAGGGACAACGCCTTTGACGTCTTCATTCGAGGAGTCGGTAACGACGCCTCTAGACTGTTGGTCATGCGTAGACCAAAAGACTTGCAGGAAGCCTACTTCTTCTGTAAGGAATTACAGGCGGTTGCTGCGAGAGGAGGCTCGTTCGCCCAGTCTCCCCGCGAATTTTGCACCGAATACCCGGTTTTATCGGCCAGGATAGAAATGTGACAGTAAAGACCAAGACAGGCAAGATCTTCCATAAGTCAGACCTACGGAACTGAAATGGCACTAGATTATTTGTGTGCGTTTCACACGCTTTCCTTAAAAACACGTTTTACCATAATTTACACACACCAATAATTCACGCACACTTCCAAAACGAAACACAAACATTTCTTAACATTCACGCACTTAATCCCTTACCTCTAAGCTAATTCTAACACCATAAAAAAGAATATTACTAATAAGGCCACTCTCTAACCAATATTGCAACTATCATTGTCGCCCATACGGTGGTGTTTTCACTTTTTTCTACTTTTTCGCCGATGTAGCAAACGCACTCTCCTCAGTTTCACGTATTTTTTTATACTAACAAAAATCTGGCCACCGATCGCCTTAATATTGGGACAACGAGCCATTCTAGAAGATGAGCATACTATACCCCCATCTTAATTCACAAGAATTGTATAACATTTCCTAGAAGGACAATAGGTTGCAATGTTTTGTTTACACAATTAGTATGCTTGATCATCGACACGGTTAAGGTAGCGATCAATTAGTATGCTTGAGGACACACACTTATCATAAAGATAATTTTCATACTCACCAACACGGTTAACTTCACAAAAGGGACAATGCACACACCTCACAAAAGGGACAATGCACACACCTCACAAATGGGATAATGCACACATTAACTTGTTGAAGAAGGGTCTCCCGCACTGACAAATATCAATAAGATATCTTGAGTCACACGCTTCTGTGCACTGGCGACTGCGTACACAGACATTAACCCTCTAACACATACGCATGCTCACCTCTCAATCTTTAATACCGCACACGCGTAGCGATTAATTAGTATGCTTGACGACACACACTTATCATAACGATCGACATTAACTTGTTGAACAAGGGTCTCCCGGACTGTCAAATATCAATACGATATCTTGAGTCACACGCTCCTATGCACTGGCGGCTGCGTACACATATTCACCCTCTAACACACAAACACGATCATACATGTTCAGTTTCACACGCTCACCTCTCAACCTTCCTCGAACACATTAACTTGTTGAACTAGGGTCTCCCGTCAAATATCACGGCCAACCTCACAAAGGAACAATGCACTGTGTGCGTTTCACACGCTTTCCTTAAAAACACGTTTTACCATAATTTACACACACCAATAATTCACGCACACTTCCAAAACGAAACACAAACATTTCTTAACATTCACGCACTTAATCCCTTACCTCTAAGCTAATTCTAACACCATAAAAAAGAATATTACTAATAAGGCCACTCTCTAACCAATATTGCAACTATCATTGTCGCCCATACGGTGGTGTTTTCACTTTTTTCTACTTTTTCGCCGATGTAGCAAACGCACTCTCCTCAGTTTCACGTATTTTTTTATACTAACAAAAATCTGGCCACCAATCGCCTTAATATTGGGACAACGAGCCATGCTAGAAGATGAGCATACTATACCCCCATCTTAATTCACAAGAATTGTATAACATTTCCTAGAAGGACAATAGGTTGCAATGTTTTGTTTACACAATTAGTATGCTTGATCATCGACACGGTTAAGGTAGCGATCAATTAGTATGCTTGAGGACACACACTTATCATAAAGATTATTTTCATACTCACCAACACGGTTAACTTCACAAAAGGGACAATGCACACACCTCACAAAAGGGACAATGCACACACCTCACAAAAGGAATAATGCACACATTAACTTGTTGAAGAAGGGTCTCCCGCACTGACAAATATCAATAAGATATCTTGAGTCACACGCTTCTGTGCACTGGCGACTGCGTACACAGACATTAACCCTCTAACACATACGCATGCTCACCTCTCAATCTTTAATACCGCACACGCGTAGCGATTAATTAGTATGCTTGACGACACACACTTATCATAACGATCGACATTAACTTGTTGAACAAGGGTCTCCCGGACTGTCAAATATCAATACGATATCTTGAGTCACACGCTCCTATGCACTGGCGGCTGCGTACACATATTCACCCTCTAACACACAAACACGATCATACATGTTCAGTTTCACACGCTCACCTCTCAACCTTCCTCGAACACATTAACTTGTTGAACTAGGGTCTCCCGGACTGTCAAATATCACGGCCAACCTCACAAAGGAACAATGCACACACATAAACTTTTTGAACTAGGGTCTCCCGAACTGTCAAATATCACGGCTAGCCCCACAAAAGGGACAATGCACACTTGTTCAGTTTCACACGCTCACCTCGCAACCTTTAATACTGCACACGCACACACACCCTCGAACACAATTACCCCGTGGCACGTGCGCATGGTTGCATGGTTCCATGGTTGCGGCGCTCATGAAAATGCTGGAAGCTGCTTGCGATGCAGCGATGCCGCGGAAGAAGAAACAGAGCAAAGCAAACCTCCGGTCTACTGGTGGAACGGCTCCCTCAATCAGCTACGCTCTGAATGCTTCAGGGCAAGGAGACAGGCACAACGAGCCAGAGGACATCCTCAGCACGCAGAACTACATGAGGCGTTCAGATCGAAACGTGCGGAGTTCAGAAATGGCATAGGTGCTGCTAAAGCAAATGCTTTTAAGGAGTTACTGGAGAGTGTAGACGAAGATCCATGGGGTATCGCCTATAAAATGGTCAGTAACAAATTGAAAGCCGCTGAAGGTACTCCACAGGACCCAGTTCTGTTATCAAACATCGTGGAGGAGCTATTTCCAAATCAGGATACTTTATGGCAACCCGCACTAGATATCCCTGCCCCCGATTTCCCGTGTGTCACTGCATGTGAGGTCATAGAAGCGGCAAAAAGGATAAAGCCCAACAAAGCTCCTGGCCTCGATGGCATCCCAGGTGTCGTAGTCATGGCTGCCGCAAATGCTAAGCCAGAAATCTTCACGGATACCTTTCAACAGTGTCTGATAGATGGTGTCTTCCCATCCCGCTGGAAGAACATGAAGCTGGTACTGTTGCCGAAAGGAAAGGGACCAAATAATGCTGCAGGCAGTTTCCGCCCACTATGTTTGCTGGACATTGTTGGAAAGCTCTTCGAACGCATCCTATACTCGCGAATCGAGATGATCACTGAGAGCCCCGATGGTCTACAAAGACACCAGTATGGCTTCCGGAAAGGGAAAAGCACTCTCGACGCTCTCACTGCCGTAAGAGATCTGGCCAAGACCGCTCTCGAGGGTGACAGATGGCTAGGTGGCAGCAAGGAGTATTGCGCCATCATCACGCTAGACGTAAAAAACGCGTTCAACACGGCGAGATGGCCAAACATCCTCGGAGCCATGCGCAACATGGGCATACCACATTACCTCAGAACCATCATTGGCAGCTACTTCAGGGACCGCATACTCTGGTATGATACTGAAGCCGGGCCAAGAAAACACCACGTCTCCGCAGGAGTTCCACAAGGGTCGGTACTTGGACCGATCCTGTGGAACATAATGTCTGACGGGCTATTGTCCATCAGCAAGCCCAGTGGAGTGGAGTTATTCTACTTTGCTGACGACGTGGCGGTAGCAGCGGTTGCCAAAACAATTTCGGAGCTACAGAACAGGAGCAATGCAGCGATTAGCACAACTATTAGCTGGCTGGAGAAGGCCGGTCTAAGCATCGCGGCGCACAAGTCCGAAGTGGTGTTGCTGAGCAGCAGAAAGGCCGTCGAGAGTATACGGGTCTCGGTCGAAGACGCACAAATAGAGTCTGCTGGATTCCTAAAGTACCTGGGAGTTCTCATTGACCACAGACTGTCATTTAAGGAGCATGCGAGATACGCCAGCAGAAAGGCAGCGATGACAGCAGCAGCATTGGCAAGACTCATGCCAAACATAGGTGGACCCAGGATGCCGGCCAGGAGGCTGCTGGTGGCGGTTGCGAAATCATCGCTTCTATACGCAGCCCCCATCTGGAGGAGTGTCACGAATAAGGTGTCTTATTTGGACAACGCGCGTACAGTATCACGGTGCCTGGCCCTTAGACTGATCAGAGGCTTCAGAACAATCTCGGAAGATGCAGCTCATGTCCTTGCAGGCATCCCCCCGATCGACCTAGAGATAGAGGCCCAATACCTAACCAGGGAAGGTGTTTCCAAGGAAGATATCAGTGACTGGCTCTATGGAGTGTGGCAGACTAGGTGGCGAGACTCACAGCAAGGGAGATGGACCCACCAGCTGATCCCAGATTTAGCTGAGTGGACAGCGTGCGAACACAAAGTGGTGGACTATCACTTGACCCAGTTCCTCACCAATCATGGCTGCTTCCGTGGTTACCTCTTCAGGTTTCGACATGTGGACTCAGCCCTGTGCCTGTTCTGCAGCGACTCAGCCGAAACGGCGGAACATATTCTTCTGCACTGTTCTAGGTTCCGTACAGAGAGAGAGATACTGGAGACTCTTGCTGGAACTCCTCTCAGCCCGAGAAGTCTAATGCGCAATATGCTGGCGGACAAAACCGCGTGGGTGAGGGCTCATGGCATTATCATCGGCATGATGAAACGTGTTCGCATCGATGAGACGGCCAGCAGACCCGCTGGTTAAAGAGCACTCCCGTGTGGTGGCGGGGCATGAATACCACCTCAGCGGGCTCGGCTTGTCGTAAAAGGCGACTAAAGAGTTTGCGATGGAGCGTTACGCAGCAACGCACCTAGAGAGGGACTGCGATCTGGCACCACATCCTGCTCACCGACGTAGTACCTTGACTGGAAGTCCCGGTGAGCGAAGCAAGGACTGGAGAGCATACGGAGGTTTTTTTTTAGTACGTAGGCGTAACTCTACTTGGAGAGTTATGAATCGTGCATGCCATCTACGGACGGTGGATGGTATCTTTCGAAGATTTTATTTTCCTGCCGTATTTGTAATAAAAAAAAAAAAAAAACGTGCGCATGCGCACTTGTTGAACTAGGTTCTCTCGGACTCTCGAATATCATTAAGATACCACACACGCACACACCCTCGAACACGATCATGCATGCTCAGTTTCACATGCTCACACTATCAACCTTTAACACTTCCCACACTATTTTATCACCTACTCATATAGCCAAAACCCATTAATTATCCCTATTATGACCTACAAATAACCGAACGCATGTTTATTAGGATCCTTTATTACCTAATCCCCCTCCTCACAACCCATTACCTTCATTTACACACCCTCTAGAACCCGCACCCATATTACACCTGACCTTTTTTACCTCAGTGATAGGGGACCACCTCACGTACCTACCTTTTTATCCCTCATGCACCTTTTTTACAGGAAACCACCTCACTCTACTTTTTGTCCCAGAACCCGCGCCCATTGTCCTAGAACCCGCGCCCATATTACACCTGACCTTTTTAGAATACGCGCCCATATTACACCTGACCTTTTTAGAACCCGCGCCCATATTACACCTGTGCTTTTTTACCTACGTAATAGGGGACCACCTCACGTACATACCTTTTTATCCCTCACGTACCTACTTTTTTTTACCCCTCACCGACCTTTTTATCCATCACCGACCTTTTTATCCCTCACGTACCGAAAACACCTCACCCCACTTTTTGTCCCAGAACCCCCATTTCCTATCTACTTCCTTGCTTGTTTATCTTTGCTCGTTGTATCCTTGCTCGTGTATCCTTGTTGCTTGCTGTTGGTTGTGCCTCTCTGATCGTTGTACCTTGTTCGTTGTATCCTTTCTCGTTGTATCTTTGCTCGTTGTATCCTTGTTGCCTGCTCATGGTCGTGCCTCTATGACTGTTGTACCTTGTTCGTTGTATCCTTGCTCGTTGTATCCTTGTTGCTTGCTGATGGTCGTGCCTCTATGTTCGTTGTATCCTTGTTCGTTGTATCCTTGTTGCTTGCTCGTTTTATCCTTGTTGCTTGCGGTTGGCTGTGCCTCTCTGATCGTTGTACCTTGTTCGTTGTATCCTTGCTCGTTGTATCTTTGCTCGTTGTATCCTTGTTGCCTGCTGATGGTCGTGCCTCTATGTATGTTGTACCTTGTTCGTTGTATCCTTGTTGCTTGCTCTTGTCGCGAAACACTTTATGTTAAACTTTTATAGCTCACTGGAGATGTTTCCTCGACTGAAGCCGGAGACTGAGTGCCTTCTCTGCGCCGGATGCCGGCCTTATATACCCTGGCCGAGCGCACCGAACCGTTATGCTCGGCTTCGGGTCCCGTTTTATG
>JAEIFN010000769.1:0-39733 GCA_018903675.1 Zaprionus capensis | reverse complement strand
CGCACGCTAACCGCACCGCACGCTAATGCTAACCGCACGCACGCTAATGCTAACCGCACGCTAACGCTAACCGCACGCACGTTAACCGCACGCTAATGCTAACCGCACAAGCACGCAACGCACGCTAACCCGCACAAGAATGCTAACCGGCACGCTAATGCTAAGACCGCACAGCACGCTAACCGCACAAGTACGCTAACCGCACGCTAATGCTAACCGCACACGCACGCTAACCGGCACGCTAACCGGCACGCTAATGCTAACCGCACAAGCACGCTAACCGCACGCACGCTAACCGGCACGCACGCTAACCGCACAGCACGCTAACCGGCACGCACGGGCACGCTAACCGCACAAGCACGCTAACCGCACGCACGCTAACCGCACAAGCACGCCAACCGCACGCTAACGCTAACCGCACGCTAACGCTAACCGGCACAAGCACGCTAACCGCACGCTAATCGCTAACCGCACAAGCACGCTAACCGCACAAGCACGCTAACCGCACAAGCTAACCGGCACGCACGCTAACCGCACGCACGCTAACCGCACGCAACGCTAACCGCACAAGCACGCTAACCGCACGCTAATGCTAACCGCACGCACGCTAACCGCACGCACGCTAACCGGCACGCTACGCTAACCGGCACGCACGCTAACCGGCACGCTAATGCTAACCGCACGCTAATGCTAACCGCACGCACGCTAACCGCACGGCACGCTAACCGCACAACGCTAACCGCACAAGCACGCAACCGCACGCACGCTAACCGCACGGGCACGCAACCGCACGCACGCTAACCGCACGCTAACGCTAACCGCACAAGCACGCTAACCGCACAAGCACGCTAACCCACGCACGCATCCGCTAACCGCACGCACCCTAACCGCACGCACGCTAACCGCACAAGCACGCTAACCGCACAAGCACGCTAACCGCACGCACGCTAACCGCACAAGCACGCTAACCGCACGCTAATGCTAACCGCACGCTACGCACGCACAACCGGCACGCTAATGCTAACCGCACGCACGCTAACCGGCACGCACGCTAACCGCACGCTAACGCTAACCGCACGCACGCTAACCGCACGCACGCTAACCGCACGCACGCTAACCGCACGCACGCTAACCGCACGCTAACGCTAACCGGCACAAGCACGCTAACCGCACGCACGCTAACCGCACGCACAAGCTAACGCACGCAACTAACCGCACGCTAATGCTAACCGCACGCACGCTAACTAACCGGCACGCACCGCACGCTAACCGCACGCACGCTAACCGCACAAGCACGCTAACCGCACGCTAATGCTAACCGCACAAGCACGCTAACCGCACGCACGCTAACCGCACAAGCACGCTAACCGCACGCACGCTAACCGCACGCTAATGCTAACCGCTAATGCTAACCGCACAAGCACGCTAACCGGCACGCTAATCCGCACGCACGCTAACCGCACGCTAATGCGCTAACCGCACGCACGCTAACCGCACCCAAGCTAACCGCACGCTAATGCTAACCGCACAAGCTAAGCTAACCGCACGGGCACGCTAACCGCACAAGCACGCTAACCGCACGCACGCTAACCGCACGCTAACGCACCGCACGCTAACGCTAACCGCACGCACGCTAACCGCACGCTAACGCTAACCGCACGCACGCTAACCGCACCGCAACCGCACGCACAAGACGCTAAGCCACACGAAGCACGCTAACCACCGCACGCTAATGCTAACCGCACGCACGCTAAACCGCACGCAAGCTAACCGCACGCTAATGCTAACCGCACGCACGCTAACCGGGCACGCACGCTAACCGCACAGCACGTAACCGCACGCACGCTAACCGCACGCACGCTAACCGGCACGCTACGCTAACCGCACAAGCACGCTAACCGCACGCTAACACGCTAACCGCACGCTAATGCTAACCGGCACGCACGCTAACCGCACGCACGCTAACCGCACGCACGCTAACCGCACGCTAATGCTAACCGCACAAGCACGCTAACCGGCACGCTACGCTAACCGCACGCCACGCTAACCGCACAAGCACGCTAACCGCACGCTAACGCTAACCGCACGCACGCTAACCGCACGCACGCTAACCGCACAGCACGCACGCTAACCGCACGCAACTAACCGCAAGCACGCTAACCGCACGCACGCTAACCGCACACGCACAGCTAACCGCACGCACGCTAACCGGCACGCACGCTAACCGCACGCTAATGCTAACCGCACGCAAGCTAACCGCACAACGCACGCTAACCGCACGCTAATGCTAACCGCACGCTAATGCTAACCGCACGCACGCTAACCGCACGCACGCTAACCGCACGCACGCTAACCGCACGCACGCTAACCGCACAAGCACGCTAACCGCACGCTAATGCTAACCGCACGCTAAGCTAACCGCACGCTAACGCTAACCGCACGCACGCTAACCGCACGCAACGCTAACCGCACAAGCACGCTAACCGCACAAGCACGCTAACCGCACAACGCACGCTAACCGCACGCACGCTAACCGCACGCTAATGCTAACCGCACGCACGCTAACCGCACGCACGCTAACCGCACGCTAATGCTAACCGCACGCACGCTAACCGCACAAGCACGCTAACCGCACGCACGCTAACCGCACGCTACGCTAACCGCACGAGCACGCTAACCGCACGCTAACGCTAACCGCACGCTAACGGCTAACCGCACAGCCACGCTAACCGCACGCACGCTAACCGCACGCACGCTAACCGCACGCACGCTAACCGGCACGCACGCTAACCGCACAAGCACGCTAACCGCACGCACGCTAACCGCACGCACGCTAACCCCACGCACGCTAATGCACGCACGCAACCGCACGCACGCTAACCGCACGCTAAGCTAACCGCACGCACGCTAACCGCACGCTAATGCTAACCGCACGCACGCTAACCGCACGCACGCTAACCGCACGCTACGCTAACCGCACAGCACGCTAACCGCACGCACGCTAACCGCACGCAACGCTAACCGCACGCTACGCTAACCGCACGCTAACAACCGCACGCACGCTAACCGCACGCACGCTAACCGCACACAGCACGCTAACCGCACGCTAACGCTAACCGCACGCTAACGCTAACCGCACGCTACGCTAACCGCACGCACGCTAACCGCACGCACGCTAACCGCACGCACGCTAACCGCACGCTAATGCTAACCGCACGCACGCTAACCGCACGCTAACCGCACGCACGCTAACCGCACGCTACGCTAACCGCACGCTAACGCTAACCGCACGCTACGCTAACCGCACGCACGCTAACCGCACGCTAACCGCACGCTAACCGCACAACCGCACGCTAACCGCACGCACGCTAACCGCACGCTAACCGCACGCTAACCGCACAAGCACGCTAACCGCACGCTAATGCTAACCGGCACAGCACGCTAACCGCACGCTAACCGCACGCTAATGCTAACCGGCACGCTAACCGCACGCACGCACCGCACGCTAACGCTAACCGCACGCACGCTAACCGCACGCACGCTAACCGCACGCTAACCGCACGCACGCCCCGCACAAGCACGCTAACCGCACGCACGCTAACCGCTAATGCTAACCGCACGCACGCTAACCGCACAAGCACGCTAACCGCACGCACGCTAACCGGGCACAAACGCTAACCGCACGCTAACCGCACGCACGCCAAACCGCACAAGCACGCTAACCGCACGCGCACGCTAACCGCACGCTAATGCTAACCGCACGCTAACGCTAACCGCACGCTAACGCTAACCGGCACGCTAACGCTAACCGCACGCACGCAACCGCACGCTAATGCTAACCGCACGCACGCTAACCGCACAAGCACGCTAACCGCACGCTAACGCTAACCGCACGCACGCTAACCGCACAAGCACGCCACCGCTAACCGCACGCTAATGCTAACCGCACGCACGCTAACCGCACGCTAACCGCACGCAACCGCACCGCACGCTAACCGCACGCATCCGCACCGCACACGCTAACTCGCACGCTAACCGGCACGCGCACGCTAACCGCACGCTACGCTAACCGCACGCACGCTAACCCGCACAAGCACGCTAACCGCACGCACCGCACCGCACCGCCACGCTAACCGCACGCTAATGGCAACCGCACGCACGCTAACCGCACGCACGCTAACCGGCACGCTAATGCTAACCGGCACGCACGCTAAACCGCACGCACGCTAACCGCACGCACGCTAACCGCACGCACGCTAACCGCACAGCACCGCACGCACGCACCGCACGGCAGCTAACCGCACAAGCACGCTAACCGCACGCTAATGCTAACCGCACAAGCAAGCTAACCGCACAAGCATAACCGCACGCACGCTAACCGCACGCTAATGCTAACCGCACGCACGCAACGCACAAGCACGCTAACCGCACAAGCACGCTAACCGCACGCACGCTAACCGCACGCACGCCACGCAACCGCACGCTATAACCGGCACGCACCGCACAAGCACGCACGCACGCACGCTAACCACGCTACGACCGCACGCACGCAACGCACGCACGCTAACCGCACAAGCACGCTAACCGCACAGCACGCTAACCGCACGCACGCTAACCGCACGCACGTGCACGCACGCACGCACGCACGCTAACCGCACAAGCACGCTAACCGCACGCGCACGCACGCTAATGCTAACCGGCACGCACGCAACCGCACGCACGTAACCGGCACGCTAATGCTAACCGCACGCTACGCTAACCGCACGCAAGCACGCTAACCGCACAAGCACGCACGCACGCTAAACCGCACGCACGCTAACCGCACGCTAATGCTAACCGGCACGCACGCTAACCGCACGCACGCTAACCGCACGCTAATGCTAACCGGCACGCACGCTAACCGCACGCACGCTAACCGCACGCACGCACGCTAACGCACCGCACGCACGCTAACCGCACGCAAGTACGCACGCACGCACGCGCACGCTAATGCTAACCGCACGCACGCTAACCGCACGCACGCCACGCACGCACGCAACCGCACGCTAATGCTACGCGCACACGCAACCGCACGCTAATGCTAACCGCACAAGCACGCGCACCGCACGCACGCTAACCGCACGCACGCTAACGCACGCACGCTAACGCTAACCACGCACGCTAACCGCACGCACGCTAACCGCACGCACGCTAACCGCACGCACGCAACGCGCACGCACGCACGCACGCACGCACGCACGCTAACCGCACGCACGCTAACCGCACGCACGCTAACCGGCACGCACGCTAACCGCAACGCTAATGCTAACCGCACGCACGCACGCGCACGCACGCTAACCGCACGCTACGCTAACCGCACGCACGCACGCGCACGCACGCACGCACGCACGCACGCACGCTAACGCACGCACGCACGCTAACCGGCACGCACGCTAACCGCACAAGCACGCAACACGGCACGCTAATGCTAACCGCACGCACGCTAACCGCACGCACGCTAACCGCACGCTAATGCTAACCGGCACGCACGCACGCCGCACGCACGCACGCTAACGCACGCACGCACGCACGTTACTAACGCACGCACGCTAACCGCACGCTAATGCTAACCCGCACGCACGCTAACCGCACGCACGCACGCACGCACGCACGCTAACCGCACGCACGCTAACCGCACGCTAATGCTAACCACGCACGCACGCACGCACGCACACGCACGCTAACACGCACGCTACGCACGCACGCACGCACGCACGCACGCGCACGCTAACCGCACGCTAACCGCACGCGCACGCACGCTAACCGCACGCACGCTAACCGCACGCACGCTAACCGCACAAGCACGCAACCGCAACGCACGCTAACCGCACCAAGCTAACCGCACGCACGCTAACCGCACGCACGCTAACCGCACGCACGCTAACCGCACGCACGCTAACCGCACGCACGGCACGCACGCACGCTAACGCAACCGCACGCACGCTAACCGCACGCACAAGCACGCTAACCCACAGCACGCTAACCGCACAAGCACGCTAACCGCACGCAACGCTAACCGCACGCACGCACGCTAACCGCGCACGCACGCTAACCGCACGCTAACCGCACGCTAACCGCACGCACCGCACGCTAACCGCACGCTAACCGCACGCACGCTAACCGCACGCACGCTAACCGCACGCACGCTAACCGCACGCTAATGCTAACCCACGCACGCTAACCACGCACGCTAACCGCACGGCACGCTAACCGCACGCTAACCGAACGGCACGCACGCACGCTAACCGCACGCTAACGCTAACCGCACGCACCGCACGCTAACCGCACGCACGCTAACCCACGCACGCTAACCGCACGCACGCTAACCGCACGCTAATGCTAACCGCACGCACGCTAACCGCACAAGCACGCTAACCGCACAAGCACGCTAACCGCACGCACGCTAACCGCACGCACGCTAACCGCACGGCACGCAACCGCACGCACGCACGCTAACCGCACGCTAACGCTAACCGCACGCTAAGCTAACCGCACGCACGCTAACCGCACGCACGCACGCACCGCACGCTAATGCTAACCGCACGCACGCTAACCGCACGCACGCTAACCGCACGCACGCTAACCGCACGCACGCTAACCGCACGCTAATGCTAACCGCACGCTAACGCTAACCGCACGCACGCTAACCGCACGCACGCTAACCGCACGCACGCTAACGCACGCACGCACGCTAACCGCACGCACGCTAACCGCACGCACGCTAACCGCACGCACGCTAACCGCGCACGCTAATGCTAACCGCACGCACGCTAACCGCACGCACGCTAACCGCACGCACGCTAACCGCACGCACGCTAACCGCACGCACGCTAACCGCACGCGCACGCTAACCGCACGCACGCTAACCGCGCACGCACGCTAACCGCACGCACGCTAACCGCACGCACGCTAACCGCACGCACGCTAACCGCACGCACGCTAACCGCACGCTAATGCTAACCGCACGCACGCTAACCGCACGCACGCTAACCGCACGCACGCACGCACGCACGCACGCTAACCGCACAAGCACGCTAACCGGCACGCTACGCAACCCGCACGCACGCTAACCGCACGCACGCTAACCGCACGCTACGCTAACCGCACAAGCACGCTAACCGCACGCACGCTAACCGCACGCACGCTAACCGCACGCACGCTAACCGCACGCTAACGCTAACCGCACAAGCACGCTAACCGCACGCACGCTAACCGCACGCACGCTAACCCGCACGCACGCTAACCGCACGCACGCTAACCGCACGCACGCTAACCGCACGCACGCACGCTAACCGCACGCTACGCTAACCGCACGCAAACGCTAACCGCACAACGCACGCTAACCGCACGGCACGCTAACCGCACGCTAACGCTAACCGCACGCACGCTAACCGCACGCACGCTAACCGCACAAGCACGCTAACCGCACGCACGCTAACCGCACGCACGCTAACCGCACGCTAACCGCACAAGCACGCACGCTAACCGCACGCACGCTAACCGCACGCTAATGCTAACACGCACGCAAACCGCACGCACGCTAACCGCACGCACGCTAACCGCACGCACGCTAACCGCACGCACGCTAACCGCACGCACGCTAACCGCACGCACGCTAACCGGCACGCACGCTAACCGCACGCACACGCTAACCGCACGCACGCACGCACGCTAACCGCACGCACGCTAACCGCACGCACGCACGCTAACCGCACGCTAACGCTAACCGCACGCTACGCTAACCGCACGCACGCTAACCGCACGCACGCACCGCACCGCACGCACGCACGCTAACCGCACGCGCACGCTAACCGCACGCACGCTAACCGCACGCACGCTAACCGCACGCACGCTAACCGCACGCACGCTAACCGGCAACCGCACGCTAAGCTAACCGCACGCACGCTAACCGCACAAGCACGCTAACCGCACGCTAATGCTAACCGCACGCACGCTAACCGCACAAGCACGCTAACCGCACGCACGCTAACCGCACGCACGCACGCTAACCGCACGCTAACCGCACAGGCACGCTAACCGCACGCACAACCGCACGCTAACCGCACGCACGCTAACCGCACGCTAACGCTAACCGCACGCACGCTAACCGGCACGCACGCTAACCGCACGCACGCTAACCGCACGCTAACCGCACGCACGCTAACCGCACGTTACGCTAACCGCACGCTAATGCTAACCGCAACGCACGCTAACCGCACGCACGCTAACCGCACGCACGCTAACCGGGCACAAGCACGCTAACCGCACAGCACGCTAACCGCACGCACGCTAACCGCACAAGCACGCTAACCGCACGCACGCACACGCTAATGCTAACCGCACAGCACGCTAACCGGCACGCACGCTAACCGCACGCACGCTACCGCACGCACGCTAACCGCACGCACGCTAACCGCACGCACGCACGCTAACCGCACGCACGCTAACCGCACGCACGCTAACCGCACGCACGCTAACCGCACGCACGCTAACCGCACGCACGCACCCGCACGCACGCACGCACGCACGCACGCACGCTAACCGCACGCACGCACGCACGCACGCACGCTAACCGCACGCACGCTAACCGCACGCACGCTAACCGCACGCACGCTAACCGCACGCTAATGCTAACCGCACAAGCACGCTAACCGCGCACGCACGCTAACCGCACGCTAACGCTAACCGCACGCACGCTAACCGCACGCACGCTAACCGCACACGCACGCTAACCGCACGCACGCACGCTAACCGCACGCACGCTAACCGCACGCACGCTAACCGCACGCACGCAACCGCACAGCACGCTAACCGCACGCACGCTAACCGCACGCACGCAACCGCACGCTACGCTAACCGCACGCACGCTAACCGCACGCACGCTAACCGCACGCACGCTAACCGCACAGAGCACGCTAACCGCACGCACGCTAACCGCACGCACGCTAACCGCACGCACGCTAACCGCACGCACGCTAACCGCACGCACGCTAACCGCACGCACGCTAACCGCACGCACGCTAACCGCACGCACGCTAACCGCACGCTACGCTAACCGCACGCACGCTAACCGCACGCACGCTAACCGCACGCACGCTAACCGCACGCACGCTAACCGCACGCACGCTAACCGCACGCACGCTAACGCACGCACGCACGCTAACCGCACGCACGCTAACCGCACGCACGCAACCGCACGCACGCTAATGCTAACCGCACGCACGCTAACCGCACGCACGCTAACCGCACACGCACGCTAACCGCACGCACGCTAACCGCACGCTAATGCCTAACCGCACGCACGCAACCGCACGCACGCACGCACGCACGCACGCTAACCGCACGCTACGCACGCACGCACGCACGCAACCGCACGCACGCTAACCAGGCACGCACGCTAACGCGCACGCACGCTAACCGCACGCACGCTAACCGCACGCACGCTAACCGCACGCACGTTAACGCACGCACGCAACGCACGCACGCTAACCGCACGCTAATGCTAACCGCACGCACGCTAACCGCACCACGCTAACCGCACGCACGCTAACCGCACGCGCACGCGCACGCACGCACGCACGCACGCACGCACGCTAACGCACGCACGCACGCACGCACGCTACGCAACCGCACGCTAATGCTAACCGCACGCACGCTAACCGCACGCTAATGCTAACCGCACGCACGCTAACACGCACGCACGCACGCACGCACGCACGCGCACACACACGCAACCGCACGCACGCACAACCGCACGCACGCTAACCGCACGCACGCTAACCGCACAGCACGCTAACCGCACGCACGCACGCACGCACGCTAACCGCACGCACGCACGCACCGCGCACGCTAATGCTAACCGCACGCACGCTACCGCACGCACGCACGCACGCTAACCGGCACGCACGCTAACCCGCACGCACGCTAACCGCACGCAACGCTAACCGCACGCACGCACGCACGCACGCACGCTAACCGCACGCACGCGCACGCACGCACGCTAACCGCACGCACGCTAACCGCACGCACGCTAACCGCACGCACGCTAACCGCACGCACGCACGCACGCACGCACGCTAACCGCACGCACGCACGCTACCGCACGCAATGCACGCACGCACGCACGCAACCGCACGCACGCACGCACCGCACGCACGCACGCACGCACGCACGCTAACCGCACGCGCACGCACCGCACGCACGCTAACGCACACGCACGCTAACCGCACACGCACGCTAACCGCACGCACGCAACCGCACGCACGCTAACCGCACGCACGCTAACCGCACGCCACGCACGCACGCACGCACGCACGCAACGCACGCACGCACGCTAACCGCACGCTAATGCTAACCGCACGCACGCTAACCGCACGCACGCACGCACGCACGCACGCACGCTAACCGCACGCACGCTAACCGCACGCACGCACGCACGCACGCACCGCACGCTAACAACACGCACGCACGCTAACCGCACGCACGCAACCGCACGCACGCTAACCGCACGCACGCACGCACGCACGCAACCGCACGCTACGCTAACCGCACGCACGCAACCGCACGCACGCTAACCGCACGCACGCAAGCACGCACGCACGCTACGCACGCAACCGCACGCACGCACGCTAACCGCACGCACGCTAACCGCACAGCACGCTAACCGCACGCTACGCTAACCGCACGCACGCAACGCACGCACGCTAACCGCACGCACGCTAACGCACGCTACGCACACGACGCACGCAAAACGCACGCAACGCTAACCGGCACGCACGCTAACGCACGCACGCTAACACGCACACGCACCGCACGCACGCAACCGCACGCAATGCTAACGCACGGCACGCACCACGCACGACCGCACAACACGCACGCACGCAACCGCACGACAACGCAACCGCACAAGCACGCTAACCGCACGCACGCTAACCGCACGCAGCGCAACACAGCACGCTAACCGCACGCACGCTAACCGCACGCACGCTAACACGCACGCACGCACCGCACGCAACCGCACGCTAACCGCACGCACGCGCACGCTAACCGCACGCACGCTAACCGCACACGCACGCACGCACGCACGCTAACCGCACGGCACGCTAACCGCACGCACGCTAACCGCACGCAAAGCACGCACGCACCGCACGCACGCTAACGCACGCACGCTAACCGCACGCACGCTAACCGCACGCACGCTAACCGCACAAGCACGCTAACCGCACACGCTAACCGCACGCACGCACCGCACGCACGCACGCTAACCGCACGCACGCACCGCACGCTAATGCTAACACGCACGCACGCACCGCACGCACCGCACGCACGCTAACCGCACAGCACGCACACGCACGCAACCGCACGCACGCTAACCGCACACGCACGCTACCGCACGCACGCTAACCGCACGCACGCTAACCGCACGCACGCACGCACCGCACGCACGCAACCGCACGCACGCACGCACCGCACGCACGCTAACCGCACGCACGCACGCACCGCACGCACGCTAACCGCACAACCACACGACCGCACGCACGCACGCTAACCGCACGCACGCACACACGCACGCACGCAACGCACGCTAACCGCACGCACGCACCGCACGCACGCACCGCACGCACGCATCGCACGCACGCTAACCGCACGCTAATGCAACGCACGCACGCACGCACGCACGCACGCACGCACACACGCACCGCACGCTAACGCAACCGCACGCACGCTAACCGCACGCACGCTAACCGCACGCACAGCTAACCGCACGCACAAGCAACCGCACGCACGCTAACCGCACGCACGCACGCTAACGCACACGCACGCTAACCGCACAAGCACGCTAACCGCACGCAACGCTAACCGCACGCACGCTAACCGCACGCACGCACCGCACACGCACGCTAACCGCACGCACGCAACCGCACGCGCACGCTAACCGCACACGCACGCTAACCGCACGCACGCACGCAACCGCACGCACGCTAACCGCACGCACGCTAACCGCACGCACGCACCGCACGCACACGCACGCAACCGCACGCACGCACCGCACGCACGCTAACCGCACGCACGCTAACCGCACGCACGCTAACCGCACGCACGCTACCGCACAGCACGCTAACCGCACGCACGCTAACCGCACGCACGCAACCGCACGCAACCGCACGCAACCGCACGCACGCACGCACGCACGCAACCGCACGCACGCTAACCGCACGCACGCTAACCGCACGCACGCAACCGCACGCTACAGCACGCACGACCGCACGCACGCTAACCGCACGCAACCGCACGCACGCACCGCACAGCACGCAACCGCACGCACGCACGCTAACCGCACGCACGCTAACCGCACGCACGCACCGCACGCACGCTAACCGCACGCACGCTAACCGCACGCACGCACCGCACGCACGCAACCGCACGCACGCAACCGCACGCACGCTAACCGCACGCAACCGCACGCACGCACGCACCGCACGCACGCACCGCACGCACGCTAACCGCACGCACGCAACCGCACGCACGCACCGCACGCACGCACGCACGCACGCTAACACGCACGCACGCACGCACGCACGCTAACCGCACGCACGCACGCACGCACGCACGCAACGCACGCACGCTACGCACGCACGCACGCTAACCGCACGCACGCAACCGCACGCAACGCAACCGCACGCACGCACGCACGCACGCACGCACGCACGCACGCACGCACGCACGCACGCACGCACGCGCACGCACGCAACCGCACGCACGCACGCACGCACGCACGCACGCACGCACGAACCGCACGCACGCACGCACGCACGCGCACGCACGCACGCACGCACGCACACGCACGCACGCAACGCACGCACGCACAGCACGCACAGCAACACGCACAGCACGCAGACGCACGCACGCAACGCACGCAGACGCAACCACGCACGCACGCGCATCCGCACGCACGCAACGCACGACAACGCACAGCACGCACGCACGCACACACGCACGCGCACCGCACGCACGCACGCACGCACGCACGCGCACGCACGCACGCACGCACGCACGCACAGCACGCACGCACAGCACGCACAGCACGCACGCACGCACGCACGCTAACCGCACAGCACGACAGCACGCAACCGCACGCACGCACAGCACAGCACGCACGCACAGCACAGCACGCACGCAACCGCACAGACAGCACGCACGCACAGCACAGCACGCACAGCACGCACAGACGGACGCACGCAGACAGCACGCACAGACAGACGGACAGACAGACAGACAGGCAGACAGACGCAGACCGACAGCACAGCACGCACGCACGCACGCACAGCACAGACGGACGACAGACAGCAGGCACGCACGCAACACGCACACGACAGACGCACGCACGGACAGACAGACGACAGCACGCACAGCACAGCACAGACAGACGCACAGACGACACCGCACGCACAGCACGCACGCACGCACCGCACGCACGCAACACGCACGCACGCTAACACGCACGCACGCACGCACGCACGCACGCACGCACGCACGCACGCACGCACGCACGCACGCACGCACACGCACGCACGCACCGCACGCACGCACGCACGCACGCACGCAACGCACGCACGCACGCACGCAACACACGCACGCACGCACCGCACGCACGCGCACGCACGCACGCAACCGCACGCAACCGCACAGACGCAACCGCACGCACGCTAACCGCACGCACGCACAGCACGCACAGCAACCGCACGCACGCACGCACCGCACAAGCACGACACCGCACGCTACGCACGCACGCACGCACGCACGCACGACAACCGCACGCACGCACGCACGCACGCACGCACACGCACGCACGCTAGCACGCACGCACGCACGGCACGCACGCACGCACGCACGCACGCTAACGCACGCACGCAACGCACGCACGCAACCGCACGCACGCACGCACGCAACACGCACGCACGCACGCACGCACACGCACGCACGCACGCACGCACACGCAACACGCTAACCGCACAAGCACGCACGCACGCACGCACGCGCAACCGCACGCTAACGCACGCACCGCACGCACGCACGCACCGCACGCACGCTAACCGCACGCACGCTAACCGCACGCACGCTAACCGCACACGCACGCACGCACGCACAGCACGCACGCACCGCACGCACGCAACCGCACGCTAACGCAACCGCACGCACGCTAACCGCACGCACGCACGCACGCACGCACGCTAACCGCACGCTACGCACGCACCGCACGCACCGCACGCAACCGCACGCACGCTAACCGCACGCTAACGCAACGCACGCACGCTAACCGCACGCAACCGCACGCAAGCACGCACCGCACGCAAGCAACCGCACGCACGCACCGCACACGCAACCGCACGCAAGCACGCAACCGCACGCACGCACCGCACGCAACCAACCGCACGCACCGCACGCTAACCGCACGCACGCTAACCGCACGCACGCACGCTAACCGCACGCTAACCGCACAACAGCACGCACATAACCGCACGACAACAGACGCAACAACGCACGCACGCTAACCGCACGCACGCTAACCGCACGCACGCACGCACGCACGCACGCACGCTAACCGCACGCTAACACGCTAACCGCACGCACGCAACCGCACGCACGCTAACCGCACAGCACGCTAACCGCACGCACGCTAACCGCACACGCACGCACCGCACGCTAACACGACGCACGCACGCACGCTAACCGCACGCAACCGCACGCACCGCACGCAACCGCACAGCACGCCAACCGCACGCACGCAACCGCACAAACGCACGCACCGCACGCTAACCGCACGCACGCACGCACGCACAGCACGCTAACCGCACGCACGCATGCACCGCACGCACGCTAACCGCACGCACGCTAACCGCACGCAACGCAACCGCACAACGCACGCTAACCGCACGCATAACCGCACGCACCGCACGCACGCTAACGCACGCACGCACCGCACGCACGCAACCGCACGCACGCTAACCGCACGCTAATGCAACCGCACGCACGCTAACCGCACGCTAACGCTAACCGCACGCTAACCGCACGCACGCACGCACGCTAACCGCACGCTAACGCACGCAACCGCACGCACGCACGCTAACCGCACGCTAACGCAAGCAACCGCACGTAACGCACGCACGAAACGCTAACCGCACGCACGCTAACCGCACGCACGCAAACCAACCGCACGCACGCTAACCGCACGCAAACGACGCTAACGCACCGCACGCACGCACCGCACGCTAACCACGCACAGCACGCACGCACGCACGCACGCTAACCGCACGCACGCTAACCGCACGCACGCTAACCGCACGCACGCTAACCGCACGCACGCACGCACGCACGCTAACCGCACGCACGCACGCACGCACGCACGCACGCTAACCGCACGCACGCTAACCGCACGCACGCTAACCGCACGCACGCTAACCGCACACGCACGCTAACCGCACGCACGCTAACCGCACAGCACGCTAACCGCACAGCACGCTAACCGCACGCTAATGCTAACCGCACGCACGCTAACCGCACGCACGCTAACCGCACGCACGCTAACCGCACGCGCACGCTAACCGCACGCACGCTAACCGCACGCACGCAACCGCACGCACGCTAACCGCACGCAAGCTAACCGCACGCTAACGCTAACCGCACGCTAATGCTAACCGCACGCACGCAACGCACGCACGCTAACCGCACGCACGCAACCGCACGACAATGCAACCGCACGCACGCTAACCGCACGCTAACGCAACGCACGCACGCTAACCGCACGCACGCTAACCGCACGCACTAACCGCACGCACGCTAACCGCACGCACGCTAACCGCACGCACGCACCGCACGCACGCTAACCGCACGCACGCTAACCGCACGCACGCTAACCGCACGCACGCACGCTAACCGCACGCACGCTAACCGCACGCACGCTAACCGCACGCACGCTAACCGCACGCTAATGCTAACCGCACGCACGCTAACCGCACAGCACGCTAACCGCACGCTACGCTAACCGCACGCACGCTAACCGCACCACGTAACCGCACGCACGCTAACCGCACGCTAATGCTAACCGCACGCACGCTAACCGCACAAGCACGCTAACCGCACGCACGCTAACCGCACGCTAATGCTAACCGCACAGCACGCTAACCGCACGCACGCTAACCGCACGCACAGCACGCACGCTAACCGCACGCACGCTAACCGCACACGCACGCTAACCGCACAGCACGCTAACCGCACGCACGCTAACCGCACGCACGCTAACCGCACGCACGCTAACCGCACAAGCACGCTAACCGCACGCACGCTAACCGCACGCACGCTAACCGCACGCACGCTAACCGCACGCACGCTAACCGCACGCACGCACCGCACGCACGCACTAACCGCACGCACGCTAACCGCACGCTACGCTAACCGCACAAGCACGCTAACCGCACGCACGCTAACCGCACGCACGCTAACCGCACGCACGCTAACCGCACGCTAATGCTAACCCGCACGCTACGCTAACCGCACGCACGCTAACCGCACGCACGCTAACCGCACGCAACGCTAACCGCACGCACGCTAACCGCACGCACGCTAACCGCACGCACGCAACCGCACGCACGCTAACCGCACGCACGCTAACCGCACGCACGCTAACCGCACGCACGCTAACCGCACGCACGCTAACCGCACGCAACGCTAACCGCACGCACGCTAACCGCACGCACGCTACGCACGCACGCACGCTAACCGCACACGCACGCTAACCGCACGCACGCAACCGCACGCACGCTAACCGCACGCACGCTAACCGCACGCACGCTAACCGCACGCACGCTAACCGCACGCACGCTAACCGCACGCTACGCTAACCGCACGCACGCTAACCGCACGCACGCTAACCGCACACGCACGCTAACCGCACGCTAACGCTAACCGCACGCACGCTAACCGCACGCACGCTAACCGCACGCACGCTAACCGGCACGCTAACGCTAACCGCACGCACGCTAACCGCACGCTACGCTAACCGCACGCACGCTAACCGCACGCTAATGCTAACCGCACGCACGCTAACCGCACGCACGCTAACCGCACGCTAATGCTAACCGCACGCACGCTAACCGCACGCACGCTAACCGCACACGCAAGCTAACCGCACGCACGCTAACCGCACGCTAACGCTAACCGGCACGCTAATGCTAACCGCACGCACGCTAACCGCACGCACGCTAACCGCACGCTAATGCTAACCGCACGCACGCTAACCGCACGCACGCTAACCGCACGCTAACGCTAACCGCACGCACGCTAACCGCACGCACGCTAACCGCACGCACGCTAACCGCACGCACGCTAACCGCACGCACGCTAACCGCACAGCACGCTAACCGCACAAGCACGCTAACCGCACGCACGCTAACCGCACGCACGCTAACCGCACGCACGCTAACCGCACGCACGCTAACCGCACGCACGCTAACCGCACGCTAATGCTAACCGCACGCACGCTAACCGCACGCACGCTAACCGCACGCACGCTAACCGCACGCACGCTAACCGCACGCACGCTAACCGCACGCACGCTAACCGCACGCACGCAATGCTAACCGCACACGCACGCTAACCGCACGCACGCTAACCGCACGCTAACGCTAACCGCACGCACGCAACCGCACGCACGCTAACCGCACGCACGCTAACCGCACGCACGCTAACCGCACGCACGCTAACCGCACGCTACGCTAACCGCACGCTAACGCTAACCGCACGCTAACGCTAACCGCACGCACGCTAACCGCACGCTAATGCTAACCGCACGCACGCTAACCGCACGCACGCTAACCGCACGCACGCTAACCGCACGCACGCTAACCGCACACGCTAACTAACCGCACAAGCACGCTAACCGCACGCACGCTAACCGCACGCACGCTAACCGCACGCAACGCTAACCGCACGCACGCTAACCGCACAAGCACGCTAACCGCACGCACGCTAACCGCACGCACGCTAACCGCACGCACGCTAACCGCACGCACGCTAACCGCACGCTAATGCTAACCGCACGCACGCACGCACGCACGCTAACCGCACGCACGCTAACCGCACGCACGCTAACCGCACGCACGCTAACCGCACGCACGCAACGCACGCACGCTAACCGCACGCACGCTAACCGCACGCAATGCTAACCGCACGCAATGCTAACCGCCACGCACGCTAACCGCACGCACGCAACCGCACGCACGCTAACCGCACGCTAATGCTAACCGCACGCACGCTAACCGCACGCACGCTAACCGCACGCTAATGCTAACCGCACGCACGCTAACCGCACGCACGCTAACCGCACAAGCAAGCAACCGCACGCACGCTAACCGCACGCACGCTAACCGCACGCTAATGCTAACCGCACGCACGCTAACCGCACGCACGCTAACCGCACACGCACGCTAACCGCACGCACGCTAACCGCACGCACGCTAACCGCACGCTACGCTAACCGCACAAGCACGCTAACCGCAAGCACGCTAACCGCACGCACGCTAACCGCACGCACGCTAACCGCACGCACGCTAACCGCACGCACGCTAACCGCACGCACGCTAACCGCACGCTACGCTAACCGCACGCTAATGCTAACCGCACGCACGCTAACCGCACGCACGCTAACCGCACAAGCACGCTAACCGCACGCTAACGCTAACCGCACGCACGCTAACCGCACGCACGCTAACCGCACACGCACGCTAACCGCACACGCACGCTAACCGCACGCACGCTAACCGCACGCACAAGCTAACCGCACGCACGCTAACCGCACGCTAACGCTAACCGCACGCACGCTAACCGCACGCTAATGCTAACCGCACGCACGCTAACCGCACGCACGCTAACCGCACGCTAACCGCACGCAATGCTAACCGCACGCACGCTAACCGCACGCTAACGCTAACCGCACGCTAATGCTAACCGCACGCACGCTAACCGCACGCTACGCTAACCGCACGCACGCTAACCGCACGCACGCTAACCGCACGCACGCTAACCGCACGCTAATGCTAACCGCACGCACGCTAACCGCACGCACGCTAACCGCACGCACGCTAACCGCACGCACGCTAACCGCACGCTAACGCTAACCGCACGCACGCTAACCGCACGCACGCTAACCGCACGAGCACGCTAACCGCACGCACGCTAACCGCACGCTAATGCTAACCGCACGCACGCTAACCGCACGCACGCTAACCGCACGCACGCTAACCGCACAAGCACGCTAACCGCACGCACGCTAACCCGCACGCACGCTAACCGCACGCACGCTAACCGCACGCTAATGCTAACCGCACGCACGCTAACCGCACAAGCACGCTAACCGCACGCAACGCTAACCGCACGCTAATGCTAACCGCACACGCAACGCACGCATGCTAACCGCACGCACGCTAACCGCACGCTACGCTAACCGCACGCACGCTAACCGCACGCACGCACGCTAACCGCACGCAACGCTAACCGCACAAGCACGCTAACCGCACGCACGCTAACCGCACGCTAATGCTAACCGCACGCACGCTAACCGCACGCACGCTAACCACGCACGCTAACCGCACGCACGCAAGCACAGACCGCACGCACGCTAACCGCACGCACGCTAACCGCACGCACGCTAACCGCACGCACGCTAACCGCACGCACGCACGCTAACCGCACGCACGCTAACCGCACGCACGCACGCACGCACGCTAACCGCACGCACGCTAACCGCACGCAACGCTAACCGCACGCTAACGCTAACCGCACGCTAACGCTAACCGCACGCTACGCTAACCGCACGCTACGCTAACCACGCACGCTAACGCACGCTAACCGCACGCACGCTAACCGCACGCACGCTAACCGCACGCACGCTAACCGCACGCTACGCTAACCGCACGCAACGCTAACCGCACGCTAACCGCACGCACGCTAACCGCACGCACGCTAACCGCACGCACGCTAACCGCACGCACGCTAACCGCACGCACGCTAACCGCACGCACGCTAACCGCACAAGCACGCTAACCGCACGCACGCTAACCGCACAAGCACGCTAACCGCACGCACGCTAACCGCACGCACGCTAACCGCACGCTACGCTAACCGCACGCACGCTAACCGCACGCTAACGCTAACCGCACGCACGCTAACCGCACGCACGCTAACCGCACGCACGCTAACCGCACGCACGCTAACCGCACGCACGCACGCTAACCGCACGCACGCTAACCGCACGCACGCTAACCGCACGCTACGCTAACCGCACGCACGCTAACCGCACGCTAACGCTAACCGCACGCACGCTAACCGCACGCACGCACGCTAACCGCACGCTAATGCTAACCGCACGCTACGCTAACCGCACGCACGCTAACCGCACGCACGCTAACCGCACGCACGCTAACCGCACGCTAATGCTAACCGCACGCACGCTAACCGCACGCACGCTAACCGCACGCACGCTAACCGCACGCTACGCTAACCGCACGCACGCTAACCGCACGCACGCTAACCGCACGCACGCACGCTAACCGCACGCACGCACGCTAACCGCACGCACGCTAACCGCACGCACGCTAACCGCACGCACAAGCACGCTAACCGCACGCTAATGCTAACCGCACGCAACACGCAACCGCACGCACGCTAACCGCACGCACGCTAACCGCACAGCACGCTAACCGCACGCACGCTAACCGCACGCACGCTAACCGCACAACGCTAACCGCACGCACGCTAACCGCACGCTAATGCTAACCGCACAAGCACGCTAACCGCACGCACGCTAACCGCACACGCACGCTAACCGCACGCACGCTAACCGCACGCTAATGCTAACCGCACGCACGCTAACCGCACGCACGCTAACCGCACGCTACGCTAACCGCACGCACGCTAACCGCACGCTAATGCTAACCGCACGCACGCTAACCGCACGCTAATGCTAACCGCACGCACGCTAACCGCACAGAGCACGCTAACCGCACGCACGCTAACCGCACGCACGCTAACCGCACAAGCACGCTAACCGCACGCACGCACACGACGCACGCAACCGGCACGCACGCTAACCGCACGCACGCTAACCGCACGCACGCTAACCGCACGCACGCTAACCGCACGCTAATGCTAACCGCACGCACGCTAACCGCACGCACGCTAACCGCACGCACGCTAACCGCACGCACGCTAACCGCACGCTAATGCTAACCGCACGCACGCTAACCGCACGCACGCTAACCGCACGCTACGCTAACCGCACGCACGCTAACCCGCACGCTAATGCTAACCGCACGCACGCTAACCGCACGCTAATGCTAACCGCACGCTAATGCTAACCGCACGCACGCTAACCGCACGCACGCTAACCGCACGCACGCTAACCGCACGCTAATGCTAACCGCACGCTAACGCTAACCGCACGCACGCTAACCGCACGCACGCTAACCGCACGCTAACGCTAACCGCACGCACGCTAACCGCACGCACGCTAACCGCACGCAACGCTAACCGCACGCACGCTAACCGCACGCACGCTAACCGCACGCTAACGCTAACCGCACGCACGCTAACCGCACGCACGCTAACCGCACGCACGCTAACCGCACGCACGCTAACCGCACGCTAACGCTAACCGCACAAGCACGCTAACCGCACGCACGCTAACCGCACGCACGCTAACCGCACGCACGCAACCGCACGCACGCTAACCGCACGCACGCTAACCGCACGCACGCTAACCGCACGCTAACCGCACGCACGCTAACCGCACGCTACGCTAACCGCACGCACGCTAACCGCACGCTAACGCTAACCGCACGCAACGCTAACCGCACGCACGCTAACCGCACGCACGCTAACCGCACGCACGCTAACCGCACGCTAATGCTAACCGCACGCACGCTAACCGCACGCACGCTAACCGCACAAGCACGCTAACCGCACGCTAACGCTAACCGCACAACGCACGCTAACCGCACGCACGCTAACCGCACGCACGCTAACCGCACGCACGCTAACCGCACGCTAATGCTAACCGCACGCACGCTAACCGCACAACAGCACGCAAACGCTAACCGCACGCACGCTAACCGCACGCACGCTAACCGCACGCTAACGCTAACCGCACAAGCACGCTAACCGCACGCACGCTAACCGCACAAGCACGCTAACCGCACAAGCACGCTAACCGCACGCACGCTAACCGCACGCACGCTAACCGCACGCTAACCGCACGCACGCTAACCGCACGCACGCTAACCGCACGCTAACGCTAACCGCACGCACAGCACGCTAACCGCACGCACGCTAACCGCACGCAAGCTAACCGCACGCTAATGCTAACCGCACGCACGCTAACCGCACGCTACGCAACCGCACGCTAACGCTAACCGCACGCACGCTAACCGCACGCACGCTAACCGCACGCACGCTAACCGCACGCTAATGCTAACCGCACGCACGCTAACCGCACGCAACGCTAACCGCACAAGCACGCTAACCGCACGCACGCTAACCGCACGCACGCTAACCGCACGCTAATGCTAACCGCACGCACGCTAACCGCACGCACGCTAACCGCACGCACGCTAACCGCACGCACGCTAACCGCACGCTACGCTAACCGCACGCACGCTAACCGCAACCGCACGCTAACCGCACGCTAACCGCACGCTAATGCTAACCGCACAAGCACGCTAACCGCACGCTAATGCTAACCGCACGCTACGCTAACCGCACGCACGCTAACCGCACGCTAACGCACGCTAACCGCACGCTAATGCTAACCGCACGCACGCGTAACCGCACGCACGCTAACCGCACGCACGCTAACCGCACGCTAACGCTAACCGCACGCACGCTAACCGCACGCTACGCTAACCGCACGCACGCTAACCGCACGCTACGCTAACCGCACGCACGCTAACCGCACGCACGCTAACCGCACGCTAATGCTAACCGCACGCACGCTAACCGCACGCACGCTAACCGGCACGCACGCTAACCGCACGCACGCTAACCGCACGCACGCTAACCGCACGCTAATGCTAACCGCACACGCACGCTAACCGCACGCACGCTAACCGCACGCACGCTAACCGCACGCACGCTAACCGCACACGCACGCTAACCGCACGCACGCTAACCGCACGCTACGCTAACCGCACGCACGCTAACCGCACGCACGCTAACCGCACGCACGCTAACCGCACGCACGCTAACCCGCACGCACGCTAACCGCACGCTAACGCTAACCGCACGCACGCTAACCGCACGCACGCTAACCGCACGCACGCTAACCGCACGCTACGCTAACCGCACAGCACGCTAACCGCACGCTAATGCCTAACCGCACGCTAATGCTAACCGCACGCACGCTAACCGCACGCACTAACCGCACGCACGCTAACCGCACGCACGCTAACCGCACGCACGCTAACCGCACGCACGCTAACCGCACGCACGCTAACCGCACGCACGCTAACCGCACGCTAATGCTAACCGCACACAAGCACAAGCTAACCGCACGCTACGCTAACCGCACGCACGCTAACCGCACGCACGCTAACCGCACGCACGCTAACCGCACGCTAACGCTAACCGCACGCACGCTAACCGCACGCTAACACGCTAACCGCACGCACGCTAACCGCACGCACGCTAACCGCACGCACGCTAACCGCACGCACGCTAACCGCACGCACGCTAACCGCACGCTAACGCTAACCGCACAGCACGCTAACCGCACGCTAATGCTAACCGCACGCTAATGCTAACCGCACGCACGCTAACCGCACGCTAATGCTAACCGCACGCTAATGCTAACCGCACGCACGCTAACCGCACGCTAACCGCACGCACGCAACCGCACGCACGCTAACCGCACGCACGCTAACCGCACGCACGCTAACCGCACGCACGCTAACCGCACGCACGCTAACCGCACGCACGCTAACCGCACGCACGCTAACCGCACGCACGCTAACCGCACGCAACTAACCGCACAAGCACGCTAACCGCACGCTACGCTAACCGCACGCACGCTAACCGCACGCTAATGCTAACCGCACGCACGCTAACCGCACGCACGCTAACCGCACGCACGCTAACCGCACGCTAATGCTAACCGCACGCACGCTAACCGCACGCACGCTAACCGCACGCACGCTAACCGCACGCACGCTAACCGCACGCTAACGCTAACCGCACGCTAATGCTAACCGCACGCACGCTAACCGCACGCACGCTAACCGCACGCACGCTAACCGCACGCAAGCTAACCGCACGCACGCTAACCGCACGCACGCTAACCGCACGCACGCTAACCGCACGCTAATGCTAACCGCACGCTAATGCTAACCGCACACGCACGCTAACCGCACGCACGCTAACCGCACGCACGCTAACCGCACGCACGCTAACCGCACACGCACGCTAACCGCACGCACGCTAACCGCACGCACGCTAACCGCACGCTAACGCACGCTAACCGCACGCACGCTAACCGCACGCTACGCTAACCGCACGCACGCTAACCGCACGCACGCTAACCGCACGCACGCTAACCGCACGCACGCTAACCGCACGCACGCTAACCGCACGCACGCTAACCGCACGCACGCTAACCGCACGCACGCTAACCGCACGCACGCTAACCGCACGCTAACGCTAACCGCACGCACGCTAACCGCACGCACGCTAACCGCACGCACGCTAACCGCACGCACGCTAACCGCACGCAACCGCAACCGCACGCCTAACCGCACGCAAACGCAACCGCACAAGACGCACGCTAACCGCACGCACGCTAACCGCACGCACGCTAACCGCACGCACGCTAACCGCACGCACGCTAACCGCACGCACGCTAACCGCACGCTAATGCTAACCGCACGCTAATGCTAACCGCACGCACGCTAACCGCACGCACGCTAACCGCACGCACGCTAACCGCACGCACGCTAACCGCACGCTAATGCTAACCGCACGCACGCTAACCGCACGCACGCTAACCGCACGCTAATGCTAACCGCACGCACGCTAACCGCACGCTACGCTAACCGCACGCACGCTAACCGCACGCACGCTAACCGCACGCACGCTAACCGCACGCACGCTAACCGCTAACCGCACGCTACGCTAACCGCACGCACGCTAACCGCACGCACGCTAACCGCACGCACGCTAACCGCACGCACGCTAACCGCACGCACGCTAACCGCACGCACGCTAACCGCACGCTACGCTAACCGCACGCACGCTAACCGCACGCTAATGCTAACCGCACGCACGCTAACCGCACGCACGCTAACCGCACGCACGCTAACCGCACGCTACGCTAACCGCACGCACGCTAACCGCACGCACGCTAACCGCACGCACGCTAACCGCACGCACGCTAACCGCACGCTAAGCTAACCGCACGCACGCTAACCGCACGCACGCTAACGCTAACCGCACGCACGCTAACCGCACAAGCACGCTAACCGCACAAGCACGCTAACCGCACGCAACGCTAACCGCACGCACGCTAACCGCACGCACGCTAACCGCACGCTAATGCTAACCGCACGCACGCTAACCGCACGCACGCTAACCGCACGCACGCTAACCGCACGCACGCTAACCGCACGCTAACTAACCGCACGCACGCTAACCGCACGCACGCTAACCGCACAAGCACGCTAACCGCACGCTAATGCTAACCGCACGCACGCTAACCGCACGCACGCTAACCGCACGCTAACCGCACGCAATAACCGCACGCTAATGCTAACCGCACAAGCACGCTAACCGCACGCACGCTAACCGCACGCACGCTAACCGCACGCACGCTAACCGCACGCACGCTAACCGCACGCTAACCGCACGCAACCGCACGCACGCTAACCGCACGCACGCTAACCGCACGCACGCACGCTAACCGCACGCAAGCTAACCGCACGCACGCTAACCGCACGCTACGCTAACCGCACGCACGCTAACCGCACGCACGCTAACCGCACGCTAACGCTAACCGCACGCTAACGCTAACCGCACGCTAACGCTAACCGCACGCTAATGCTAACCGCACGCACGCTAACCGCACGCTACGCTAACCGCACGCACGCTAACCGCACGCACGCTAACCGCACGCACGCTAACCGCACGCACGCTAACCGCACGCACGCTAACCGCACGCACGCTAACCGCACGCACGCTAACCGCACGCACCGCAACCGCACACGCACGCTAACCGCACGCTACGCTAACCGCACGCTACGCTAACCGCACGCACGCTAACCGCACGCTACGCTAACCGCACACGCACGCTAACCGCACGCACGCTAACCGCACGCTAATGCTAACCGCACGCACGCTAACCGCACGCTAACCGCACGCACGCTAACCGCACGCACGCTAACCGCACGCGCACGCTAACCGCACAGCACGCTAACCGCACGCACGCTAACCGGCACGCACGCTAACCGCACGCTAATGCTAACCGCACGCACGCTAACCGCACACGCACGCTAACCGCACGCACGCTAACCGCACGCACGCTAACCGCACGCACGCTAACCGCACGCACGCACGCTAACCGCACGCTACGCTAACCGCACGCTAACGCTAACCGCACGCACGCTAACCGCACGCACGCTAACCGCACGCTAACGCGCTAACCGCACGCACGCTAACCGCACGCACGCTAACCGCACGCACGCTAACCGCACGCTAATGCTAACCGCACGCACGCTAACCGCACGCACGCTAACCGCACGCACGCTAACCGCACGCTAATGCTAACCGCACGCACGCTAACCGCACGCACGCTAACCGCACGCTAATGCTAACCGCACGCACGCTAACCGCACGCACGCTAACCGCACGCACGCTAACCGCACAGCAACGCTAACCGCACGCACGCTAACCGCACGCACGCTAACCGCACGCTACGCTAACCGCACGCACGCTAACCGCACGCACGCTAACCGCACGCTAATGCTAACCGCACGCACGCTAACCGCACACGCACGCTAACCGCACGCACGCTAACCGCACGCACGCTAACCGCACGCACGCTAACCGCACGCACGCTAACCGCACGCACGCTAACCGCACGCTAATGCTAACCGCACGCTAATGCTAACCGCACGCTAACCGCACGCACGCTAACCGCACGCACGCTAACCGCACCGCACGCTAATGCGCACGCACGCTAACCGCACGCACGCTAACCGCACGCACGCTAACCGCACGCACGCTAACCGCACGCACGCTAACCGCACGCAACGCTAACCGCACGCTACGCTAACCGCACGCACGCTAACCGCACGCTAATGCTAACCGCACGCACGCTAACCGCACGCACGCTAACCGCACGCACGCTAACCGCACGCACGCTAACCGCACGCACGCTAACCGCACGCTAATGCTAACCGCACGCAATGCTAACCGCACGCTAAACCGCACGCAAGCTAACCGCACGCAAGCTAACCGCACGCTAACGCTAACCGCACGCTAATGCTAACCGCACAAGCACGCTAACCGCACGCACGCTAACCGCACGCTAATGCTAACCGCACGCACGCTAACCGCACGCACGCACGCTAACCGCACGCACGCTAACCGCACGCACGCTAACCGCACGCACGCTAACCGCACGCACGCTAACCGCACGCACGCTAACCGCACGCACGCTAACCGCACGCACGCTAACCACGCACGCTAACCGCACGCACGCTAACCGCACGCTAATGCTAACCGCACGCACGCTAACCGCACAAGCACGCTAACCGCACGCACGCTAACCGCACGCACGCTAACCGCACGCACGCTAACCGCACGCTAATGCTAACCGCACGCACGCTAACCGCACGCTAACCGCACGCACACGCTAACCGCACGCTAATGCTAACCGCACGCTAATGCTAACCGCACGCACGCTAACCGCACGCACGCTAACCGCACGCACGCTAACCGCACGCTAACGCTAACCGCACGCACGCTAACCGCACAAGCACGCTAACCGCACGCACGCTAACCGCACGCACGCTAACCGCACGCTAACGCTAACCGCACGCACGCTAACCGCACAGCAAGCTAACCGCACGCTAATGCTAACCGCACGCACGCTAACCGCACGCACGCTAACCGCACGCACGCTAACCGCACGCACGCTAACCGCACGCTAACCGCACAAGCACGCTAACCGCACGCACGCTAACCGCACGCAAGCTAACCGCACAACGCTAACCGCACGCTAACGCTAACCGCACGCACGCTAACCGCACGCACGCTAACCGCACGCTACGCTAACCGCACGCTAATGCTAACCGCACAAGCACGCTAACCGCACGCACGCTAACCGCACGCACGCTAACCGCACGCACGCTAACCGCACGCTAATGCTAACCGCACGCACGCTAACCGCACGCACGCTAACCGCACGCACGCTAACCGCACGCACGCTAACCGCACGCACGCTAACCGCACGCACGCTAACCGCACGCACGCTAACCGCACGCACGCTAACCGCACGCACGCTAACCGCACGCACGCTAATGCTAACCGCACGCACGCACGCTAACCGCACGCACGCTAACCGCACGCACGCTAACCGCACGCTAACGCTAACCGCACACGCTAATGCTAACCGCACGCACGCTAACCGCACAGCACGCTAACCGCACGCAACGCTAACCGCACGCACGCTAACCGCACGCACGCTAACCGCACGCACGCTAACCGCACGCACGCTAACCGCACGCACGCTAACCGCACGCACGCTAACCGCACGCACGCTAACCGCACGCACGCTAACCGCACGCACGCTAACCGCACGCACGCTAACCGCACGCACGCTAACCGCACGCACGCTAACCGCACGCTAATGCTAACCGCACGCTAATGCTAACCGCACGCTAACGCTAACCGCACGCACGCTAACCGCACGCACGCTAACCGCACGCACGCTAACCGCACGCTAATGCTAACCGCACGCACGCTAACCGCACGCACGCTAACCGCACGCTACGCTAACCGCACGCACGCTAACCGCACGCACGCTAACCGCACGCTACGCTAACCGCACGCACGCTAACCGCACGCTAACGCTAACCGCACGCACGCTAACCGCACGCACGCTAACCGCACGCACGCTAACCGCACGCACGCTAACCGCACGCACGCTAACCGCACGCACGCTAACCGCACGCTAACGCACGCTAACCGCACGCAACGCTAACCGCACAAGCACGCTAACCGCACGCACGCTAACCGCACGCTAACGCTAACCGCACGCACGCTAACCGCACGCACGCTAACCGCACGCTAATGCTAACCGCACGCACGCTAACCGCACGCACGCTAACCGCACGCACGCTAACCGCACGCACGCTAACCGCACGCACGCTAACCGCACGCTAATGCTAACCGCACGCACGCTAACCGCACGCACGCTAACCGCACGCACGCTAACCGCACGCTAATGCTAACCGCACGCTAACGCAACGCAACCGCACGCTAACCACGCTAACCGCACGCACGCTAACCGCACGCACGCACGCTAACCGCACGCTAATGCTAACCGCACGCACGCTAACCGCACGCACGCTAACCGCACGCTACGCTAACCGCACGCACGCTAACCGCACGCTACGCTAACCGCACGCACGCTAACCGCACGCTAATGCTAACCGCACGCACGCTAACCGCAACCGCACGCACGCAACGCACGCTAACCGCACGCTAATGCTAACCGCACGCACGCTAACCGCACGCACGCTAACCGCACGCACGCTAACCGCACGCACGCTAACCGCACGCACGCTAACCGCACGCACGCTAACCGCACGCACGCTAACCGCACGCTAACGCTAACCGCACGCACGCTAACCGCACGCACGCTAACCGCACGCACGCTAACCGCACGCACGCTAACCGCACGCTAATGCTAACCGCACGCACGCTAACCGCACGCTACGCTAACCGCACGCACGCTAACCGCACGCACGCTAACCGCACGCACGCTAACCGCACGCTAACGCTAACCGGCACAGCACGCTAACCGCACGCTACGCTAACCGCACGCACGCTAACCGCACGCTAATGCTAACCGCACGCACGCTAACCGCACGCTAATGCTAACCGCACGCAATGCTAACCGCACGCTAACCGCACGCGCACGCACGCTAACCGCACGCACGCTAACCGCACGCTAACGCTAACCGCACGCTAACGCACGCTAACACGCTAATGCTAACCGCACAGCACGCTAACCGCACGCACGCTAACCGCACGCACGCTAACCGCACGCACGCTAACCGCACGCACGCTAACCGCACGCACGCTAACCGCACGCTAATGCTAACCGCACGCACGCTAACCGCACGCACGCTAACCGCACGCTAATGCTAACCGCACGCACGCTAACCGCACGCACGCTAACCGCACGCTAATGCTAACCGCACGCACGCTAACCGCACGCACGCTAACCGCACGCACGCTAACCGCACAGCACGCTAACCGCACGCACGCTAACCGCACGCACGCTAACCGCACGCACGCTAACCGCACGCTAACGCACGCAATGCTAACCGGCACGCTACGCTAACCGCACGCACGCTAACCGCACGCACGCTAACCGCACGCTAACCGCACGCACGCTAACCGCACGCACGCTAACCGCACGCACGCTAACCGCACGCACGCTAACCGCACGCACGCTAACCGCACGCACGCTAACCGCACGCACGCTAACCGCACGCTAACCGCAACCGCACGCTAATGCTAACCGCACGCACGCTAACCGCACGCACGCTAACCGCACGCACGCAACCGCACGCACGCTAACCGCACGCACGCAACCGCACGCAATGCTAACCGCACGCACGCACCGCACGCACACGCTAACCGCACGCACGCTAACCGCACGCTAACCGCACGCTAACCGCACAAGCACGCTAACCGCACGCACGCTAACCGCACGCACGCTAACCGCACGCTAACGCTAACCGCACGCACGCACGCTAACCGCACGCACGCTAACCGCACGCACGCTAACCGCACGCACGCTAACCGCACGCACGCTAACCGCACGCACGCTAACCGCACGCACGCTAACCGCACGCTAATGCTAACCGCACGCACGCTAACCGCACGCTACGCTAACCGCACGCTACGCTAACCGCACGCACGCAACCGCACGCACGCTAACCGCACGCACGCTAACCGCACAAGCACGCTAACCGCACGCTACGCTAACCGCACGCACGCTAACCGCACGCAACCTAACCGCACGCACGCTAACCGCACGCTAACGCTAACCGCACGCTACGCTAACCGCAGCACGCACGCTAACCGCACGCAGCACGCTAACCGCACGCACGCTAACCGCACGCACGCTAACCGCACGCACGCTAACCGCACGCTAATGCTAACCGCACGCACGCTAACCGCACGCACGCTAACCGCACGCACGCTAACCGCACGCACGCACGCTAACCGCACGCACGCTAACCGCACGCACGCTAACCGCACGCTAATGCTAACCGCACGCACGCTAACCGCACGCACGCTAACCGCACGCACGCTAACCGCACGCACGCTAACCGCACGCACGCTAACCGCACGCTACGCTAACCGCACAGCACGCTAACCGCACGCACGCTAACCGCACGCTAATGCTAACCGCACGCACGCTAACCGCACGCACGCTAACCGCACGCTAACGCTAACCGCACGCACGCTAACCGCACGCACGCTAACCGCACGCACGCTAACCGCACGCACGCACGCTAACCGCACGCACGCACGCTAACCGCACGCTAACTAACCGCACGCACGCTAACCGCACGCTAATGCTAACCGCACGCACGCTAACCGCACGCACGCTAACCGCACGCACGCTAACCGCACGCACGCAACCGCACGCACGCTAACCGCACGCACGCTAACCGCACGCTACGCTAACCGCACGCACGCTAACCGCACACGCACGCTAACCGCACGCACGCTAACCGCACGCACGCACCGCACGCACGCTAACCGCACGCACGCTAACCGCACAGCACGCTAACCGCACGCTAATGCTAACCGCACGCACGCTAACCGCACGCACGCTAACCGCACGCTAATGCTAACCGCACGCACGCTAACCGCACGCTACTAACCGCACGCTAACGCTAACCGCACGCACGCTAACCGCACGCACGCTAACCGCACGCTAACCGCACGCTAACCGCACGCACGCTAACCGCACGCACGCTAACCGCACGCACGCTAACCGCACGCTAATGCTAACCGCACGCAACCGCACGCACGCACGCTAACCGCACGCACGCTAACCGCACGCACGCTAACCGCACGCACGCTAACCGCACGCTACACCGCAAGCACGCTAACCGCACGCACGCTAACCGCACGCAACCGCAACCGCACGCTAACCGCACGCACGCTAACCGCACGCACGCTAACCGCACGCTACGCTAACCGCACGCAACAGCACGCTAACCGCACGCACGCTAACCGCACGCACGCTAACCGCACGCTACGCTAACCGCACGCACGCTAACCGCACGCACGCTAACCGCACGCACGCTAACCGCACGCACGCTAACCGCACGCACGCAACCGCACGCTAATGCTAACCGCACAAGCACGCTAACCGCACGCACGCTAACCGCACGCACGCTAACCGCACGCACGCTAACCGCACGCTACGCTAACCGCACGCTAATGCTAACCGCACGCACGCTAACCGCACGCACGCTAACCGCACGCACGCTAACCGCACGCACGCTAACCGCACGCACGCTAACCGCACGCACGCTAACCGCACGCACGCAACCGCACGCACGCTAACCGCACGCTAATGCTAACCGCACGCACGCTAACCGCACAAGCACGCTAACCGCACGCACGCTAACCGCACGCACGCTAACCGCACGCACGCTAACCGCACGCACGCTAACCGCACGCACGCTAACCGCACGCTAATGCTAACCGCACAAGCACGCTAACCGCACGCTAATGCTAACCGCGCACGCACGCTAACCGCACGCACGCTAACCGCACGCACGCACGCTAACCGCACGCAACGCTAACCGCACGCTAATGCTAACCGCACGCACGCTAACCGCACGCACGCTAACCGCACGCACGCTAACCGCACGCACGCTAACCGCACGCACGCTAACCGCACGCACGCTAACCGCACGCACGCTAACCGCACGCACGCTAACCGCACGCTAATGCTAACCGCACGCACGCTAACCGCACGCACGCTAACCGCACACGCACGCTAACCGCACGCACGCTAACCGCACGCACGCTAACCGCACAAGCACGCAACCGCACGCTAATGCTAACCGCACGCACGCTAACCGCACGCACGCTAACCGCACGCACGCTAACCGCACGCACGCTAACCGCACGCACGCTAACCGCACGCACGCTAACCGCACGCTAATGCTAACCGCACGCACGCTAACCGCACGCACGCTAACCGCACGCACGCTAACCGCACGCACGCTAACCGCACGCTAACGCTAACCGCACGCACGCTAACCGCACGCACGCTAACCGCACGCACGCTAACCGCACGCTAATGCTAACCGCACGCACGCTAACCGCACGCTAATGCTAACCGCACGCAACGCTAACCGCACGCACGCTAACCGCACGCAACGCTAACCGCACGCACGCTAACCGCACGCACGCTAACCGCACGCACGCTAACCGCACGCACGCTAACCGCACGCACGCTAACCGCACGCTAATGCTAACCGCACGCTAATGCTAACCGCACAAGCACGCTAACCGCACGCACGCTAACCGCACGCACGCTAACCGCACGCACGCTAACCGCACGCACGTAACACGCTAACCGCACGCACGCTAACCGCACGCGCTAACCGCACGCAACCGCACGCTAACGCTAACCGCACGCACGCTAACCGCACGCACGCTAACCGCACGCTAACGCTAACCGCACGCACGCTAACCGCACGCTAATGCTAACCGCACGCACGCTAACCGCACGCTAACGCTAACCGCACGCAACGCTAACCGCACGCACGCTAACCGCACGCACGCTAACCGCACACGCACGCTAACCGCACGCACGCTAACCGCACGCACGCTAACCGCACGCACGCTAACCGCACGCTAACGCTAACCGCACGCACGCTAACCGCACGCTACGCTAACCGCACGCACGCTAACCGCACGCACGCTAACCGCACGCTAACGCTAACCGCACGCACGCTAACCGCACGCTAACCGCACGCACGCTAACCGCACGCACGCTAACCGCACGCACGCTAACCGCACGCACGCTAACCGCACGCACGCTAACCGCACGCTAATGCTAACCGCACGCTAACGCTAACCGCACAAGCACGCTAACCGCACACGCACGCTAACCGCACGCACGCTAACCGCACGCTAAGCTAACCGCACGCACGCTAACCGCACGCACGCTAACCGCACGCACGCACGCTAACCGCACGCACGCTAACCGCACAAGCACGCTAACCGCACGCACGCTAACCGCACGCACGCTAACCGCACGCTAACGCTAACCGCACGCTAATGCTAACCGCACGCACGCTAACCGCACGCTAACTAACCGCACACGCACGCTAACCGCACGCACGCTAACCGCACGCACGCTAACCGCACGCACGCTAACCGCACGCACGCTAACCGCACGCACGCTAACCGCACGCACGCTAACCGCACGCTAACCGCACCGCACGCACGCTAACCGCACGCACGCTAACCGCACGCACGCTAACCGCACGCACGCTAACCGCACGCACGCTAACCGCACGCACGCTAACCGCACGCACGCTAACCGCACACGCTAAGCTAACCGCACGCACGCTAACCGCACGCACGCTAACCGCACGCACGCTAACCGCACGCTAACGCTAACCGCACAAGCACGCTAACCGCACGCACGCTAACCGCACGCACGCTAACCGCACGCACGCTAACCGCACGCACGCTAACCGCACGCTAACGCTAACCGCACGCACGCTAACCGCACGCTAACGCTAACCGCACGCACGCTAACCGCACGCTAATGCTAACCGCACGCACGCTAACCGCACGCACGCTAACCGCACGCACGCTAACCGCACGCACGCTAACCGCACAAGCACGCTAACCGCACGCACACGCTAACCGCACGCTAACGCTAACCGCACACGCACGCTAACCGCACGCACGCTAACCGCACGCACGCTAACCGCACGCACGCTAACCGCACGCACGCTAACCGCACGCACGCTAACCGCACGCTAATGCTAACCGCACGCCACAACCGCACGCACGCTAACCGCACGCACGCTAACCGCACGCACGCTAACCGCACGCTAATGCTAACCGCACGCTAATGCTAACCGCACGCTAACGCTAACCGCACGCTACGCTAACCGCACGCACGCTAACCGCACACGCACGCTAACCGCACGCACGCTAACCGCACGCACGCTAACCGCACGCTAATGCTAACCGCACGCACGCTAACCGCACGCACGCTAACCGCACGCACGCTAACCGCACGCTAATGCTAACCGCACGCACGCTAACCGCACGCACGCTAACCGCACGCACGCTAACCGCACGCACGCTAACCGCACGCACGCTAACCGCACAGCACGCTAACCGCACGCTAAGCACGCTAACCGCACGCACGCACGCTAACCGCACGCGCACGCTAACCGCACGCTAATGCTAACCGCACGCACGCTAACCGCACGCACGCTAACCGCACGCACGCTAACCGCACGCTACGCTAACCGCACGCACGCTAACCGCACGCACGCAACCGCACGCACAGCTAACCGCACGCTAATGCTAACCGCACGCACGCTAACCGCACGCTAACGCTAACCGCACGCACGCTAACCGCACGCACGCTAACCGCACGCTACGCTAACCGCACGCTAACGCTAACCGCACGCTAACCGCACGCACGCTAACCGCACGCTAAGCTAACCGCACGCTAACGCTAACCGCACGCACGCTAACCGCACGCACGCTAACCGCACGCACGCTAACCGCACACGCACGCTAACCGCACGCACGCATAACCGCACGCTAATGCTAACCGCACGCTAAACACGCTAACCGCACGCACGCTAACCGCACGCTAACGCTAACCGCACGCTAACGCTAACCGCACACGCACGCTAACCGCACGCACGCTAACCGCACGCACGCTAACCGCACGCACGCTAACCGCACGCACGCTAACCGCACGCACGCACGCTAACCGCACGCACGCTAACCGCACGCTAACCGCACGCACGCTAACCGCACGCACGCTAACCGCACGCTAATGCTAACCGCACGCACGCTAACCGCACGCACGCTAACCGCACGCACGCTAACCGCACGCACGCTAACCGCACGCTAATGCTAACCGCACGCACGCTAACCGCACGCACGCTAACCGCACGCACGCTAACCGCACGCACGCTAACCGCACGCACGCTAACCGCACAGCACGCTAACCGCACGCACGCTAACCGCACGCACGCTAACCGCACGCTAATGCTAACCGCACGCACGCTAACCGCACGCACGCTAACCGCACGCACGCTAACCGCACGCACGCTAACCGCACGCACGCTAACCGCACGCACGCTAACCGGCACGCTAACGCTAACCGCACGCACGCTAACCGCACGCACGCTAACCGCACGCACGCTAACCGCACGCACGCACGCTAACCGCACGCACGCTAACCGCACGCTAACGCTAACCGCACGCACGCTAACCGCACGCACGCTAACCGCACGCACGCTAACCGCACGCACGCTAACCGCACAAGCACGCTAACCGCACGCACGCTAACCGCACGCTACGCTAACCGCACGCTACGCTAACCGCACGCAACGCTAACCGCACGCTAACGCTAACCGCACGCACGCTAACCGCACGCAACGCTAACCGCACGCACGCTAACCGCACGCACGCTAACCGCACGCTAACCGCACGCTAATGCTAACCGCACGCGCACGCTAACCGCACGCACGCTAACCGCACGCACGCTAACCGCACGCACGCTAACCGCACGCACGCTAACCGCACGCTAACGCTAACCGCACGCACGCTAACCGCACGCACGCTAACCGCACGCACGCTAACCGCACGCTAACGCTAACCGCACGCACGCTAACCGCACGCACGCTAACCGCACGCACGCTAACCGCACGCACGCTAACCGCACGCTAACGCTAACCGCACGCACGCTAACCGCACGCACGCTAACCGCACGCACGCTAACCGCACGCACGCTAACCGCACGCACGCTAACCGCACAAGCACGCTAACCGCACGCTAATGCTAACCGCACGCACGCTAACCGCACGCACGCTAACCGCACGCACGCTAACCGCACGCTAATCGCTAACCGCACGCTAATGCTAACCGCACGCACGCTAACCGCACGCACGCTAACCGCACGCTCACGCTAACCGCACAAGCACGCTAACCGCACGCACGCTAACCGCACGCACGCTAACCGCACGCACGCTAACCGCACGCACGCTAACCGCACGCACGCAACCGCACGCACGCTAACCGCACGCACGCTAACCGCAACGCACGCTAATGCTAACCGCACGCACGCTAACCGCACGCACGCTAACCGCACACGCACGCTAACCGCACGCACGCTAACCGCACGCACGCTAACCGCACGCACGCTAACCGCACGCACGCTAACCGCACGCACGCTAACCGCACGCACGCTAACCGCACGCACGCTAACCGCACAAGCACCACCGCACGCTAATGCTAACCGCACGCTAACGCACGCTAACCGCACGCACGCTAACCGCACAAGCACGCTAACCGCACGCACGCTAACCGCACGCTAATGCTAACCGCACAAGCACGCTAACCGCACGCACGCTAACCGCACGCTAATGCTAACCGCACGGCACGCTAACCGCACGCACGCTAACCGCACGCACGTTAACCGCACGCACGCTAACCGCACGCACGCTAACCGCACGCAATGCTAACCGCACGCACGCTAACCGCACGCACGCTAACCGCACGCACGCACGCTAACCGCACGCACGCTAACCGCACGCTAACGCTAACCGCACGCACGCTAACCGGCACGCTAATGCTAACCGCACGCAATGCACGCTAACCGCACGCACGCTAACCGCACGCAAACCGCACGCTAATGCTAACCGCACGCACGCTAACCGCACAGCACGCTAACCGCACGCACGCTAACCGCACGCTAATGCTAACCGCACGCACGCACGCTAACCGCACGCAAAGCTAACCGCACGCACGCTAACCGCACGCAAGCTAACCGCACGCAACGCTAACCGCACATACGCTAACCGCACGCACGCTAACCGCACGCAACGCTAACCGCACGCTAATGCTAACCGCACGCTAATGCTAACCGCACGCAACGCTAACCGCACGCTAATGCTAACCGCACGCACGCTAACCGCACGCTAATGCTAACCGCACGCTAATGCTAACCGGCACGCACGCTAACCGCACGCACGCTAACCGCACAAGCACGCTAACCGCACGCACGCTAACCGCACGCTAATGCTAACCGGCACGCACGCTAACCGCACGCACGCTAACCGCACGCACGCTAACCGCACGCACGCTAACCGCACGCACGCTAACCGCACGCACGCTAACCGCACGCTAACCGCACGCACGCTAACCGCACGCACGCTAACCGCACGCACGCTAACGCACCGCACGCACTAACCGCACGCTAACGCTAACCGCACGCACGCTAACCGCACGCACGCTAACCGCACGCACGCTAACCGCACGCACGCTAACCGCACGCTAACTAACCGCACGCACGCTAACCGCACGCACGCTAACCGCACGCTAATGCTAACCGCACGCACGCTAACCGCACGCTAACGCTAACCGCACGCACGCTAACCGCACGCACCTAACCGCACGCTAATGCTAACCGCACGCACGCAACCGCACGCGCTAACCGCACGCACGCTAACCGCACGCAACCGCACGCTAATGCTAACCGCACGCTAATCGCTAACCGCACGCACGCTAACCGCACGCACGCTAACCGCACGCACGCTAACCGCACGCACGCTAACCGCACGCACGCTAACCGCACACGCTAACCGCACGCACGCTAACCGCACGCACGCTAACCGCACGCACGCTAACCGCACGCACGCTAACCGCACGCTAACCGCACGCACGCTAACCGCACGCACGCTAACCGCACAGCACGCACGCTAACCGCACGCTAACGCTAACCGCACGCACGCTAACCGCACGCTAATGCTAACCGCACGCACGCACCACGCTAACCGCACGCTAACGCTAACCGCACGCTAATGCTAACCGCACGCACGCTAACCGCACGCACGCTAACCGCACGCACGCTAACCGCACGCACGCTAACCGCAACGCACGCACGCTAACCGCACGCTAACCGCACGCACGCTAACCGCACAAGCACGCTAACCGCACGCACGCTAACCGCACGCACGCTAACCGGCAACGCACGCTAACCGCACAACGCACCGCACGCACGCTAACCGCACGCAACGCTAACCGCACGCTAATGCTAACCGCACGCACGCTAACCGCACGC
>JAEIFN010000763.1:0-50000 GCA_018903675.1 Zaprionus capensis | reverse complement strand
CGTAAATTAGTGTTGTGTTTAGTATATAGTTGCAGATGTTCTTTGTTTATGTTTGCTATCTTTCGTTGGAGTTTTCGTTATGTTCATTTCCACTTAACTTAATAATTCTTTTTGTGCATTGTTTATTAACATTTTAAGACTAAGAAAACGTTTAATTCAAGTGCCGACAGGTGCCGAGGCTTTTGCAATGTACAAAAAAGTAACCTAACCTAAATTTTTAAAAAGCACGTGCTATTAAAAAATTATTTTGTGGTTGTTGTTATTAAATGAATGAAAAATTTTCATCCAATATTGTTTGCAACGAAATGATTTATCAAACAAAATCACGATTTTCGACTGATTGTTCCTATAGCAGCTATAAGCTCGCCGTGGATATATATACTAATTTCTTATGTAGAATTCCAAGTTTTCGTTGCAAAATAATTGAAAACAAAAAAGTTTTCCATACTAACACTTAATTTCAATCTGATCGTTCATATGACAGCTATATGATATAGTGGTCCGATCCGGCTGATTTTTTCATATAATTTTGCTACAAAAATAAGAAAATTTTGTGCTAAGTTTCAAGTGTCTACCTCAACTAGAAGTATTTTTGGCCGCTTTCCCCATACAATGGGAACCAGTGTACAGTGCTACCATCAAATCCCCACTTTCCTATTAAAATGAGGTTCTTCACCGAATCATCTTCGATTTGTTGAACAACTTCTTTCTGAAGCTGCAATATTCGTGTTGCGGTATGATTAAGAAAACTTTGAAGTTCAACTTCAGCGTTAGATTCACTTATTTCAATATCGTTTGGATAGCTTTGAGTTTTAGCTAATAGAATCTTTTCGTAGCTAGGTAGAAAATCAAAATCGGCCTTTGAGTTAATAAACGCTCGGATCAAAAGATATTGGTGTTTTGTTAAATTGGTTTCAACAAATAAGGATAAAACTTCTTCAACATTAGGTATTGAATGCACCGTTTGCGGCCGGGGATTAGATGATCGCAAAACTGAAACGGCAGTTTCATCAAGTTTTGCAAGATTCGCTATTCGACGGCGCTTTGTTCTCTTTGAACATTCTGCAAAATCATTTTTCGGTCGTCCACGATCATCACTCTTAACCATTTCTTTAGAAAAACAAGCTGGTTTCACAATAACATTTTCTTTGGTGTTCAGCCAATTCAATTGATATTTTTCAAAAAAACTCTTATTACGCCTGTATTTACCCATGAACTCAATTATTTTATTACAAATGTAACCAATACATTTCTCAAGTTCATTTAAATCGGCTGTACAATCATTGTTTGTAATGCCAAGTTCTACTAAATTAATCACACTTTGAGTTTTTACAAAATTTATGACCTTTTCGGAGCACCAAAGATGAAATATATGTCTGCGTGAAGAATCGTAGAATCGCCTATAAAAATAACAAAAGATAAAAATTAAACCAAAAAAAAATATATACAAAAGTGTATAAAAACACAAACACAATCACAAATGAAGAAAACAAAAGCAACATCACAAAAACAAAGGAAAAGCAGCAACTCGAGTCGCGATTTTAACCATTAAAAATATAAAGGCGGTGTTAGTATATTGAAGATTACAGGCACATTTGCAACTATTTGCAGCTACACTTAACATTTTCATTATCTAAAAACATTGGTAAATTTATTGGTAATACTCACATTGGGGGGAGGGGGTCACAACTAAAAGTTTATGTAAACATGAAAAAGACGGACACAAAATGAACAAAAAACATGGTTATTACAACATTTACTTCACAAAAACGATTTAACATATAAAGTAGATAAAGAATGCGGGTTTTCTGGGACAAAAAGTGGGGTGAGGTGGTTTCCGGTATAAAGGTACGTGAGGGATAAAAAGGGTCAGGTGAGGGGTAAAAAGGGTCAGGTGAGGGGTAAAAAGGGTCAGGTACGTGAGGTGGTCCCCTGTCATGTAGGTAAAAAGGGTCAGGTGAGGGATAAAAAGGTGAGGTGAGGGGTAAAAAAGGTCAGGTGTAATATGGGCGCGGGTTCTAGGACAATGGGCGCGGGTTCTGGTGCAAAAAGTAGGGTGAGGTGTTTCCGGTAAAAAAGGTTAGGGATAAAAAGGTATGTACGTGAGGTGGTCCCCTATCACTGAGGGAAAAAAGGTCATGTGTAATATGGGGGCGGGTTCTAGAGGGTGTGTAAATGAAGGTAATGTGTTGTGAGGAGGGGGGATTAGGTAATAAAGGATCCTAATAAACATGTCGATCGGTTAATTGTGGGTCATAATAGGGATAATTAATGGGTTTTAGGTATATCAGTAGGTGATAAAATAGTGTGGGAAGTGTTAAAGGTTGATAGTGTGAGCATGTGAAACTGAGCATGCATGATTATGTTTGCATGCGCACATGCCACAGGGTGAATGTGTTCGAGGGTGTGTGTGTGTGTGTGATATCTTAATGATATTCGAGAGTCCGAGAGAGCCTAGTTCAACAAGTGCGCATGCGCACGTGCCACGGGGTAAATGTGTTCGAGGGTGTGTGTGCGTGTGCGGTATTAAAGGTTGCGAGGTGAGCGTGTGAAACTGAACAAGTGTGCATTGTCCCTTTTGTAGGGTTAGCCGTGATATTTGACAGTGCGGGAGACCCTTGTTCAACAAGTTAATGTGTTCGAGGAAGGTTGAGAGGTGTTTGTGTGTTAGAGGGTGAATACTTGACTCAAGATATCTTGTGCATTGTTCCTTTTGTGAGGCTAACCGTGAAATTTGGCAGTCCGGGAGACCCTAGTTTAACAAGTTAATGTGTGTATTCTCTTGTAAACAAAACATTGCAAGCTGTTGTCCTTCTATTCAATGTTATACAATTCTTGTGAATTAAGACGGAGGGTATAGTATACTCATCTTCTAACATGGCTCGTTGTGCCAATATTAAGGCGATCGGCGAGCAAATTTTTGTTAGTACAAAAAAATATACGAAACTGAGTAGACTGCGTTTGCTACATCAGAGAAAAAAGTGAAAACATAGTAAGAAGAAATGGTAAGCCGAAACCGCCGACAACTCAATCGACGAGACGTGGAGCTATGGCTTAATGAAATGCCTATACGCCGCCAAGAGGAAGAGAACCTGGACCTCCCACCGATCGAAGATGAAGACCTCATAGACGAGGATGATATCAGCACCGAGATCTTCCCCGGCATCCACCCGGTATCAGTCCCGGAGATCTCCTCTACAACGCACACACCCCCGGCCATCTCACTGGCAAGAGCAGTCATGGGTGACGAAGATGGGATCTCATCCACCCGCCCAGGCAGAGCCCTAAAGTGGAGTGACGCAGGAACGGCAGCGGATACCTGTGCCCAGGAGTTTCTGGAGTGCCAGACACTGCCAGAGCCAGTGGAGAGCTGGGAAGAGGCCCTACATTTCAGTAGGAAAGAGATGGAAGAGATGCTGGGCCCCTCCATCGATGTGGAAGATATCGTGCCCGGAGAAGATTGGGTGAAAGCGCCGCGGTCGTGGCGAGTGCATACGCAAGGGCGACGCATCCCTGCGTTACTAGAGGAGCAGATCAAGGATCGACAGCTCCACGACACCACCCGATACCACCGATTCATGTTACGAGTCGAAGGCATCGCATTCCGAGTGGTTATCGGTCGAGGGGGATTAATTTCGATCCTGCAACATTAAAGTAAGGGGGTGAGAACTCATATTCTGAGCCCCCACAAATTTATTTTTATTTATCCCCTTTTATTTTTCATTTAGTTTAAGTACTATCATGTAAGAAGAAGAGAATAAAGTTTAAATTTTTGAAACCTCAAACTCAATTGTTATAAATCAGTTAAACAGTTTAACAGGTAAACAATAACAACAGCTAATCAGCTTATCAGCTAAACAGCTAAACAGCTAATCAGCTAATCAGCTAAATCAGCTAAACAGCTAAACAACAACAGCTAAACAGCTTAAACAGCTAAACAGCTTATCAGCTAAACAGCTAAACAGCTAAACAGCTAATCAGCTAATCAGCTAATCAGCTAAACAGCTAAACAGTTAAAAAGCAACAACAGTTAAAGGGTTTAACTAAAATTTTTTATTTTATGAATCTTAAGCTTAGTTTATTATAATGATTCATAATTTTTTCAGCCTCGTTTTGCCGAAATGTTTCTCTGCTGCATGCACAGGTATCTGGTCCTTCTGTTGCCTCGTTGGAAGACCATGGACATGAAGTTCTATGACTTCCATGTATTGATAACTGGTATGGAGACTTTTCCGCCAGCTTCATATATGATTGGAATTCCTCAATCTGTTTCAGATCATGATGGTGAATGATATCATAATACTGATTCAGAAACTCCTCAATTGTTATTGCGTTCATGTTGCTGCTGCTGTTGCTAGATTCCTTCTTTACAAAGTCGTGTTTTAAACTGAGCCTCAGATTGAATGCATCGATGAATTTAAAGGAAAATGCATGCGTTTTTCACCTCCATAACAAAGGTAAAAGGTTGAAACGTGATCATGCATACATAATCGTGTTTGTATGCACATGTGTTAGAGGACAAATGTGTGTGTGTGTGTGTGTGTGTGTGTGTATGCGTATGATCTTTCCCCTGTTTATATGTAATTTCACCACTATAATAAATAAATAAATAAACTAGTTTTTCTTATGTTTCTTTTTCTTTATTTAATGTTTAAATTTGACAAAGGTAGCTTATATATAAGAATTTTAGACATGTAGTTTATATGATGTAATAAGTTTTTTAACATCACGTTGTTGAATAACAAAGTGAAAGCAAGCACATGTTTCTGTATTATCATAACAAGATTTACAGAATTCAAAATGTTCTCCAAATTGTGTTTTTATAATATTGAAATTTCCAACTTTCATGAACATGTTCCTTGACTTGATAAGAAATTGTAGATCCGCTTCAGTTAATATATTTCCAAAGTCTGATATTAAAATATTAATTTTATTTATTAAATTTGTAAAATTATTGTTATTGTTTTTCTCCATTTTTTTAAAGATGTTCTCTATCGCAACTCTCAAAGTAGTCTAAAATTTTATGAGCATTATTCAATGCACATACCCCTTCCGTACAATGTAGTGAACAAAATGGGAACTGGTTACCACTCATTTCTTTTAATGAAGGAGAACCAAGTTCATAAATATCTGTTATATCATAGTTTTTTAGAAAGTTTTTTAGAAAACGTTTTTTTTCATATCCTTTACAAATTACTCGTTTTCCACTAGTTATTTTTCTTATATGTTGTTGTGCTTCTCTATAGTAATTCAAACCGTCATTCCACCAAATTTTATGATAGGTCTTTGTCATCCAAGCAGCAGTTTTTCTCAAGTGCTTATTTAATTTAGTAAAATCATATGGGGAATGTATAATGAAATGAGAATTGAGTGTGTTAACGTTTGTGTTACTAAAAACCACTCCAATTTCTTTTAAAATAAATTGTTTATTGTTTCCGTAGAACCCTTGAATATCAATCGATACAATTTCTTCTTCACACATGTTGTTGTTGTTGTTATTGCTGATTGTTCTCGTTAATATCTGTTAAACAATGCGGTGAACTAATCCATTCAACGGGTTGTATTCAACTAACCGATCGTGTAAGAGTATGCAATATAGCTGTGCACTTTCATTAGATGTAGCACTAAGCTCTGCTGATATCCTAACATCAATGGGACCAGATTTTACCATTTCATTTTGATATGATAAATCTACAACAACAATCGGAGCATTATTTAGAAAATCGATTGGGGAAAGCAATGGAGTTTCGTTTCGGTTATAGTAACTATTTTGAAACTTTGAATACATTTCATAGAGGAGTGCAAAACGATTCTTGTTAAAATCTAATTTTAAATCATCATATGGATATGTTTCAGAATTTAGATAGACTTTTAGATTGGTTAAATTGTTTGTGATAAACTTATTTCCTTCTTTAAACGCAATTAATGCGAATCGAGGTCGTTCACGATTAGCAGCTAGTTTAACATTCCAAATTTGATGTGTACCCTGACTAAGTTTAGGGTTAATATAGGTATCCCAACTACGAAATGCTAATGGAAGATTAGCACCGCTTTTTATTATATCATACAATTTAATTTTAGCTGAATCACTGGGGGTTACATGAGGAATTTTCCATGTTATACTCAACATTTCCAGTCTTAAATTATTACCAGCGTGGTCTTTATCATAAACTTCATTCATATTTTTAGATATCAAAAGTACTAGTTCATGTTTACAGTTTAATATAACTTTCTTAAAATCTTCAGCAAACCCAAGTAAATTTTTTAGTGGAACAGAATATTCAAAATAACTTTGTGAAGAAGTAATGTTATCAGATCCAGTCCATCCAGAATTGTAAAGTCTCTTACTCTCCAGCTCATTCAAAGATACATAGTTCTTAATTGTAGAAGTAGTACCAACAAATCTTGTTCTATCAATCTCAACACCATTTATTTCATAACGTATTTCATCCAGAAAATATGCCATACAATTGTTTCGTAGTTTTGTAACAACATTTGCAGTTTCCACTGAATTATCGTCGTTAACTTTACTAATGACACCATGAAAATTGATAAAACTCTCGTGAGGGAGTACATACAAGTCCTGGTTTTGAATTGTAATTCTGATTTCATCATTAGGCTTAAATGATTGTTGGTATGGTGAATAGGTATGATACTCTTTTTTTGATATACTTTCGTCAGAGTAGGTTTTTTCTCGAACAGCTAATACTTCATTCATTATCATAATGATTTCTCTATATTAGTATGTTTGTTATTAAACTCGAAGCTTGTATCCCAATGATTTTAGAAGCAATTTATTTTTTAATGTTAGCTTATTGCTTTTCCTCTTTGAACCTCTTCGTTTAACTTTTCGAATGGAAGTGGCTTTCGGAATGTAAGTGTCTGCTCTTTTATTGTATACAATCATTGTATTAGTCTTAAATGCATACGAATTGTATATTTTTCACCTCGCAAGTTTATTAAATCACCGTTTTGATCAGTTATGTGTATAGAAAGAGTTCTTATCTCTCTAGTGTTGACTGGTAAATAAATGAGATTATTAGGGGTTACACTCATTTTATACCCTGGTGGTACATTAATACCAAATTCGTATAATGCATGATCCTGACCGCCATCAATGTATGTACCACTTACAATATTACACACCAAGCGTATTGTATTTATTTTAAAAATGTTTACAGGTTGGTCAGAAACATATGTTATTTTTTTATCTGCTTCTAGTATTCTCTTATTAAATCCAAATAAACTTCCAATTGATCTATTTTTATCAAAATAAATAGGTTCTGTGCTTGTAGAAATATGCACTTTAAGTGTATTATTATTGCTTTCTATCTTGAATGTGTTATCAAGACCATCTGCTAGTAATTGGTTTTTTAAAAAATCGTAAATATCTTCTAGTTCATATGATCCTGTTGGAATTTCAATGATCTTATCACCAATATGAAATAAGTTGTTGCTATCATCGACATTGGGTATTGAATTATACATGTGAAAATCAATGAGTGCACACTCATATTCACCATTCAGTTCTATTGGCGGGAAAAAATTTGTGTTTAGTATGGGTTCACTCCCATTTAATGTGAGCGTGAATGATCTAACCATTTTGATATCTAATGATAAACTGGGCAATAATAGCATTCGCACAATCAATATATCCTCTTATATTCTTAATTGATTATGAATTGATTGAAACCCTTTCTATACCGTCCCTTGTCTATATCATTATCTTTGCTTATTAACAGAAAACCGTATTTATCCTCCCAACACTTTTGACACATTTTCAGAAACGAATCATAACTCATATCTGTATTAATGTGGTCTCGGTAAATATGTCGCATATTTAAATCATCTTGTCTGAACATTATTATCATATTTGCGTTATCACGAATGAGGTGTTTCGGGATATGTGTATAGGTTTGACATAAGTAAAATGAATCAATATTATTATGACGACCCATGCAGAAATATGAACGGATATTATTCTGTTTTTCACATGCAACATCATCGAAAATCATAATTGAATTATTTTTAGCTTCGTTGGGTGGTAAAACTGTTTCATTTTCCGAGAAAGTATAGTACCCCATACCTTTTATCGGTTTCACTAGTTTTTCCAAATATTCGTACTTGGGTTGATACAAACTCTTTGAGAATAGATAAATGTTCTCAAATTTTAAACCGTTTGGGCTCTCGATTAAGCCGAGCATTAGATTAGTTTTACCACAGTTGGATGGTCCAACAACAAGTGCTCTTATTGTATTAGGTAAGAGGGGGCTATGACGTGGTAATCTTTGAGACAGTGATTGACCGTCATTACCACTCTCAATGTTTCTAATACAAATATCTTGTTTTTGTTTTATTAAACGCATTGTCACTTACACACTTTACTTCATTCAATGAGAAATGCTCATCGATTAAACATCAAATAAAATGGGTAAACGCTTTTATAATTGTTCCAGTCGCAATTCAAACTTGTTGCTATCGTCGACATTGGGTGTTCGAGCAGTAGTTAAGAGAGTAGTATGAAAAAAGTTCGCTATCGAAAAGGAAGCAACATAACTTGAGCCATGAGCACCAATAAATTTGTTTTAAAATTCGAAACCACCGCGTCTCAATTGATTTCCTTAATTCGTTTGATTTTCGGTTCTCTAAAAAAGCTTAGAGACTTTTTATTGGCGCCCGAGCAGGGACTTCGGTGTGTTTATAAATTGTTTTTAAATTGATTGGGAATTATTGTGTGCTGGTTGGCTGTTGCTTGCGCGTCGTGTGTGAATAGTAAACGCCAAGTGAATTTGATTGGATTGACGTTTTCGCCAAAGGAGGTTTTCAACGTTGGAAGCTTAAATGGAAGCTAGTCGTCGCTCAATGTCTATCGATTCTCTAGACAGCCTACAGGTATTTAGTATCAAAAATTGAGCAAGTCTTGTTGCTTGAAACGACGAAATTGTCGAAATAAATATAGGAGTACATAATCACATGTACTAAGTGCTCAAATTCTGATACTTAACATAGTCTTTAAATATTGCATGCAAGCTGTGTACCTGAGTAGATAAAGAATGCGGGTTCTGGGACAAAAAGTGGGGTGAGGGATTTTCTTGGACAAAAAGTAGGGTGAGGTGGTTTCCGGTAGAAAGGTACGTGAGGGATAAAAAGGGTCAGGTGAGGGATAAAAAGGGTCAGGTACGTGAGGTGGTCCCCTGTCATGTAGGTAAAAAGGGTCAGGTGAGGGATAAAAAGGTGAGGTGAGGGGTAAAAAAGGTCAGGTGTAATATGGGCGCGGGTTCTAGGACAATGGGCGCGGGTTCTGGTGCAACAAGTTCAACAAGTGCGCATGCGCACGTGCCACGGGGTAAATGTGTTCGAGGGTGTGTGTGCGTGTGCGGTATTAAAGGTTGCGAGGTGAGCGTGTGAAACTGAACAAGTGTGCATTGTCCCTTTTGTAGGGTTAGCCGTGATATTTGACAGTGCGGGAGACCCTTGTTCAACAAGTTAATGTGTTCGAGGAAGGTTGAGAGGTGAGCGTGTGAAACTGAACATGTATGATCGTGTTAGAGGGTGAATATGTGTACGCAGACGCCAGTGCATAGGAGCGTGTGACTCAAGATATCTTAGGCATTGTTCCTTACAGGAGCGTGTGATTCAAGATATCTTATTGATATTTGACAGTCCGGGAAACCCTTGTTCAACAAGTTAATGTCGATCGTTATGATAAGTGTGTGTCGTCAAGCATACTAATTAATCGCTACGCGTGTGCGGTATTAAAGGTTGAGAGGGTGAATGTGTGTACACAGGCGCCAGTGCACAGGAGCGTGTGACTCAAGATATCTTATTGATTTTTGACAGTGCGGGAGACCCTTGTTCAACAAGTTAATGTGTGCATTGTTCCTTTTGTGAGGTGTGTGCATTCTCTCTTTTGTGAGGTGTGTGCATTGTCCCTTTTGTGGGGTTAACCGAATCGGTGAGTATAAAAATTATCGTTATGACAAGTGTGTGTCCTCAAACATAAATACTAATTGATTGCTACCTTATCCGTGTTGATGATCAAGCATACTAATTGTGTAAACAAAACATTGTAACCTATTGTCCTTCTATTCAATTTATTCGCAATTCTTGTGAATTAAGATGAGGGGTATGGTATACTCATCATCTAGCATGGCTCGTTTTCCCAATATTAAGGCGATCGGTGCCCAAATTTTTATCAGTATAAAAAAATATACGAAACTGAGTAGAGTGCGTTTGCTACATCAGCGAAAAAATATAAAAAAAGTGAAAACAAGTTAAAACAAATCAAACATTAATAAAAATGGTTTTAAACGGAATTTACACCACTAAGGGTTTGAATGAAATCGCTGCAGCCATGGAACAACAGCAGCAGCAACAACAATATCAGCAACTACAACAACAACAGCAGCAGCAACAACAATATCAGCAACAACAACAACATCAGCAACAACAACAACAATATCAGCAACTACAACAACAACAGCAGCAGCAACAACAATATCAGCAACAACAACAACAACACAACAACAACAACAACAACAATATCAGCAACTACAACAACAACAACAACAACAACAATATCAGCAACAACAACAATATCAGCAACAACAAAACAACAACAACAACAAACAGCAACAACAATATCAGCAACAACAACAATATCAGCAACAACAACAATATCAGCAACAACAACAACAACAACAACAACAAGAGCAACAACAATATCAGCAACTACAACCACAACAGCAGCAGCAACTACAACAACAATATCTACAACTAGAACAACAAGATCAGCAACAACAACAACAACAACAACAATATCAGCAACTACAACCACAACAGCAGCAGCAACTACAACAGCAGCAACAACAATATCTACAACTACAACAACAAGATCAGCAACTACAGCAACAACAACAACAACAACAACAACAAGAAATGGGTGTAAACAGAGGCGGGAATAACATAAAGTATTGTCAGCTCTGTGATGTGACTCTACCAAATAATACAAATTGGTCACATCATACTCGTACAGAGCAGCATAAGAGACGTGCTATTGAACCTGTTGATAACAGGATTTCCAAAAACATTGATTTATTCAATGGGCGCATTCTTCAATACCTCTACATCAATACTGAGACAGGCTTGGTAATACCCAATGATTTTCTGCAGGAAGCAGGCAAGGCACTCCTTGAACACCTCTCCAGCGTGCTTAAAACTCACACTTCTATAAAAGTGAATTTTGAGCTTTTCGCTGAATATATGTTGATTAAACAAGAGATTGAGTGTGTGGAAGTGAAGTCTTTCCAATCGAAAATGGAAGTCTTCACTATCAATTCTGATTTAGAAGAATTGTATAAAGAACACACAGAAAAAATAATCTCGAGAATGGAAAATTTCCAAGAGAAGGATAGTGGATGGTCATTGACACGCATTATCCGATTGGAAATGAATGTGAATAAATATAAACCCATCAGAGGATCCTCCTTTATCGCACTACCCAAGAGTTTGAGTAGTAAAAAAGCAATCGTGAACGTCAAAAACAATGACGAATACTGTTTCAAATGGACAGTGATTGCTGCGATAAAGGGAAAAAATCAAAATCCTGAAAGATGTACATCATATGATGTAAGGATATCTGAACACAGAATCAAAGTGAACAATATTGTTTTGAACTTTGAAGGTTTAGAGTTCCCACTAAATCCTAAACATATTAATAAGTTTATGGATATGAACCCGTTGTTGAGCATTACTGTTTTTGGATATGATCTGGAAAAGGGTAATATAATCGGCCCCATCTTCTACCCCAAAGATGTGAAACAACATCACATCAACATGTTGTTGTTGGAAAGCGACGAGAAGGCTCACTATACATGGATTCGAAATCTTTCACGGTAAGTACATACATAAAAACAAAAAAAATATATATATGTATTTTAGTACTTATAATTAGCATATACTAATTTGATATATATATATTTCTTCATAGATTGGTGTCATCACAGACTGGAAGCCACAAGTGCAGACAATGGTTCTGCAATATTTGCTTGAACTATTCTACGAGTGAGGCAGCAGCCAGTCGTCATCACGAGATATGCAGCAAGAAGGTGTGTCAACTACCTTCTGGAAAAAATGCAGTTCTTCGCTATAAGAACTACCAGAAGGAAGTTAAGGTACCTTTTGCTGTCTATGCCGATTTCGAAGCCATTCTTCAACCGAAGAATGATATTGTGAGTGAGAAAATGTTAGATATTAATTTACATTTACCCATATCATATGCATACTATATAAAGTGTGCATATGATAATGAGTTAAGTAGCTTTAAGTTAGAAACAAGTGAGAGGGCCAGTTCAGCTTTTATAGATAGCTTAGTAAAGAATCTTACGAATATTTATGATATGTATTTATCAAAAAATGTTCCGATTCAGATGAGTTTTTATGATGAAGTAGAGTTTCAGGAGACCAAGAATTGTTTTATATGTGCAGCACCCCTGTTAGAAGATAGAGTTAGAGATCATTGCCATTTTACAGGTAAATTCAGGGGTGCTGCACACAATTCCTGTAACTTGAAATACAAAGTGCCTAATTTTATACCAGTATTTTTTCATAATTTCACTAGGTATGATTGTCACTTGTTTATTAACGAGTTGGCAAATATACCTGGTCAACTTAGCGTAGTACCCCTCAATAAGGAACAATACATTTCAGTTTCCAAATTTATTCCAATGTCCGATGGAAAGAATTTAGAGATTCGTTTTCTAGATTCTTTCCGTTTCATGTCATCTTCGTTAGATAAATTAGCGTCTAACCTAGATGATTCACAAATGTCCACTACCAGGCAAATGTTTGAGTCCGAATCGCAGTTCCAATTAATGCGTAAAAAGGGTGTGTTTCCCTATGAACATTTAAGTTCAGTTGATAGACTTGAAGAAACTTCTCTACCACCAAGAGAAGCTTTTTACAGTAAATTAACTGAATCCGAATGTTCAGAAGAAAGCTATGCACATGCACAAGATGTCTGGAACAAGTTTTCATGCACAACTCTAAAGGATTATTTAGAGTTGTACTTGAAAACTGATGTTCTGCTATTGGCAGACATCTTTGAAAACTTCAGACTCTTGTGTATTAGCATATACTCTCTAGACCCTGCTCAGTTCTTCACTACTCCAGGGCTATCTTGGGACGCCATGTTAAAAAGTACCAAGATTGAATTGGATCTTCTTACAGATATTGATATGTATAGATTCATTCAATCAGGTATACGTGGCGGTCTAGTGCAATGCACCAAAAAATATACAAAAGCGAATAATAAATATCTACCGGAATATGATGAAACAGTAGATTCTTCATATCTGGTATATTTAGACGCTAATAATTTGTATGGTTGGGCAATGTCACAGCCGTTACCATATGGTGGGTTCGAGTGGTTACCTGTAGATAGTCTAGAAGAGTTTGATGTCTTTAGCATAGACGATGACTCTGAATATGGATATATTCTTGAGGTAGATCTAGAGTACCCCTTCTCTATTCATAACGATCATAACGATCTTCCGTTCTGTCCGAAAAATAAGAAACCCACTCCCAATTCACATGTTAAAAAGTTAATAGCTGACTTAGAACATAAGTCAAACTATGCTATCCATTACAGGACACTAAAACAGTGTCTAGAAAATGGATTAATTTTAAAAAAAATCCATAGAGGTGTACGATTCTTCCAAAAACCTTGGCTGCAATCGTACATCGATCTCAACACTTTTCATAGAACGAATGCTAAGAATTCGTTTGAAAAAGATTTTTTTAAACTTCTCAATAACGCAGTCTATGGCAAGACTATGGAAAATGTTGAGAAAAGGGTTAATGTAAAATTAATAACTGAATGGGAAAGTGCAACACAAACCGATTCCTCTGGCCGCAAAAGAGATTGCGCACGCTCATTGATTGCTAAAAGCAATTTTCATAGCGTGAAATATTTTAATGATAATTTTTGCGCATTCCAAATGCGTAAGTTAAATGTTTATTACGATAAGCCTATTTATTTAGGGTTTGCTGTGCTAGACATTTCAAAATGGAAAATGTATGATTTTCATTATCAGTATATGAAACCGAAATTTGGAGAGTCTGTACGCCTAAACTATATGGATACAGACTCTTTCATATACACGGTTAAAACTGATGATTTTTACGCTGATATACGTAAAGATCTTGCAATGAAATTTGATACATCTGATTATCATTCCGATCTCTTAAATAAATACGGTTTTAGCAGCGTTAACAAGAAACGCTTAGGGTTTTTTAAAGATGAGTTGAATGGGAAGCCTATGAGTGAATTCGTAGGCTTACGTTCAAAAATGTATTCATTTCTTGTTCCTGGCGGTCAAGAAGTAAAAAAATCTAAAGGGGTTAAGGCAAGTTGTGTTAAGCGAATCGGCTTTGCTGATTATAAAAAATGTTTAAATACTGGTGAAAAAAAGAGAGGTACAATGTCATTGATTAGATCAAATAACCATGTAGTTAAAACAAGTACAATTTCAAAAACAGTGCTTGACAGCAAAGATGATAAGCGAGTTGTAGAACCAGACTTACACAATACAATGGCTCATGGCCATTATAGGATACAGAAACGTAAGGCTGAGGAAGAAATAAACCTGCATGATGCAAATATTTTAGTTTGGGATAAAAAAATTAAAGAGTTAGAGAATGTTGAAAAACAAACAGTTCAACAGAAAGCATTATTAAAGAAATATAAAGAAGATAAAGAGAACACAGAAGTTGATTTACTTGAGGCTGAACTGGCCCTGCTTGAGAATTACAATTAGAAAAAAGAACTAGAACTAGACAATTGTTTTGATTTCATATTTAGTTGTAAAAAAAGACGATAGAAAATAGTTAAATGTTCGTATTAAAATGTATTAAAATTGTATTTAATGTATATAATGTAATTAAATGTGTAAAATTGTATTACGAATAAAACAAATGTTAATAATAATATATTATATTTATACTAAAATAAATGAAACAAAAAAAAAATGTGTTTGAATATATTTATAGGATTTCATTTTTAAAAACCCAACTATCTTGAGACTTCGGATTTCGGACTAATGAGGACAAAATACATGTTAAAACATATATCGCATGCCCAGATCATGATTCTATATCTTTTACCAAAAGGGATATCAAAAAGTTTTTCAATTTTTTTGAGGTTAGGTCATCGAAAAATAGACGTTATGGAGAATTCCTGACCCCGGATTCGGATTCAGTGACCCAAAATACGATTTAACTGCATATGCCGCATAACCCAGATCATGACAAACTTTGTTTTTGTAGGGTTGTGTTATCATAATATGTTATAGATATTTTTAAATAGTTATTACGATTTTCTAAGGCGGGAAGGGGCGTGTCCAAATTTCAAAAAAACTTTGAGACACTGCAATATATACGTATGTTGTCACAAAATTTGATGACTCTAGCTCTTATAGTTTCCGAGATCCAGGTGTTCATTCAGACAGACAGACGGACAGACGGACAGACGGACAGACAGATGCTCAATCGACTCGGCTACTGATACTGATTCATAATATATATAGTTTATGGGGTCGGAGATGCCTCCTTCTGCCTGTTACGCACATTTCCGTTCCGACAAACACAATAGTCCATGAATTTTTTTAAAATCCATGGCCTAAAAAAAATTAAAATAAAAAAAAAAAAAAAAAAGTTATTAAATGCTTAGAATACAATAAAAAAAGAACTAGAACTAGACAATTGTTTTGATTTCATATTTATTTGTAAAAAAAAACGATAGAAAATAGTTATTAAATGTATAAAATGTATATAATGTATATAATGTATATAAATGTATAAAGTAAAAATTGTATTATGAATAAAACAAATGTTAATAATAATATATATATATATATAAAATTTGAAAAAGAAAAAAAACATGTGTTTGAATATATTTATAGGATTTCATTTTTATGTACCCAACTATCTTGAGAGGTGGGGAAACCCAGCCAACGTACAAATACTCTATCCCCTTTTCGTTTCAAAATTTTTTCCACTAGATATGTATGTGGGAAATTTGTTTTCTTTATCTCTTGGTGATAAAACCCTCCCTCAATAGGGTTTCCATTTAGGTCATCGAGTAAATATGTAGTTGGAAACGTTCTTTGAATTTTCCGAATTCTAAAAATTTCTGTTGTCCAATTTGGAGTATAGCCCTTTTCAAATACATGCTTGTATTTACTTATACGCACAAGATCACCTTGACGCAAGTTTTTGTCTATAAATATTTTTATATGATTATATGCTGTCTTCAGAATTTTATCCTCATTAGCCTTGGTTACATTAATTGGCTTCTCTTGTATTGTTCTATGCTTTCGATTATTATATACATCAATTAGTTGTTTGTATATTTGAACCCACTTATATGATCCATTAAAACTGAACTCACGCCACATGAGTTCTTTCAGTGTTCTATTAAAACGTTCAACAATTGATGCCTTTAGCGAACTGAATGTAGAGTAGTGATTGATTTCATAAGAGTGCATTAATGCTTTGAAATGTGTATTATAGAATTCAGTTCCGTTATCAGTTTGTAAATTTTTTGGTGCACCACGACCAGACTTGAATATTTTTTCCATTGCCTGTGCTACTTCTTTAGCATTTTTTGTTTTTAATGCTTCACCCCACGCATATTTTGAAAAACAATCTATAACAGTTAGAAGATAGCGGGAGCCATTATTCGATGAGCTGTATGCACCCATTTCAACTAAATCAGCTTGCCATAAGTCGTTGATACCCTTCACAATCACTCTACGTCGTTTAAAATTCTTAATTGATGCTCGATGTAATTCATTCACTATTTCTCGCTTCGTTGATGGTAACATTTTCGTTGTTGTTGTTGTTGTTGTTGTTGACGTCATCGTTGACTTTCTTAAACTATTCTTCCCCATTGACTTCTTCTTCTTCTTCTTCTGCTTCATACTACATATATTCTATTTTAGTTTTAATGATGTGTGAAAGGTTTAACTCTTTCTATGCTCTCGGTTTCACTTTTAAGAATAGTCTTAAAGCTAATGCTGTTAAAAATATCTTGTTCTAAACCATCTAATTCTTCAATTCGTTTTTGCATAATTCTCTCTAAGTTTGGAATTTTTTTGTTGAAGTCGGCAATGTTTGTCTGAATCTCTGTAATTAATGTTTTTTTCCTATTTTTTGATTGACGCTGTTCTTTAGAAATTGAAGAAGATATATTTCTTACAACTTTTTCTAGTTCTTCGTCAACATACTGTTTTGATGTTAAGTCATTTTCATTTATAGGTGTTGGAGAATTTTTAAATATTTTCTTCTGTGCATTCAGATTACCATCAGAGTCATTGAATAAAACTTCAAATTTTTCAACACCTTTCCTAAAGTGTTTAGAATATTCTACTTTATTTGAATAATGTCCGAACTTATCAAGTGACATGTTGAATATGATTGTAAGTAGCAATTGAATGTTATATTTAAAGTTTTCAATACATTTTTTAGGGCTTTATTATAACTTCTGGATATTCTTCATCTTGTTTTTCATTTATTATAACAGTTTGATGAACATCAGGAGATTGACCATATGGCTTATAACCCAGAATCATTGAACCATCTATTTGTATAGTACTAGATTTAACAGCAGGTTTTTTTAAATGTTTGTTCACAAAGCTAGTTAAGTTATTCATTTTCTCGATAATTGTATTCATAACTTTATCAAGATTTGCCATTGAATTGAGTAAATGGATTACTTTATCTTCCAATGATGTTATACGTATATTTCGTTTATCAAAATCCTTAATTATTGTTTTCTCCTGCAACGCTTTCAATTCATTTACTTTCCCATCTACATACGCCTTTATTGTTAAGTCAAAATCATTTTCCGGTGGTAAAGAATTTTTGACTCGTTTTTGTTGTATATTTATATGTCCATCACTATCAAGATATACACCTGTTAGGTTTTCAAGTTCTCTTTTGAAAATTGAAGAAGAAAACTGTCTATTACTCGAAAAATGACCAAACTTGTCAATAGACATTTTGATAATAATTGAAATGTCTAGATGACTACTGTATTTATTAGTATATTATTTTCTCTTCACGCAACTCTTCTGTTATTGATAGAATTTCATTGGTATGATTGTTATTACCAGCAGCTTGTGAAGCTATTAAAAGTTGTAATCGTTCAACTAATTCGTTAACGTTATTCCAATAGACATAATTTGGTTTCTCCTGTTTTAACTTCATAAACATAGCACCACCCCCTCCTTTCTTGGTTTGAATTGGTGTAGATACAGCTGCAGGTTTTATTATTCTTGTTGTTGTTGTTGTTGTTGTTGACGATATCAAGGGTTTAATAATTTTAGTATATTTCAATGCACGAGTTCCTTTAATTTGTTTTTGGGGATCATAATCTCTTCTATGTACACTCGTTTCTTCTAAAATCTCTTTATATGAAACTAAATCAGTTTTAGAGTAGTTCGTTGGATGGTTATGAAAAATTAGAGAGTATAAACCAAATGTAAGAGGCCATGTACTCCCACTTGATAATATAATTTTTGTTTTTTTTACTTCTAATTGTTTGTTACCCAGCTCTAGTTTTGATTTAGACCCTGTTGGACCATAAGCCCTATCCAAGAGATTATCATTTAAAAGTTTATTTATACTTAAATTAATATTATTAGGTATTTGATCTTCATCACTTTCTATAATTTCTTCTTCTTCTTCTTCTTCTTCTTCTTCTTCTTCTTCTTCTTCCTTCTTCTTCTTCTTCTTCTTCTTCTTTTTACTTCTTCATTATCACTATCTTCATTTTCTATATTTGATTGAGAATAGTATATATCATTATCACTATCATCATCATTATCAGCATCATGATCAATAGTTGAATTATTAATAGAAGACTCTCCTTCTTGCTTTTTTATTCTTTCATACTTTATTTTTTTAATTTTATTATATTTGGTATGCTTTACATCTCTAACAAGTTCATGCAATGGTTCTGTAATAGGCTTAAAAGTGTCTTCCAAATGAGAGATATTATCATTTTTTGCCTGCTTCAATTCAGAAAATTTTCTTTTCAGAATATTTCTAGTTTTTGTCAACTGATCTAATATTTTCCTACTCATTTTATTGAATTTAGATGTCTATTTCTTTATGTTACTTCCTCAGTACTGTGGACAAATAGTAAATGTTTTAAATATTTATAACAATTGAGTTTGAGGTTTCAAAAATTTATACTTTATTTTCTTCTTCTTAGTTTACATTATTACATTTTATTATTTTTTTCTATTACTATGTTGTTATTACTTATTTTGACTATGTTGAAATGTTTATCCTTTAGAAGCTCAATTGTTTCATCTCTCATATTTGCATAACGTTCAGGTAAATACAAAATGTAGTCATCCAGTTCAAGAGCCAATGATTTTCCAATTCTGGTCTGCTTGCGTGTTGCTTTCACGATTGGATAGCGCACATCAGTCTCCATCTTACTTTTGCTTAGGAGTGGCTTCGATATCATCCCGTTGAACTCATTGACTGCATTCAATTCTTCCTGATTGCTCATTTTTTGTTGTAGATGTAGTTGTAGTTGTAGTTATAGTTCTAGTTGTAGTTATCGTTGTTGTTGTTGTAGTTATAGCTGTAGTTATCGTTGTTGTAGCTAGCACCAACAGATAGTTTGTAGACATCAACAGAGAGTTTGTAGATGGCAACTGAGTTCAAACAGGTATCAAGTACTGGTTTTATAGCCAGTGACAGAACCTGTCCTCGCTTCAGTACACACCCTCGCTCTTTCCATTGGATCTTCATTAGAACATCTCGATGTAGAGAGGGATAGAACATTCAACCCTCGTTCAACTGAGCTCAAACATGTAGCAAGTACCGGTTTTATGAGCAGAGAGAGAACACACTCACGCTCTTTCCATTGGATCTTCACTAGAACATGTCGATGCAGAGAGCGATAGAACATTCAACCCTCGTTTAACTGAGCTCAAACATGTAGCAAGTACCGGTTTTATGATCAGAGAGAGAACACACCCACGCTTTTTCATTGGATCTTCATTAGAACATGTCGATGCAGAGAGGGATAGAACATTCAACCCTCATTTTGTGTGTGTGTGTGTGTGTGTGTGTGTTCTCTTACTTCAAAGTTAGTAAAAAATGAAGTGCGAGATGGCCACAGTTGAATGTATTAAATTGTTTTTGTTCTCTAACATAGTTATAGTTAATATTTTTCCCCAAGTATTTCACAACTTCTTTTGGCGGTTGTAAATTCCCAAAACTATCAAAGTAGTGTATGCTCTTTCCGTTTTTATTATAAGCTACCCAATGTGTACCATCTGATGTTGAGTCGTCCAAGTTGACGATACCCGATTCACGAATCCATGGGGAACTTGGAAGTGAATCTCTCATAAATACACCTCTAAAATGGGAGATATGTTTTCGAGCAAACTTTTCAATATCAAAATTAGAAAGTGCTCTGTTGGGTAGCTTATCTAATAGTTTTTTGCTTTTCCTACACCCCCTCTAAACGGATTAAGATACAATCCATAACCTTTTTTATATGGTTTAAGAAACATACCATTTCCCACATGAATACTCTCCATTTTCTTATTATGTCGATTACTCTCTTCCAACTGTTTCTTTCCTGTGTTTGCATTGGTGATTGCTTTAGCAATAGCAGCACTACCAGAAGCAAGACTACCTAGAGCGCTGAGAGCAGTTAAAATGGGAACAAGTGGTAAAAAACCTCCAATTTTCGGTACATTAATTACCCTTGGAACTTTTATGTTTTTTTTCTGACGTCCAATTGATTTGCTAACTGCTTTGCGTGCAACCCTAATTGCATTCATCAAGTCTAATGGTTTCTTTTCTTTTAACGCTCGAATACCTGATTTGATAACATGTGAAATGTTCTTGATTCGCAGTTTACAACGTCTTTTCTTATTGTTCTTATTATTTTTTCCTCCCTTCTTCCTTTTTCTCATACCCATTCCAAATTTCCTTTTTGCTTTCATTATATTTGTAACAAAATAAGCTGACGATTTTTCTCCTAAACTAGAATCTTTTGCATTTACACGTTCCCAAGCCCTGTTTATCAACTCTTTATCAGCCTCGTGTCGTTGACTTAAGTCTTTATGCTGTGAATAAGCGATATCGTGTATTCTACAAGCCTCATCCAATTTATTTATTCCTCGATCGCCTCGTGCCAAACGTTTAGATAACTTTGTACCAGGACCACAAAAATTATAACCAGGTAGATGAGCTTCAAAAGGTAAGCCATTAATTATTTTATTTATAATACCACCACCTCGCTTCAAGTTTGAATTGCGACTGGAACAATTATAAAAGCGTTTACCCATTTTATTTGATGTTTAATCGATGAGCATTTCTCATTGAATGAAGTAAAGTGTGTGAGTGACAATGCGTTTAATAAAACAAAAACAAGATATTTGTATTAGAAACATTGAGAGTGGTAATGACAGTCAATCACTGTCTCAAAGATTACCACGTCATAGCCCCCTCTTACCTAATACAATAAGAGCACTTGTTGTTGGACCATCCAACTGTGGTAAAACTAATCTAATGCTCGGCTTAATCGAGAGCCCAAACGGTTTAAAATTTGAGAACATTTATCTATTCTCAAAGAGTTTGTATCAACCCAAGTACGAATATTTGGAAAAACTAGTGAAACCGATAAAAGGTATGGGGTACTATACTTTCTCGGAAAATGAAACAGTTTTACCACCCAACGAAGCTAAAAATAATTCAATTATGATTTTCGATGATGTTGCATGTGAAAAACAGAATAATATCCGTTCATATTTCTGCATGGGTCGTCATAATAATATTGATTCATTTTACTTATGTCAAACCTATACACATATCCCGAAACACCTCATTCGTGATAACGCAAATATGATAATAATGTTCAGACAAGATGATTTAAATATGCGACATATTTACCGAGACCACATTAATACAGATATGAGTTATGATGCGTTTCTGAAAATGTGTCAAAAGTGTTGGGAGGATAAATACGGTTTTCTGTTAATAAGCAAAGATAATGATATAGACAAGGGATATAGAAATTATCACTATCATCATCATTATCAGCATCATGATCAATAGTTGAATTATTAATAGAAGACTCTCTTTTCTTTTTTTTTCTTTCTTATTTTTCTCTATTTTTTTTTTAATTTTATTATATTTGGTATGCTTTACATCTCTAACAAGTTCATGCAATGGTTCTGTAATAGGCTTAAAAGTGTCTTCCAAATGAGAGATATTATCATTTTTTGCCTGCTTCAATTCAGAAAATTTTCTTTTCAGAATATTTCTAGTTTTTGTCAACTGATCTAATATTTTCCTACTCATTTTATTGAATTTAGATGTCTATTTCTTTATGTTACTTCCTCAGTACTGTGGACAAATAGTAAATGTTTTAAATATTTATAACAATTGAGTTTGAGGTTTCAAAAATTTATACTTTATTTTCTTCTTCTTAGTTTACATTATTACATTTTATTATTTTTTTCTATTACTATGTTGTTATTACTTATTTTGACTATGTTGAAATGTTTATCCTTTAGAAGCTCAATTGTTTCATCTCTCATATTTGCATAACGTTCAGGTAAATACAAAATGTAGTCATCCAGTTCAAGAGCCAATGATTTTCCAATTCTGGTCTGCTTGCGTGTTGCTTTCACGATTGGATAGCGCACATCAGTCTCCATCTTACTTTTGCTTAGGAGTGGCTTCGATATCATCCCGTTGAACTCATTGACTGCATTCAATTCTTCCTGATTGCTCATTTTTTGTTGTAGATGTAGTTGTAGTTGTAGTTATAGTTCTAGTTGTAGTTATCGTTGTTGTTGTTGTAGTTATAGCTGTAGTTATCGTTGTTGTAGCTAGCACCAACAGATAGTTTGTAGACATCAACAGAGAGTTTGTAGATGGCAACTGAGTTCAAACAGGTATCAAGTACTGGTTTTATAGCCAGTGACAGAACCTGTCCTCGCTTCAGTACACACCCTCGCTCTTTCCATTGGATCTTCACTAGAACATGTCGATGCAGAGAGCGATAGAACATTCAACCCTCGTTCAACTGAGCTCAAACATGTAGCAAGTACCGGTTTTATGAGCAGAGAGAGAACACACTCACGCTCTTTCCATTGGATCTTCACTAGAACATGTCGATGCAGAGAGCGATAGAACATTCAACCCTCGTTTAACTGAGCTCAAACATGTAGCAAGTACCGGTTTTATGATCAGAGAGAGAACACACCCACGCTTTTTCATTGGATCTTCATTAGAACATGTCGATGCAGAGAGGGATAGAACATTCAACCCTCATTTTGTGTGTATGTGTGTGTGTGTGTGTGTGTTCTCTTACTTCAAAGTTAGTAAAAAATGAAGTGCGAGATGGCCACAGTTGAATGTATTAAATTGTTTTTGTTCTCTAACATAGTTATAGTTAATATTTTTCCCCAAGTATTTCACAACTTCTTTTGGCGGTTGTAAATTCCCAAAACTATCAAAGTAGTGTATGCTCTTTCCGTTTTTATTATAAGCTACCCAATGTGTACCATCTGATGTTGAGTCGTCCAAGTTGACGATACCCGATTCACGAATCCATGGGGAACTTGGAAGTGAATCTCTCATAAATACACCTCTAAAATGGGAGATATGTTTTCGAGCAAACTTTTCAATATCAAAATTAGAAAGTGCTCTGTTGGGTAGCTTATCTAATAGTTTTTTGCTTTTCCTACACCCCCTCTAAACGGATTAAGATACAATCCATAACCTTTTTTATATGGTTTAAGAAACATACCATTTCCCACATGAATACTCTCCATTTTCTTATTATGTCGATTACTCTCTTCCAACTGTTTCTTTCCTGTGTTTGCATTGGTGATTGCTTTAGCAATAGCAGCACTACCAGAAGCAAGACTACCTAGAGCGCTGAGAGCAGTTAAAATGGGAACAAGTGGTAAAAAACCTCCAATTTTCGGTACATTAATTACCCTTGGAACTTTTATGTTTTTTTTCTGACGTCCAATTGATTTGCTAACTGCTTTGCGTGCAACCCTAATTGCATTCATCAAGTCTAATGGTTTCTTTTCTTTTAACGCTCGAATACCTGATTTGATAACATGTGAAATGTTCTTGATTCGCAGTTTACAACGTCTTTTCTTATTGTTCTTATTATTTTTTCCTCCCTTCTTCCTTTTTCTCATACCCATTCCAAATTTCCTTTTTGCTTTCATTATATTTGTAACAAAATAAGCTGACGATTTTTCTCCTAAACTAGAATCTTTTGCATTTACACGTTCCCAAGCCCTGTTTATCAACTCTTTATCAGCCTCGTGTCGTTGACTTAAGTCTTTATGCTGTGAATAAGCGATATCGTGTATTCTACAAGCCTCATCCAATTTATTTATTCCTCGATCGCCTCGTGCCAAACGTTTAGATAACTTTGTACCAGGACCACAAAAATTATAACCAGGTAGATGAGCTTCAAAAGGTAAGCCATTAATTATTTTATTTATAATACCACCACCTCGCTTCAAGTTTGAATTGCGACTGGAACAATTATAAAAGCGTTTACCCATTTTATTTGATGTTTAATCGATGAGCATTTCTCATTGAATGAAGTAAAGTGTGTGAGTGACAATGCGTTTAATAAAACAAAAACAAGATATTTGTATTAGAAACATTGAGAGTGGTAATGACAGTCAATCACTGTCTCAAAGATTACCACGTCATAGCCCCCTCTTACCTAATACAATAAGAGCACTTGTTGTTGGACCATCCAACTGTGGTAAAACTAATCTAATGCTCGGCTTAATCGAGAGCCCAAACGGTTTAAAATTTGAGAACATTTATCTATTCTCAAAGAGTTTGTATCAACCCAAGTACGAATATTTGGAAAAACTAGTGAAACCGATAAAAGGTATGGGGTACTATACTTTCTCGGAAAATGAAACAGTTTTACCACCCAACGAAGCTAAAAATAATTCAATTATGATTTTCGATGATGTTGCATGTGAAAAACAGAATAATATCCGTTCATATTTCTGCATGGGTCGTCATAATAATATTGATTCATTTTACTTATGTCAAACCTATACACATATCCCGAAACACCTCATTCGTGATAACGCAAATATGATAATAATGTTCAGACAAGATGATTTAAATATGCGACATATTTACCGAGACCACATTAATACAGATATGAGTTATGATGCGTTTCTGAAAATGTGTCAAAAGTGTTGGGAGGATAAATACGGTTTTCTGTTAATAAGCAAAGATAATGATATAGACAAGGGACGGTATAGAAAGGGTTTCAATCAATTCATAATCAATTAAGAATATAAGAGGATATATTGATTGTGCGAATGCTATTATTGCCCAGTTTATCATTAGATATCAAAATGGTTAGATCATTCACGCTCACATTAAATGGGAGTGAACCCATACTAAACACAAATTTTTTCCCGCCAATAGAACTGAATGGTGAATATGAGTGTGCACTCATTGATTTTCACATGTATAATTCAATACCCAATGTCGATGATAGCAACAACTTATTTCATATTGGTGATAAGATCATTGAAATTCCAACAGGATCATATGAACTAGAAGATATTTACGATTTTTTAAAAAACCAATTACTAGCAGATGGTCTTGATAACACATTCAAGATAGAAAGCAATAATAATACACTTAAAGTGCATATTTCTACAAGCACAGAACCTATTTATTTTGATAAAAATAGATCAATTGGAAGTTTATTTGGATTTAATAAGAGAATACTAGAAGCAGATAAAAAAATAACATATGTTTCTGACCAACCTGTAAACATTTTTAAAATAAATACAATACGCTTGGTGTGTAATATTGTAAGTGGTACATACATTGATGGCGGTCAGGATCATGCATTATACGAATTTGGTATTAATGTACCACCAGGGTATAAAATGAGTGTAACCCCTAATAATCTCATTTATTTACCAGTCAACACTAGAGAGATAAGAACTCTTTCTATACACATAACTGATCAAAACGGTGATTTAATAAACTTGCGAGGTGAAAAATATACAATTCGTATGCATTTAAGACTAATACAATGATTGTATACAATAAAAGAGCAGACACTTACATTCCGAAAGCCACTTCCATTCGAAAAGTTAAACGAAGAGGTTCAAAGAGGAAAAGCAATAAGCTAACATTAAAAAATAAATTGCTTCTAAAATCATTGGGATACAAGCTTCGAGTTTAATAACAAACATACTAATATAGAGAAATCATTATGATAATGAATGAAGTATTAGCTGTTCGAGAAAAAACCTACTCTGACGAAAGTATATCAAAAAAAGAGTATCATACCTATTCACCATACCAACAATCATTTAAGCCTAATGATGAAATCAGAATTACAATTCAAAACCAGGACTTGTATGTACTCCCTCACGAGAGTTTTATCAATTTTCATGGTGTCATTAGTAAAGTTAACGACGATAATTCAGTGGAAACTGCAAATGTTGTTACAAAACTACGAAACAATTGTATGGCATATTTTCTGGATGAAATACGTTATGAAATAAATGGTGTTGAGATTGATAGAACAAGATTTGTTGGTACTACTTCTACAATTAAGAACTATGTATCTTTGAATGAGCTGGAGAGTAAGAGACTTTACAATTCTGGATGGACTGGATCTGATAACATTACTTCTTCACAAAGTTATTTTGAATATTCTCTTCCACTAAAAAATTTACTTGGGTTTGCTGAAGATTTTAAGAAAGTTATATTAAACTGTAAACATGAACTAGTACTTTTGATATCTAAAAATATGAATGAAGTTTATGATAAAGACCACGCTGGTAATAATTTAAGACTGGAAATGTTGAGTATAACATGGAAAATTCCTCATGTAACCCCCAGTGATTCAGCTAAAATTAAATTGTATGATATAATAAAAAGCGGTGCTAATCTTCCATTAGCATTTCGTAGTTGGGATACCTATATTAACCCTAAACTTAGTCAGGGTACACATCAAATTTGGAATGTTAAACTAGCTGCTAATCGTGAACGACCTCGATTCGCATTAATTGCGTTTAAAGAAGGAAATAAGTTTATCACAAACAATTTAACCAATCTAAAAGTCTATCTAAATTCTGAAACATATCCATATGATGATTTAAAATTAGATTTTAACAAGAATCGTTTTGCACTCCTCTATGAAATGTATTCAAAGTTTCAAAATAGTTACTATAACCGAAACGAAACTCCATTGCTTTCCCCAATCGATTTTCTAAATAATGCTCCGATTGTTGTTGTAGATTTATCATATCAAAATGAAATGGTAAAATCTGGTCCCATTGATGTTAGGATATCAGCAGAGCTTAGTGCTACATCTAATGAAAGTGCACAGCTATATTGCATACTCTTACACGATCGGTTAGTTGAATACAACCCGTTGAATGGATTAGTTCACCGCATTGTTTAACGGATATTAACGAGAACAATCAGCAATAACAACAACAACAACATGTGTGAAGAAGAAATTGTATCGATTGATATTCAAGGGTTCTACGGAAACAATAAACAATTTATTTTAAAAGAAATTGGAGTGGTTTTTAGTAACACAAACGTTAACACACTCAATTCTCATTTCATTATACATTCCCCATATGATTTTACTAAATTAAATAAGCACTTGAGAAAAACTGCTGCTTGGATGACAAAGACCTATCATAAAATTTGGTGGAATGACGGTTTGAATTACTATAGAGAAGCACAACAACATATAAGAAAAATAACTAGTGGAAAACGAGTAATTTGTAAAGGATATGAAAAAAAACGTTTTCTAAAAAACTTTCTAAAAAACTATGATATAACAGATATTTATGAACTTGGTTCTCCTTCATTAAAAGAAATGAGTGGTAACCAGTTCCCATTTTGTTCACTACATTGTACGGAAGGGGTATGTGCATTGAATAATGCTCATAAAATTTTAGACTACTTTGAGAGTTGCGATAGAGAACATCTTTAAAAAAATGGAGAAAAACAATAACAATAATTTTACAAATTTAATAAATAAAATTAATATTTTAATATCAGACTTTGGAAATATATTAACTGAAGCGGATCTACAATTTCTTATCAAGTCAAGGAACATGTTCATGAAAGTTGGAAATTTCAATATTATAAAAACACAATTTGGAGAACATTTTGAATTCTGTAAATCTTGTTATGATAATACAGAAACATGTGCTTGCTTTCACTTTGTTATTCAACAACGTGATGTTAAAAAACTTATTACATCATATAAACTACATGTCTAAAATTCTTATATATAAGCTACCTTTGTCAAATTTAAACATTAAATAAAGAAAAAGAAACATAAGAAAAACTAGTTTATTTATTTATTTATTATAGTGGTGAAATTACATATAAACAGGGGAAAGATCATACGCATACACACACACACACACACACACACATTTGTCCTCTAACACATGTGCATACAAACACGATTATGTATGCATGATCACGTTTCAACCTTTTACCTTTGTTATGGAGGTGAAAAACGCATGCATTTTCCTTTAAATTCATCGATGCATTCAATCTGAGGCTCAGTTTAAAACACGACTTTGTAAAGAAGGAATCTAGCAACAGCAGCAGCAACATGAACGCAATAACAATTGAGGAGTTTCTGAATCAGTATTATGATATCATTCACCATCATGATCTGAAACAGATTGAGGAATTCCAATCATATATGAAGCTGGCGGAAAAGTCTCCATACCAGTTATCAATACATGGAAGTCATAGAACTTCATGTCCATGGTCTTCCAACGAGGCAACAGAAGGACCAGATACCTGTGCATGCAGCAGAGAAACATTTCGGCAAAACGAGGCTGAAAAAATTATGAATCATTATAATAAACTAAGCTTAAGATTCATAAAATAAAAAATTTTAGTTAAACCCTTTAACTGTTGTTGCTTTTTAACTGTTTAGCTGTTTAGCTGATTAGCTGATTAGCTGGTTAGCTGTTTAGCTGTTTAGCTGATAAGCTGTTTAGCTGTTGTTGTTTAGCTGATAAGCTGTTTAGCTGTTGTTGTTTAGCTGATAAGCTGTTTAGCTGATTAGCTGATTAGCTGATTACTGTTTAGCTGTTTAGCTGATAAGCTGATTAGCTGTTGTTATTGTTTACCTGTTAAACTGTTTAACTGATTTATAACAATTGAGTTTGAGGTTTCAAAAATTTATACTTTATTCTCTTCTTCTTACATGATAGTACTTAAACTAAATGAAAAATAAAAGGGGATAAATAAAAATAAATTTGTGGGGGCTCAGAATATGAGTTCTCACCCCCTTACTTTAATGTTGCAGGATCGAAATTAATCCCCCTCGACCGATAACCACTCGGAATGCGATGCCTTCGACTCGTAACATGAATCGGTGGTATCGGGTGGTGTCGTGGAGCTGTCGATCCTTGATCTGCTCCTCTAGTAACGCAGGGATGCGTCGCCCTTGCGTATGCACTCGCCACGACCGCGGCGCTTTCACCCAATCTTCTCCGGGCACGATATCTTCCACATCGATGGAGGGGCCCAGCATCTCTTCCATCTCTTTCCTACTGAAATGTAGGGCCTCTTCCCAGCTCTCCACTGGCTCTGGCAGTGTCTGGCACTCCAAAAACTCCTGGGCACAGGTATCCGCTGCCGTTCCTGCGTCACTCCACTTTAGGGCTCTGCCTGGGCGGGTGGATGAGATCCCATCTTCGTCACCCATGACTGCTCTTACCAGTGAGATGGCCGGGGGTGTGTGCGTTGTAGAGGAGATCTCCGGGACTGATACCGGGTGGATGCCGGGGAAGATCTCGGTGCTGATATCATCCTCGTCTATGAGGTCTTCATCTTCGATCGGTGGGAGGTCCAGGTTCTCTTCCTCTTGGCGGCGTATAGGCATTTCATTAAGCCATAGCTCCACGTCTCGTCGATTGAGTTGTCGGCGGTTTCGGCTTACCATTTCTTCTTACTATGTTTTCACTTTTTTCTCTGATGTAGCAAACGCAGTCTACTCAGTTTCGTATATTTTTTTGTACTAACAAAAATTTGCTCGCCGATCGCCTTAATATTGGCACAACGAGCCATGTTAGAAGATGAGTATACTATACCCTCCGTCTTAATTCACAAGAATTGTATAACATTGAATAGAAGGACAACAGCTTGCAATGTTTTGTTTACAAGAGAATACACACATTAACTTGTTAAACTAGGGTCTCCCGGACTGCCAAATTTCACGGTTAGCCTCACAAAAGGAACAATGCACAAGATATCTTGAGTCAAGTATTCACCCTCTAACACACAAAAACCTCTCAACCTTCCTCGAACACATTAACTTGTTGAACAAGGGTCTCCCGCACTGTCAAATATCACGGCTAACCCTACAAAAGGGACTGTTGGAGCTCGTCTATGTTAAACTAAGATAGAATTTAAGAGAGCACATGAAGTGTCGTCAAGTTGAGACGATCGGCAAATGCCGTCGTCTAATTCGGAGAGTGCGGTCGGACTGTGACCCACTCTCACCTATATTATACCATAGATTAGTTTCGTTTGAGCACTGAAGCCAACTACACATACTCGCATATTAAAAACATTTGAAGTCGAACTCCGCGTCCTTTTATTTATTTAATTAATATCGTTTCGATTTCTCTAAAAAAGCTTAGAGATTTTTCATTGGCGCCCGAGCAGGGACTCGAGATTCGGCGGTTTTTTATATATATCATATTGTCGGTTGTAGTTGGCTTCGCGCGTCGTGTGTGAAAAGTAAACACCAAAAAGTGAATTTTACTGGATTGACGTTTTCGCCAAAGGAGGTCATCAACGTTGGAAGCTTAAATGGAAGCTAGTCGTCGCTCTATGTCTATCGATTCTCTAGACAGCCTACAGGTATTCAGTATCAAAAATTGAGCAAGTCTTGTTGCTTGAAACGACGAAATTGTCGAAATAAATATAGGAGTACATAATCGCATGTACTAAGAGCTCAAATTTTGATACTTAGTCTTTGAATATTGCATGCAAGCTGTGTACCTGCATATGTATATACGTGTGTACGTGATTGCTTCTACACACATCGATACATTTGTATTTACATTGAAACATAAATATGTATGTCTACATACGTACATATACATAGATGCACATATGAGCAACTAACCCCAACAACAAAAGAACATTAAATACAAAAGGCCATAATACGTTGCATTTGTGTTATAATACTAACCTGCTTGCTTAAGTAATAAATAATAAGAAACAAAAACGGCAACATTTACCTCAGCTAAAAGTATAAAATTGGTGGCTTATATATTTATTAAATAATTGAGTGTGTGTGTGTAAATGCAAATTGTCGCTGTTCGATCTTCGGTTAGCGCATATATTACAATACATATTGACCGCTAACTAAGAACAGCTGTGAATACATAAACTGCATATGTGCGTGCATGCTAGAGTTTGCATATACACACATATAGTTGTTGTTGCGTTCGTTCACCTCGAACCTTCCTTTGGGCTCACATACTTTCGTTGTCTCGACTTCGCTTGCATTTGGCGCTTGCATTTCGTCACCCCGCACCCCGCATATTCTGTTGCTGTCTACAAACGTAGCACAGAAAACGTTTGATTTGATTTTCGTTTTCTCTTGTTTCTCTTTTCGTTTGTTTGATATACACACCACTTAGAGTGCGTGTGCATATATTCTTTTGTGACATTGCATACCCCGCACCCCGCATTTTACATTGCTGCCTACAAACGTAGTTACAGCAAAAGTTTAGCCTGCTTATTCTCGGATCGCTTGGATCACTTTCGTTTGTTTGCTCACACAACGCATAGTTTGCGCGTGTGTGTGTATAAGCAAGTTAGATTTACATAGTCAGCGCCGTTGCGAGGGTAGCTCACAAAGTTTGTGACACTTATTCCTTTTTGATTTCTACAAGTGTTTCCTTTAGTCAACATGTCTGAGACCGAAAAGACAAGTGAAAAGCCACAAATCAGCAAGACAAGTGCAAAATTACAAATGTGCTTGCAAAGATTTGACAAAGTTAGTGCTGATATTGCTCGTATGCAAACAGCAATTAAAGCAAAGACCATTTCATCTGATAAAACAGAGTTAGCGTGCCGATTAGAGCTTTTAGAAGGATATATACAAAAGGCAATGGATTTACAGACTGATCTGGATTACTTAAGCCCTCTTAATGATTCTAGAGGGCCATTAGAGGACTTGTGTGTCGTCACAAGAGCGTTGTACATTAACGCATCCAAGCCGACCTCAGGGCCAAGAACTGATCATGATTGCTCCGTAGTTTCGAGCCACCGATCCCAATTGCCGAAAATGCGTTTGCCAACATTTAGTGGCAAACATTCGGAGTACAAAAATTTTATGTGCCTGTTTGAAAGCTTAGTCGATAATGACAATTCCTTATCAAACGTCGAAAAGTTCAATCACTTAGTTTCGTGTTTGTCAGATGAAGCATTAGGGGTAGTTAAGCCGTACCAATTAACGGATTGTAACTACCCAAAGGCCCTCGCTAGTCTCAAAGCAGTGTATGACAACAAATGTCTTATATTCTTTGATACAGTTTCTCAATTGTTTGATATACCTAGCATGACAAAACCATCTGCATCGAGTTTAAGATCGATCATAGATACGGTGTCTGCTATTTATTCTTCGTTGTCGTCGTTAGGAAACGACAAAGACATTGCTAATGCAATGATAATTCACATGGTCATGGCAAAGGTAGACCATGTTACCAAATCTCGTTTTGAAGAGCAGCTTGACTATGACATGCTGCCATCTTGGGAAGATTGTGCTAGACAATTGAATAAAAGATATCAGTATCTGTCAGCAGAAGAGTCAACTCGGGACAAAACAAGGTCGCGAGTTGACGCTAAGAAGCCCCATCAGTCTAAATCGTCCTTTGCTTGTGCTGATGGAGGGCGTTCATCATCGTCTGTGTGCGTCTTCTGCAAGTCAGAAACGCACAATCTTGATACGTGTCCATCGTTTGCTGCTATATCAGTTATGCAACGTTTTGAATTCGTCAAAACACAAAAGTTGTGCCTAAATTGTTTGGTTGTGGGGCATACGGTGTCACAATGTAAGGCATCAAAATGTCGAATTTGCTCGAAGCCTCACCATTCGTTGCTGCACAGGTATACTACCTCTGCTCAAGGTGAGGTATCCACACTTCAAGCGACTATGTCAGACGCGTATTTGGGGCATGTAGTAACCAATGAACAAATTGTTCTCGCCACAGCTGTCGTTAATGTAAAAGACAGATTTGGCAAGCTGCATCCTGCACGAGCCTTACTTGATAGTGGCTCCCAAATCAATTTGATGACTGAGAGTATGGCACAGATGTTACGACTCAAGCGGGAGCCAACATCTCTAGCTATATCGATGGTTGGTGGTGCAACAATAGATAGCAAAAATAAGGTATGTGCTTCTATTCAGTCACGCATAAATTCACGCAACTTTTCGGCGGAATGTTGGGTATTGAAATCCATCTCAACAACACAGCCTGGACATTCAATGGGTATTTCAAATTGGAAAATACCCAAAAATATAAAACTGGCAGACCCAGAATTCAATAGACCAGCGAAGGTGGACATTCTTTTGGGAGCAGAATTGTTCTACGAATTATTGTGCGTTGGGCAAATAAAATTAGGTTCTGAACTTCCTATAATGCAAAAAACGCTGCTAGGATGGATAGTAGCAGGCAAATGTACTGGACAAGTGCCTAGGCATCAGTTCAGTGGGTGTTTAATGGCCCAAACTAATTGTTCTCTCGATTCGTTAGTTAACCGTTTCTGGGAATTGGATCAATATCCATTCGAATCGAAGGCTGTTCGCCAAACAGCTGAACAACAGGCTTGTGAACTGTTCTTCGAGAAAACTGTAAAGCAGTTATCTTCTGGTCGTTTCCAAGTGGATCTCCCTTTCAAGACCGATCCAAAGGTTCTTGGCCTGTCCTTTCAAACTGCTGAAAGGCGTTTTTTGCAACTTGAGCGTAAATTATCAAAGGATGCAGTTCTTAAAAACATGTACCATGACTTCATGAAAGAATATTTAGATTGGGGACACATGTCCATTCTGAAGTCAACTCCTCTAGAACAGCATTATTATACTTCTTATCAATGCGTTCTTAGGCCTGAAAGTTCCTCCACCAAGCTTAGTGTAGTTTTCGACGCTTCTAATAAGACGTCAACAGCTGTTTCACGTAACGAAACACTGATGGTGGGGCCGACAATTCAGAGGGAGCTATATTCAACCCTGATTAATTTTCGGTTGAATAAGTATGCCGTTACTGCTAACATTTCAAAAATGTATAGGCAGATAAATGTCTCTGAAAAAGACAGAAATTTCCAACTTATTCTGTGGAGAGTAAATGTTTCAAAAAATATTCAGGCATACCGACTTAATACAGTCGCATACGGTACAGCTTCTGCACCTTTTCTGTCGATACGCTGCTTGTTTGAGTTCAAAATGAAAACTTCGGAAGATAAAAAAGGTGTGACGGTTGGCACACTAGCGGAAGTTCCGCAAAATTGTTTTGTGGAGTTGATACATCGTCACTCCAACTTTGCTAAGCTAGTTCGAATAGTCGCATATATGCTTCGTTTTTGCTTCAAACGGCTCAGACCAGACTCTCGTGTGGTATCGTCATTAGAAAGGAAAATTTCGTTCCTTAAATTACCAAGCATAGTACAAAGCATTACATTTAGAGTATCTGGTGTAGACTTTTGTGGGCCGTTCTTTATCAGCTATAGGATCAGAGGTAGACCACCTGTAAAAACGTATGTTGCCGTTTTTGTTTGTTTCGCCTCAAAAGCAGTTCACTCGGAACTTGTCAGAGACCTATCCACTGATTCCTTTTTGAATATTTTTAAAAGGTTCATTTGGAGGCGCGGACGACCCGAGACGATGTTCAGCGACAATGCAACGAACGTCGTGGGAGCGAGCAACATGCTGAAGGAGCTGCAGGCGGCACACCTGGAGAGCAAGGAGCGACTGACAGGGTACGCAGCGGAGCGAGGGGTGCACTGGAAGTTTATTCCCCCTCGAGCACCGCACTTCGGAGGACTGTGGGAAGCAGCGGTGAAGGCTGCCAAGCACAGGCTGGTGCGAACGCCGGACGAGTTGAGCACGCATCTGGTGGACGTCGAAGCGTTGCTCAACTCCAGACCACGTCTCGTCGACAGCACCGATCCCAACGATGGCGAGAGGATCACACCAGGGCATTTACTCATCGGGCAGCCTTTGCTTGCGCTGCCGCACGGATCAGGACCAGAAGAGTCGAGCAACAAGCCAGGACGCGCGTACTGGAAGCGGTGGCAGCAGTTGTCGGCGCTCAGACTGCACTTCTGGCGCAAGTGGTCCAAAGACTACCTGCTCAGTCTGCAGCAGCGCACACAGTGGACCAAAGGCGAGGCCAATCTGGTGGAAGGCGCGGTCGTCATGGTGCACGACGAGAACGCACCCCCGCAACGATGGACCATCGGGCGCGTAACGCGCATAGTCCCAGGGGTCGACGGCAAGGTTCGGGTAGTGGACCTAAAAACACCAGCAGGCGCAATTAGACGGCCTATCCACAAGCTGGTCTTGCTCCCGACTTGTTAAAGACCGGAGCTCTTCAACGGGGCCGGAATGTTGGAGCTCGTCTATGTTAAACTAAGATAGAATTTAAGAGAGCACATGAAGTGTCGTCAAGTTGAGACGATCGGCAAATGCCGTCGTCTAATTCGGAGAGTGCGGTCGGACTGTGACCCACTCTCACCTATATTATACCATAGATTAGTTTCGTTTGAGCACTGAAGCCAACTACACATACTCGCATATTAAAAACATTTGAAGTCGAACTCCGCGTCCTTTTATTTATTTAATTAATATCGTTTCGATTTCTCTAAAAAAGCTTAGAGATTTTTCAGGGACAATGCACACTTGTTCAGTTTCACACGCTCACCTCGCAACCTTTAATACCGCACACGCACACACACCCTCGAACACATTTACCCCGTGGCACGTGCGCATGCGCACTTGTTGAACTTGTTGCACCAGAACCCGCGCCCATTGTCCTAGAACCCGCGCCCATATTACACCTGACCTTTTTTACCCCTCACCTCACCTTTTTATCCCTCACCTGACCCTTTTTACCTACATGACAGGGGACCACCTCACGTACCTGACCCTTTTTATCCCTCACCTGACCCTTTTTATCCCTCACGTACCTTTCTACCGGAAACCACCTCACCCTACTTTTTGTCCAAGAAAATCCCTCACCCCACTTTTTGTCCCAGAACCCGCATTCTTTATCTACTTACCTGCATATGTATATACGTGTGTACGTGATTGCTTCTACACACATCGATACATTTGTATTTACATTGAAACATAAATATGTATGTCTACATACGTACATATACATAGATGCACATATGAGCAACTAACCCCAACAACAAAAGAGCATTAAATAACCAGTAAGAAAAGCAACAGTCGCGCAGCACGCGACAGTGGGATACCCTTCGACCTATATTCCCGTGTAGTTTAATTTGTTAAATTTATACACATATGCATATGCACATGCTTTATAATTATTTCCAACAGATGGCGCTCGTGTTTTGCGTTCCCACGCCTCCCTTGTTAGCTGACACAAGCACTTGGTTTTATGCTTATACTTTCTTAAATAACTTCTGTGTTTATTGTCCGATCGGATTGTAATTTGGTGAATACGTAGATCTTTTAATCAGCTTAGTTTGTGGCAAATTATAAGGTTTTATCTTTCATATGCCGCTTACAAATTGAGTTCAAAAATTAAATTATTGATTTACGGGGGCGGTGGGCGTGGCACCTAACATTTGAAATAAACTTCATCTGCTTATAGTACACAGGAGTCTTCCTGCCAAATTTAGTAACTCTAGCTTTTATAATAGCTGAGATCTGTGCGTTCACACAGACAGACGGACAGACAGACAGGCAGACAAACAGACATGGCTCAATCGACTCGGCTTGTGATCCTGAGCAAGAATATATATACTTTATGGGGTCTCCCACGCCTCCTTCATACATTTGCACAAAGTTAGTATACCCTTTTTGACCATTTTCAATGGTCGAAGGGTATAAAAAAGGCCATAATACGTTGCATTTGTGTTATAATACTAACCTGCTTGCTTAAATAATAAATAATAAGAAACAAAAACGGCAACATTTACTTTAGCTAAAAACATAAAATTGGTGGCTTTTATATTTATTCAATAATTGAGTGTGTGCGTGTAAATGCAAATTGTCGCTGTTCGATCTTCGGTTAGCGTATATATTACATATTGACCGATAACTTGGAACAGCTGTGAATACATAAACTGCATATGTACGTGCATGTTAGAGTTTGCATATACGCACATACAGTTGTTGTTGCGTTCGTTCACCTCGTACCTTCCTTTGCACTATGGGGACTTTGACCAGTTTTTTTTACAATAATGTGTTTTTCAAAAGTATGCAAATTTGCAGTATTTTGTTATTAATACATTGGAAATACTTCAAACTATTATGTTACAGCCCGGAAATGTTAACTTAACAGTGCACTGTTAATATAACAGCTGTTAAAGTCAGCTGTTGCGAGCAAACGCAACGTGGCTGCATTGCGCGCAATATTGAGCTAAACTTTCAAAGTTCTTAATTTTCAAAAGAAAATCACAAAATAATAAAATTTGAAATGGATAATCAATCTACAGGTTTTTACTATGTGTTGCTATTAATAAATTGTTTGTTTTGTGCGTGTTCTTTTAACAATTTGTACATTTAGAAAGTGGTGTTTACATGTAGTTTTTTGAAATAAATTTCAACTTTGAGAAGAGCTACAAAAAAATGTTCAACTTTGTTCACTAAGTGTTTATATACATGTGGTAGAGGGTTTAATTCTTAACTCAGGCTATATAGTCTATATCTGCGTTTTTTGCGGGTTTTCAAGAAATTTAATTTTTTAGGGAGCAATATCTTGATTGCCAATGCGGCTCTGCTGGAAGTTTGGCGCAAGCAAACGTCTGCGCGTCAAAAGGAAAATGCTATTTAAACTTTTATTAGTGGACGTTTGTCTGACAGCAACCTGGCATTAAATGAGCGATACCTAAAGGAAAAATCAAGAATGTATTCCCTAAATTTAATGCGAAAATGGAAAAAATGCAATCGTAAAATTATAGAATTTTCAATAGTACATTCAAAGTAGTTAGAAGAACACTTGGTCCTAAAAGTAAGAGGCTATTATAAAAAGCAAAAAAGTCAACTGGACGCCCAAAAACATTATATTATTTAAAAAGTTCAAGTGGCCGAAGACATCAAGCAGACGAACTTGCAAGGCCGCAATGTCACAATGAACGCCTTTTGGTTCAAGCTGCAATGCTAGCTGCACGGAAGCGCGGCTTGCTAGATCTTGCAGCCATTTTAAAATTGCTTTTTTTTAATCCAGCTAAGGCCAAAAGCATTAGAAAATTAATATTAAAGCCCGTCGAACTGCCAGTGCGTTCTTCTACTGATGAAGCTTTGGCATTAATTCTCGATCAAGGCTTCACAAAAGAACAATATTGCGCTATTCGAGAGGAAGCAAGGTGCAGGAAAGCTGACATTTTTCCTTTTTATAAGGAAGTTGCGCAAAAAAAAAAAAGGTTTGCCGACCAGCTAATATTAATATTACAGACACCGTAGCAAAAGTAGCTCTTCAAAACCTTTTAGACCATACCATAGCTCGAATAGTGGCTTGTCAAAGAGAGGTTATTGCAGCGGCAATGCATAATCAGCAAGCAGACTTCTTGTCAGCCGAATTAGTTTTAAGCTATGGCTTTGATGGTAGTACGGGTCAAGCAAATTATAATCAGGCATTCACTGACAGCCAGTCATACGAGTATAATGCAGATTCAGCACTCTTTGCTACGACAGTTATGCCGCTCCGTCTTGTTGATTCATCCAATAACATACTATGGAATAATCGTACTCCGCAGAGTATACGATTTTGTCGACCCTTAAAACTCGAGTTTCTAAAAGAAACAAGGGATGTTATTATGAGAGAGAATTTGCATATGCAAGAGCAAATTAAAAATTTAATACCAAGCAAAGTAATCCTCAGTAATAACAAATGCATTTATGTAAAGTTTAGTCTTTACTTAACTGTTATTGATGGCAAAGTGCTTAACGCCTTAACGAATACCAAATCGTCCCAAGCTTGTCCATTTTGTAATGCCACACCTAAAGATTTTCTTGGAAACAGAAACTTTAAGTGTCTTCAGTTTGTTCCTGTCTTGAAAATTTGAAATATGGATTAAGCCCACTTCATTGTTGGATTCGATTTTTGGAATTCGTTCTTAATACAGGGTACAAAATTAACGTAAGAAAGTGGAGAATCGTAGATGAAGTCGACAAATTTCATCCAAATATCTCCAGTAGTTTGAGAGTTATTAATTTTTGTAAAAAAAACCGGTCAAAGTCCCCATAGTGCTTTGGGCTCACATACTTTCGTTGTTTCGACTTCGCTTGCATTTGGCGCTTCTCGCATTTCGTCACCCCGCACCCCGCATATTCTATTGCTGTCTCAAACGTGGCACAGAAAACGTTTGATTTGATTTTCGTTTTCTCTTGTTTCTCTTTTCGTTTGTTTGATATACACACCACTTAGAGTGCATGTGCATATATTCTCTTGTTGCATTGCATACCCCGCACCCCGCTTTTTACATTGCTGTCTACAAACGTAGTTACAGCAAAAGTTTAGCCTGCTTATTCTCGGATCGCTTGGATCACTTTCGTTTGTTTGCTCACACAACGAATAGTTTGCGCGTGTGTGTGTATAAGCAAGTTAGATTTACATAGTCAGCGCCGTTGCGAGGGTAGCTCACAAAGTTTGTGACACTTATTCCTTTTTGATTTCTATGAGTGTTTCATTTAGTCAACATGTCTGAGACCGAAAAGACAAGTGAAAAGCCACAAATCAGCAAGACAAGTGCAAAACTACAAATGTGCTTGCAAAGATTTGACAAAGTTAGTGCCGATATTGCTCGTATGCAAACAGCAATTAAAGCAAAGACCATTTCGTCTGATAAAACAGAGTTAGCCTGCCGATTAGAGCTTTTAGAAGGTTATATACAAAAGGCAATGGATCTACAGACTGATCTGGATAATTTAAGCCCTCTTAATGATTCTAGAGGGCCATTAGAGGACTTGTGTGTCGTCACAAGAGCCTTGTATATTAACGCATCCAAGTCGACTTCAGGGCCAAGACCTGAGCATGATTGCTCCATAGTTTCGAGCCAGCGATCTCAGTTGCCGAAAATGCGTCTGCCAAAATTTAGTGGCAAACATTCGGAATACAAAAATTTTATGTGCCTGTTTGAAAGTTTAGTCCATGACGACAATTCCTTGTCAAACGTCGAAAAGTTCAATCATCTAGTTTCTTGTTTGGCAGATGAAGCATTAGGGGTAGTTAAGCCGTATCAATTAACGGATTGTAATTACCCAAAGGCCCTCGCTAGTCTCAAAGCAGTATATGACAATAAATGTCTTATATTCTTTGATACAGTTTCTCAATTGTTTGATATACCTAGCATGACAAAACCATCTGCATCGAGTTTAAGATCGATCATAGATTATTATTATTATTATTTTGAAGAGGGAGTCTCCCAGCAGAGAAGTGCTAGGCACTGCGACCAGAGAGGTCTTTTGTGCCTGTAATGCTCTCCCTATCTTGACAAAAGCTGTTCTGCTTCCCTAATGAAGCATAACAGGTCTTTCGTCGAGGAATGGACAATGTGCTCGGGAACTGCGATTTCCACGTGCAGATGCTTCCTCCTAACCCAAACCAAGGCTGGACAATCACATAGAATGTGTTTGGTGGTTTCGTCGTCCTCTCTACAGAGCCTGCATTCTGTATCTGAGGACAGACGCATTTTTGCGAGGTGATAGTTCACCACGTGGTGACCACTAAGGTAACCTATAAGGAGATAGAGATCTCTCCTGGAGAGTAGGTTTGTTCTTCGTTTAACCGAGGGATTTGTAAGCTCTTTAGCCTGCCTCATCCCTGGTTGGAAGAACCAATAGCGTTCGGTCAACCTAACCGCCCATGCTTTCACAATGGATGAGATGGTTGACCACCCCACGCCGCAGAAGGGTTCGGGGCCATGCAAAGGGGCTGATGACCCCGCCCTCGCTAGTTCATCCGCTAGCTCATTGCCCTGGAAACCAGAGTGTCCAGGTACCCATAGGAGGGTAACTTTGTTCCTGTTGGAGAGCCTCTGGAGGCAGTTCCAACAGTCAGCCACCATACGCGAACCTACTCTTTTTGAGGAGAGGGCTAGTATGGCCGCTTTGCTATCCGAGAAGATATAAATGTTTGCTCCTCTAATCCCCTTCTCAAGGATAAGACGGCAGCAGAACTCGATGGCATGAACCTCGGATTGAAAGACTGTGGGCCATTTGCCCATAGCAATCGAGGTTTTGGAGTTGGGACCATGTACCCCAGCTCCAACCCCCTGATCAGTCCTTGACCCATCGGTATACCAGTGTATGCCATGAGGGTCACTGATGGGGTTGCCGGCATCCCAGTCCCTTCGGTCTGGGATGAGAGTTTTGAATTTGGCGCCAAAGAAGAGTTCCTTGGTCATAGAATCTGATCTAGAGCAGATCTCTAAGCCAGGAATGTCTTTGATTAATCTAGCATGCCCTGATTCGGTAGCTAGAAGCCCAGATTGGAGCTTAATTCTAAGAAGGCTCATAGCAGCAACTTCTTTTATTCGGATGTGCAGTGGAGTCAGGTTCAAGATTGACTCCATTGCTACTGTGGGACAGGTGCGAAGTGCACCCGTCAGAGAGAGGCAAGTCCTGTCAGATATCGCACGGATATTCGACCCTCTTGGACTTTTGGCTCCTATCATCGTTCAATTCAAAATATTGTTCCAAAATCTTTGGCTTCTTAATTTGGATTGGGACTCACCACTTCCCAATAAGTTAGCCAGCAATTGGCTCAAATGGCGTGCTGATCTGGATACATTGAAGGATTTTAAACTATCACGGCTGGTTGTCAACGACGCAGACAACATTCAACTGCATGCATTCTCCGATGCATCTACCAAGGCATACGCTGCTGTGGTGTACAGCAGAGTTACTCACAAAGATGGTTCCATTTCAGTATCGTTGATGACATCAAAGACAAGGGTGGCTCCCCTGAAGCAGCAATCAGTGCCGCGCCTAGAGCTCTGTGCAGCTCTGCTTTTGAGTCAGCTTATACGCTCAATCAAGGCCGCACTTCGAAACACGGATATAACAGTGTATGCATGGTGCGACTCTACGATCGTACTTTCCTGGCTATCATACGTCCCAGCTCAATTAAAAACCTTCGTTGGAAACCGAAATTCTCAAATTCTGGACATCATTCCAAGGCATGAGTGGCGACATGTTGACTCAAAATCCAATCCAGCAGACTGTGCTTCCAGAGGCATGATGACTGCAGAACTTATCAAGTTCCCATTGTGGTGGAACGGACCATCGTGGCTATGGGACAAGGATCAATTTCTGGAAAAGGTGAACAATTCACAGCATGGCTCGTTTATTCCAGATAAACGCATACAAGACGAAGTCAAAATCAATTGTTTGACAACAGTGGCTGGAGAAATTCCAGTGAATCGAATTGATGAACTCATTCAACGATGTTCATCCTGGTCAAGGCTCGCATGAAGAACCCATCCATGAAGGAAGGCTCAAACTCACTTAAGTTTGAGGAATTGCAAGCAGCACGGAATGTTTGTTTGCGACAGGCACAAACATGTTTTCAGGAGGATTACAAATCAATTCTCAACAATCAATCACAGAAGAGCGGATCTCATCTAGCCAAACTCTCACCAATGATAGGCAAGGACAATCTACTACGGGTCGGTGGGCGGTTGCGTTACTCGCAGCTGCCAGCAGAGACAAAACATCCGATTTTGTTACCGAAGCATCATCGTATTACTCATCTCATTCTGGAGCATGAGCATCGCAGGAATCTACACCCCGGCGTATCAGCACTTGTCGTTATAGTTCGACAGAACTTTTGGATACTGGGCGCAAGGAATCTCATTCGGAAACTGACACACGACTGCTTGGAATGCTTTCGGCAAAGGCAGCACAAGGCATATCAAAAAATGGCGGATTTGCCCAGAGTACGCATAACTCAAGCGCTTCCATTCGTCAATACTGGCTGCGATTACGCTGGACCATTTCTTTTGAAGGATGCAAAGGTGCGCAAGCCGCGCATAAGCAAGGGCTACATATGCCTATTCGTTTGCCTAATCACCTCGGCAATACACTTGGAACTTGCCACTGATTTATCCTACCAGAGGCAGATACGCAACACATTGCAATTAACCGTTTGGGCTACTGGCAAAGCATTCAGTCCATGTATCAAGGATTCTCGAAACAGTGGCATCAGGAGTATCTTACTACTCTGCAACAACGTCCCAAATGGAACACACCAACTCCTAATGTTTCAGTCGGAAATGTCGTGCTTATCAAGGAAGCAAATACACCACCGGCATCGTGGCACATAGCCCGAGTTATCGAAACATATCCAGGAAAGGACAATTTAGTAAGAGCTGTTAAACTAAGGACAGCGTCAGGAGAGTTTATTCGACCTATCACTAAGGTTGCCGTCTTGCCTTACTCAGAAACAATGTTTCAGGGCGGGCCGGGATGTTGAGGAATGGTGGCAACTCTGTTATTTGCCAATTTTAATCATTCACATGTAAACTTAAAACTTAACATCTTTAAATGTATCGATACCGCTGCGACGGTCATTCACACAAAACCTATGTTACAAATTTAGTATAAAGAGAGCTTTCAATTGTGCAAGATCAATTTGAATACAGTCCACTAAAAATATCGAGGCGACGTTTTATTCCAAACCAACGACTGTACAGAAGAAAGGCGAATTTTTTGTTATGGTTGCGGAAGGCCTGATACTTATAAGCCAAGTTGTCCGAAATGTCAAAATCAAAAAAAATTGGGGACTCGAGCACCAGTCGACAGTGCTCGGAAAAAATATTTGTAGACCGACACAACAGCACAGCTTTGAAGGATACTCCGGAAAACCATACCCAGCCAGAACATTTAAGTTTACCTGACGTTCAGAATATATCCTCAGATATTACTAGTTCCCGAAACAAAATATTCGCAAATGAAATTAGCAAGGCCTCACGATCACGTCTTCGTCGCAAAGAATATACAAGAATGCAACGGCACGAGCGTGCGAAATTAGTTTCTGCCATTGTAGAAAATCCATTAGACGTTAGACCATACGCAGAGGTGACCATTATTATTATTATTTTCTATGAGGGAGTCTCCCAGCAGAGAAGGTGCGAGGCACTGCGACCAGAAAGGTCTTTTGTGCCTGTAATGCTCTCCCTATCTTGACAAAAGCTGTTCTGCTTCCCTAATGAAGCATAACAGGTCTTTCGTCGAGGACTGGACAATGTGCTCGGGAACTGCGATTTCCACGTGCAGATGCTTCCTCCTAACCCAAATCAAGGCTGGACAATCACATAGAATGTGTTTGGTGGTTTCGTCGTCCTCTCTACAGAGCCTGCATTCTGTATCTGAGGACAGCCGCATTTTTGCGAGGTGATAGTTCACCACGTGGTGACCACTAAGGTAACCTATAAGGAGATAGAGATCTCTCCTGGAGAGTAGGTTAGTTCTTCGTTTGACCGAGGGATTTGTAAGCTCTTTAGCCTGCCTCATCCCTGGTTGGAAGAACCAATAGCGTTCGGTCAACCTAACCGCCCATGCTTTCACAATGGATGAGATGGTTGACCACCCCACGCCGCAGAAGGGTTCGGGCCATGCAGAGGGGCTGATGACCCCGTCCGCTAGCTCATTGCCCTGGAAACCAGAGTGTCCAGGTACCCATAGGAGGGTAACTTTGTTCCTGTTGGAGAGCCTTTGGAGGCAGTTCCAACAGTCAGCCACCATACGCGATCCTACTCTTTTTGAGGAGAGGGCTAGTATGGCTTGGCTATCCGAGAAGATATAAATGTTTGCTCCTCTAATCCCCTTCTCAAGGATAAGACGGCAGCAGAACTCGATGGCATGAACCTCGGATTGAAAGACTGTGGGCCATTTGCCCATAGCAATCGAGGTTTTGGAGTTGGGACCATGTACCCCAGCTCCAACCCCTGATCAGTCCTTGACCCATCGGTATACCAGTGTATGCCATGAGGGTCACTGATGGGGTTGCCGGCATCCCAGTCCCTTCGGTCTGGGATGAGAGTTTTGAATTTGGCGCCAAAGAAGAGTTCCTTGGTCATAGAATCTGATCTAGAGCAGATCTCTAAGCCAGGAATGTCTTTGATAAGTCTAGCATGCCCCGATTCGGTAGCTAGAAGCCCAGATTGGAGCTTGATGCGAAGAAGGCTCATAGCAGCGGCTTCTTGAATTTGAATGTGCAGCGGTGTCAAATTTAGAATTGACTCCATAGCTGCTGTGGGACAGGTGCGAAGTGCACCCGTTAGAGAGAGGGAAAGCAGCCTATGCAGTTTAGTGCATTTCTTAATGGCGGTGACCTGCGTGACCTTGGGCCACCACACAATAGCGGCGTAGGTGACGATGGGTCTTACCATCATCTCAAATAACCACCGAATGGTGCATGATTTGAGACCCCAGGTCCTACCAAAGAATCTTCTACATGCCCACATGGCATGAGTTGCCTTTGATAGGGTGTTGTTTAGATGGGAATTCCAGTTCAGTCTTTTATCAAGAGTTACCCCTAGATATTTGACTTCGTTGGAGAGTCCCACGGGAGAGCCGCCAATATGCAATTGACCTATGTCAACAGAATAGCGCTTAGTGAAGGGTACGATAATCGCCTTTTGTGGATTGATGCTAAGACCTACATCTTCGCACCATCTACTAACCGTGTTCAGAGCAGATTGCATCAGTTCTGTCACGGTGTTGGCAAAGTTCCCGTTCACTATGAGAGCCAGGTCGTCAGCATAGCCGATTGCTTGCACGCCCTGTTCGGCGAGAATACTCAGTAGCTCATCAACTACTAAGGACCAGAGTAGGGGGGATAGGACATCCTTTAACCGCACTAATGAAAGCGGTCGTGGAGTCCAAGGTAGATGAAATAGTCCGATGTTTGAGCATAGCATCAATCCATCGGATTATAGGACGGGCGATATTTCTGCGTTCCAGCGCAGCAGAAATAGACCCGTAGCCGGTATTGTCGAAGGCACCCTGTATATCAAGAAAAGAGCACAGAGCAATATTCTTGGATATGAAGGCTCCCTCGATTTTACCAACTAGCTTGTGGAGAGCGACCTCAGTCGATCTTCCGGCTATGTACGCAAACTGCGTGGGATGCAGAGGATGAGTTTTCTGCAGAGAGCACCGAATGTGCAGGTCTACGAGCCTTTCCGCTGTTTTAAGCAGAAAGGAGGTGAGACTGATCGGCCGATATGACTTAGGCTGGTCAGAGGGACGATTCCCTTGTTTAGGAATAAATACCACATTGACTCTCCTCCAAGAGATAGGTATGTATCCCCAAGTGAGACTGGCTCTAAGGAGACCGACCAGCGGATCGAGAGTGTGATCCAGGCTGTTCTGTAGAAGGGCTGGAAATATCTGATCGCCCCCTGGGGCTTTAAAGGGAGCGAAGGAATTTACAGCCCATTTGACCTTTTCAGGGTCGAAGATAGTCCCTGACAGACTGGACCCACGTGAGTCCGGTGACAGGGTGGCGTCATCGTGACTGGATAGATCTGGGTTCGCCACCGAACCTGGGAAGTGGACTTGAAGAAGAAGGTCAAGTGCTTCCCTGCGATCTTTAGTGAAAGAGCCATCCGCTCTTTTGAGTAGCCCTATCCCATTAGACGACCCTTTGGCCAATACTTTGTGGAGCCTCGCTGCCTCTGGTAGCGATTCAATGCTACCACAGTAGCTGCGCCACGTATCGCGCTTAGCACGCCTAATGGTTTTGTTGTAATTAGTGAGAGCGTCCCTATAGACGTCCCAACTGATGCGGTTAGATCTGGCCTTGTTGAAAAGGCTTCTAACCTTCCTTCTTTGAGCAGCCAGTTCGTCATTCCACCAAGGAACTTTTCGGTTGACCTTTAAGGTCTTCCGAACAGAGCTGTCTTCGAAGGATGTGATTAGCACATCTTGAAGCAGGTTGGCAGCAATTTCTATCTCACTGATAGAACTAGGGTTGCTGACCAACGAGTCTGCTTTAAAAGCTACAGAGGCTTTAAATAATGTCCAATTTGTCTTTTTGGGACAGAAGGAGCTCTGGCGGATCTCGACTTGGCCAGGGAGGTCGAACCTGATATGCTGATGGTCCGACAACGTGGCTTCGTCTGTGACCCGCCAGTTGACCAGCGAACTCGCAATAGAGTTGCTGACTAGGGTAAGATCGAGAACCTCTTCCCTAATAGCGTTAATAAAAGTTGGCTTACACCCTATGTTAGCAACATCTAATTGACAACACAATAGATATTCTAAGAGGGACTCACCACGTTTATTTACGTCGCTGCTTCCCCAGATCGTGTGATGCGCATTTGCATCACAGCCGATCACGAGCGGCTTGTTGTGCAAGCGGCAGAACTCCACCAGCCGCTGAACCTCTGTTGGGGGAACGTCATCCACGTCGCCCGGGAAGTAGGCAGAGGCTATCACTACTTCCCGGACACCTTCAGCCGTGGCTACCTCAATAGCCGTTGCCACCAGGTCTCTGTGGATGAAATTAGTTAAAGGGAAGTGTCTCACACTGTTATTTACAACAATAGCGGTGCGAGGGGCACCACCCATACGGTCATATAGTAACTTACATGATCCGCATGATAGTCCACGGATGTGGCCACCGATCAACCATGGCTCCTGGACGAGAGCCAGGTCGATAGCATCCTTACAGGCGATCCTGCACAGGGTGGCAGACGCTCCTCTGGCGTGGTGCAGGTTCGCCTGGAGCACTTTAATGGCGCTCCGCATCCTCCTTCAGGGCTTTTGAGACAAGGCCGCCTGCCTTGCCCCCCCGAGAGTCGTTGCCCCGGATGCCCTTCGGCAGTCTGGAGGAACTACTCGGGGGCGGTCGCCTTGCGACCACGGTCGCCGGAGGTATCCTCGTCGGATGCTTCCGCACTGCGCTGGTGGTTGGTCTGGAAGGGACACTGGCGTCCACTGCCAACCACCGGCCTCGTGCGGCCCGTTGTGGGCTTGGGGGCAGTCACCACAATGACTGGGGGTTTGGGGATGGTGGTGATCGGCGCCACTACGGCTGCGGCGCTGGTAGATGCCACCGGAGCAGCAGCCAATGCTGTCACGCCGGCGGAGGCCACCGTTGCCGCTGCCGGAGGGGCGCTAATAGGGGGGGAATGGTTGGAGAAGGGGAAGGTGGCAGGGCAGGAGAGGGGGAGGCCCTGACGGGGAGTTCTTTAGGATAAGCTTAACTCTGCCAAAGCGGAATTTAGCATTACCCTTGAGATCCGTCAGGGTCTTATACGACTTCTCGTCGACCATCATCGCGAGATGCGTAGTTTTGCCGTTAAGGCTATGTTGAACCACCCGCCACAGCTCCGTTGAGAAGCGTTCAACATTCTGGAGACCCAAGTACTCCAGAATGGTGGCGGGTGGGAGATCAGCACTATTGGGGAAATAGCCTCTGATGAGGTGAGCTTTCGGGAACTCAGTTTCCTCCAATAGTTTTATGTCAAGGCCGCTGATGGATTTAATGTGTCCAGCAGCGCCCCTGACCCATTCAGCAGTGCTGCTGTCCTCACACACCAGGAGCAGCCACTCGTTTCGGGGTATACAGCCCTCGAAACCTGGACCGACTCCAGATGTGGAGGGCAGCCGCATCGCCTTCAGGATGCTGTCTTGCACCGTAGCCATCTGCTCCGGTGTAAGAGGTTTTGTTGGGTCAGCCGACGTGAAGCCCAATCTCACGCTGCTTGCCACTTGGCTGTATAGTGGCTTTGTGGACTCCACATGAGTCTTTTGGGCTTCTTTGAAGACCCTTGGGGTTCGGGGAGTGTATCATCCATGCGCGTCCGCTTGGCCTTGGTTTCCGCGGGGGCGCAGTGGCGATTTCAAGAGCCTCTGCTCTGCTCGAACCCTTCGCGAGTGCAGCTTTGAAGAGCTTCTTCTCGCGGGTCTTCAACTTGACAAAGGCGTTCCCCGAGTCCAGTCGCAGAGTCTGGATTTGGGAGCCTGCTTCCGTTAGGCCTGACCTCGGAGAGGCCACAGAAGCGTCGTCAGCAAAACTGATTAAGTCACACTCAGCTTCTGCGTCAGAGGACATCACCTCGACATTCCGCTGAGTGCCTACACAGTTGGTGGACGAGAATGCAGCACTTTCGAACTCAGTGTCCAAGGGAGTTCGCGGCCTATCCGGGTCCCCTGTACTACCAGGGCCAAGACCCGTAGTATTGGGGGTGGAAGCCAGCAGCCCAACAGCTGCAGTGCTGATATTGGGATCGGCCGTGAAGGCCTCCCCCTGGGTTGATGCTGTCGAAGTCGCATCAGACTTATCTAAATTGTTTGATGATTCCATTTATTTTGGTCCCACGAGTAAGCGGGAAGGGAAGGTCACCCACGGCATAGCCCGTGTACCGTGGGAAGTCTGAATAAAACTGGAGGGCGACAGGTATCCAGAGTCCGCATACTAGAGACCGGGCTCCCCCGGCCATGCATCCATTAGCGTATGCTGTTCCGCCTTGGATTGGGGTGATTTATAGATTCACGATCTTCGCCCGACTACAATTAGTCAACACCCCTAGCAGAGACATGACCGTACTAGGGGTCTGCTTCCAGCCGCCCTCACGTGGAGAGTATAGCCGCACTTCCGTCAGTAGGAGTAAGGACGGCACGTACCACAGCCAAAGCTATGGTTACATTTTGTTCCCCTTAC
>JAEIFN010000757.1:0-25696 GCA_018903675.1 Zaprionus capensis | reverse complement strand
TAATTGATGTGCCCGTGCGGATACTAAATCCGTCTATACTGAGCGTCACATCTTCAAGTTTCTTTCGGCTTGAGATGAGAACCGCCTACGTTTTTTCTCCGGCTAATCTTAAGTCGTGCTCACTAAGCCACTGCTTTATCCTTTGCGTGGCATCGGTGCTGTAATCTTTCACCTCCGCCAGGTGCTTTCCAACTATGATGACGGCAATATCATCAGCATATCCGATGATCTTAACCTCATCCCTCAGTGGTAGGCCTAATACCCCATCATATACTATGTTCCACAGGAGCGGTCCAAGAACCGATCCTTGCGGAACGCCGCCAGTAACTTGGTATTGTTTTCGGCCTTCCTCAGTGTCGTACACAAGTGGACGGTCACTCAGGTAGATACCGACAATGCTGAGCAAGTACTGAGGCGTGTTGAGGTTACGCAGCGCCTGCATGATATGATGCCAACTCACCGAGTTAAAGGCATTTTTAGGCCATGGATTTTAAAAAAATTCATGGTCTATTGTGTTTGTCGGAACGGAAATGTGCGTAACAGGCAGAAGGAGGCATCTCCGACCCCATAAACTATATATATTCTGAATCAGTATCAGTAGCCGAGTCGATTGAGTCATGTCTGTCTGTCCGTCTGTCTGTCTGTCTGTCTGTATGAACACCTGGATCTCAGAAACTATAAGAGCTAGAGTCATCAAATTTTGTGACAACATACGTATATATTGCAGTGTCTCAAAGTTTTTTTAAAATTTGGACACGCCTCTTCCCGCCTCTGTAAATCAGTAATAACTATTTAAAAACTACAATATTAACTCAACAACCAAAGTTGTATATCTTACATGACAAATACCTTGCCACGGGCGTTATGTGAAAATTTCATTAAAATCTGACTATAAATAAGTGAGATATGATACGAATTAAACTCACTTTGAACATATATAATTAAGCAGACCTAATTTACACAAGCATACCGAAGTTCGAATCTAGCGTCAGACACACAGCATTTTATTAAACTTTTTATTTGCATTGTATGGTAACAGAATTGGTTCACAATGCAGCTTTGCCGATGGGCCAAGGAGTGAGGCAATGGCCGAGTGGTTAGAGTGGCGGACGGCTGGGAGAGAGTTCGTGTGTTCAACTCCCGGTTGAGGCGGGTGCGAATTTTCATTTATTAATTATTTCTTATTTTATTTTGTTTATTTATTTTGTTCTAAGAACCAAAACAAAAGTTACAGTCAATCAAATTAAATAAAATTTAAATAAAATTAAAATAAAATAAACAAAATTTTCATTACTTTGTTTTCATATGAAAGACAATCAAATAAAAATAGCTATAAATTATTTATAATTAAAGTTAAGTATTTTTATATTATTTAGCACGCATAAAAAAACTCGAAATAATGCGTTCTTCAATGACGTCACGCTTTCCGTATTTTGTCTGTTATGACTTTGCAAGTTCAGTAAGATTCCAATTGGATGTTTCCTATTTTGTTTTGCTCTCAACATTTTGCAATTAGAATGCTAGAAAATACCAGAGATAGATCATAAGCCCTTGTAAAGTTATGAATGTGGGACGCCCATACATACATGTCTGCATATCCACATGTACATATGTATTGGCGTCCCACTTCAACACACATTATTGCACGATTGTATATATGTACAAACATAAATATGTACAATTAGTTTTGCAGTTGCTGTTGTGTACCGACGAAAGAAAACTAAGTTCTAATTACATACATTGCGTAACTAAAACTTAAAAATCGCCTACCGCCGTCGCCCCTCTTTAATGTTTTTGAGCTTTTAATTTATTTTAAAAAAATTATGAAATACAAAAGAATTTCACATGCTGATCGCGGCAGCAATTGAACCTCGAACACGCTCAATATCATTGGTCTTAGAGTCCGGGACATAGTCCACTCAGCCAGTGAACATCTATCGCAGTTGTCGAAAATGGTGAGACATTAGACAAAACGACAAGACGCAATATGCTTTCTTAGTTTGTGCCAAAAAAATCATGAAGAAGCACATATAATGAAATTTGATACGCGCTAGAAATTCATACCTATACTTATTGCCTAAGGTATACTATGGTAATCCATGGCCTTATACAGTCAGCTCCTGACTGTAGCGTTTGTATTTAGGCCATGGATTTTAAAAAAATTCATGGTCTATTGTGTTTGTCGGAACAGAAATGTGCGTAACAGGCAGAAGGAGGCATCTCCGACCCCATAAACTATATATATTCTGAATCAGTATCAGTAGCCGAGTTGAATGAGCCATGTCTGTCTGTCCGTCTGTCTGTCTGTCTGTCTGTCTGTCTGTCTGTCAGTATGAACACCTGGATATCAGAAACTGTAAGAGCTAGAGTCATCAAATTTTGTGACAACATACGTATATATTGCAGTGTCTCAAAGTTTTTTTTAAATTTGGACACGCCCCTTACCGCTTCTATAAATCAGTAATAACTATTTAAAAACTACAATATTAGCTCAACAACCAAAGTTGTATATCTTACATAACAAATACCTTGCCACGGACGTTATGTGAAAATTTCATTTAAATCGGACTATAAATAAGTGACATATAATACGAATTAAACTCACTTTGAACATATATACTTAAGCATATCTAATTTACGCAAGCATACCGAAGTTCAAATCTAGCGTCAGACACACAGCATTTTATTAAACTTTTTATTTGCATTGTATGGTAACAGAATTGGTTCACAATGCAGCTTTGCCGATGGGCTAAGGAGTGAGGCAATGGCCGAGTGGTGAGAGTGGCGGCCGGCCGCGACAGAGTGCGTGAGTTCAACTCCCGGTTGAGGAGGGTGCGAATTTTCATTGATTAAATATTTCTTATTTTATTTTGTTTATTTATTTTATTCTAATAAACAAAAAGAAAAGTTACAGTCAAAAAAATTAAATTATTTAATTAAATTTCAATATAATGTAAGGATGCTTTCTCAGGCTGGGGTACATATCTCAGTCTCGCCAGGGTCTTTACAGAACAGTTATATAAAACTAGGACTATTATGACTTTTAGTAAGAGAGAAGCTATTAGCAGGTCATACCCTACTGAGGTATTACAGGGTATAAGGGTACACGTGGTCGATGTCACGCATGTGTACTCGCTAGAAATGTGGGTCCCTACATGGGTCGTATCATCACGTGGTCCGTTTGTGACTCACGTGTATGTGTCGCGTGTCACGCGTGCCTGGATGGCTGCTCGTCGTGCAGAAATGCCCGTGGCCGCAGGTGTGTTCGCCTGTACTTTCACAAGTCGCTATGTGGTGTATCCCACCACGCCGCCACTTGTTAAAGCACACGCTCGTGCACCCGCTGGCTAACTGGCGTTTCACTCACGACACGAATCACGAGTGGCCGTTGACCATGCGGAGCGCCCGTGACCGCAGGTGTCTGCTCGTGTTCCCACAAGTCGCTCGATGGTGTATTGCACCACGCCGCAACTCGTTAGAACACACGCATACACACCCACTCGTCAACTGACGTTCACTCACGATGCGAAGTGTGCGTGTGTACGCTCAGAATCGCTCGCTGGCCAGCGGAGCACCGGCATGCCAGAAAAGCACGACTCTGCAAGTACACACTCACACGCACAGCACACACGTACACGACACTTTCACAACTCTCTAAAGGGTATATTTAAATAAATCACTGCGGGTGGTTTCGTTTAAAAAAATAGTTTATAACATGTTTATTCACTGTTGCTTTCGTTATTTCCTATCGCTAAGCACTTATACTAATTAGGCCCTGCCTCCTGCCTACTCGCACCATCTACGCAGCTACGAACTAATACATTCAGTATTTTTAAGGTTTCTCCTGCTCACCTGGAGTCTCCTGCTACAGGATTCATCTCGGGCTCTCGTCGATGTCCTTGGGCACTTAACACTAGTTTACTTGACTTTTCACTTGTTATTCTGTTCCCCGTGGGAGCGCTTTTGCTTCCGGCACATTAAGCTGTTCACGAACGACTGCCCTTGGCCTAATTTCGGCAGCTTGCATTTCGCTGCTACGCACATGTCTCGCTGCTGCCCGACGCCGCTGCCTTCGGCCGATCGTGCCTGGCTGCTGCAGCTCTGCTCGCACTTCGCTGCCAGCACGGCGCCGTTCGCACATTTTCTGCATGCACGGCGCCGCTGCTTGTCTAGCTTCGCTGCTGGCTGCGCGTCGCTGCTGGCTGAGCGTCGCTGCTGGCTTAGCGTCGCTGCTTGCTGAGCGTCGCTACTGATCTAGCGTCGCCGTTTGTCTGGCGTCGCTGCCCGAAATTTGGTCGCGATGCCGTTGCTGGTGCCGTTGTCCACGCACGAGTTTTCGCTGTTCGTGGTTGTTGTTGTGCAAAAAGTGTGCAAACGCACAGGCTCTGGGTACCGAGGCACCGTTATGCGTGCAAGTGTTCGAGCTCTGGGTACCGAGGTACCGTAACTCGTAACTTGTGCGCTGGACATGGGCGTCGAGTGTCTGGTGTTTTGTTCTGTTATGTACCCTGATTCCTTGTCCCTGCCTATGCCCCTGTCTTTGCCTACGCTGCCTATGCCTGGTTTATAAATACTGCGGGGTATATTCGACTTAAGAATACCTTATATTATATATACAAGTTATATTAATACTATGTGGCGCGCTTCATGCGGCGTCACAATAAATAAAAAAATATTCATTGCTTTGTTTTCATATGAAAGACAATCAAATTATAATACCTATAAATAATATTAATTATTTATAAATAAAGCTAAGTATTTTTATATTATTCAGCACGCATAAAAAAAAACGCGCACTAATGCGTTCTTCAATGCCGTCACTCTTTCCGTATTTTGTCTGTTATGACTTTGCAAGTTCAGTAAGATTCCAATTGGATGTGTCCTATTTTGTTTTGCTCTCAATATATTGCAATTAGAATGCTAGAAAATACCAGAGATAGATCATAAGCCCTTGTAAAGTTATGAATGTGCGAGTGGGACGCCCATACATACATGTCTGCATATGCACATGTATTTATTGGCGTCCCACTTCAACACACATTATTGCACGACTGTACGTGTATATACATAAATATGTACAAATAGCTGTTGTGTACCGACGAAAGAAAACTAAGTTCTAATTACTTAAAAATCGCCTACCGCCGCCGCCCCACTTTAATGTTTATGAGCTTTTAATTTATTTAAAAAAATTATGAAATTCAAAACAATTTCACATGTTGATCGGCGGCAGCAATCGAACCTCGAACACGCTCAGTATCATTGTCCGCCTTAGAGTCCGGGACATAGTCCACTCAGCCACTGAACATCTCTCGCAGCCGTCGAAAATGACATTAGACAAAACGACAAGACGCAATATGCATTCTTAGTTCGTGCCAAAAAAATCAAGAAGAAGCACATATAATGAAATTTGGTACGCGCTAGAAATGCATACCTATACTTATTGCCTACGGTATACTATGGTAATCCATGGCCTTATACAGTCAGCTCCTGACTGTAGCGTTTGTACTTTTTATATCAAGGGTAATAACAGCGCAGTACTTTTTCTGGCCTCCTAGCCACCTATCTCCTGCTATTGCCTCTTCAGCAATCTGTTTGACCCTAGTAATCGCATCTACAGTTGACCTATTCCTCCTAAAACCGTATTGGTCGTCCGATAGACCACCTACTTCTTCTACAAAAGTGCTAAGCCTGCTAGCTACTACCTTTTCTAGCATTTTCCCCATTGTGTCAATCATACAGAGCGGTCTGTATGAACTAGCCTCGCCTGGCGGTTTATTACCTTTTGGTATTAGTACCAGTCTCTGTCTTTTCCAGATTTCCGGAAAAGTCCCTGTCTGTATACATTCTGTTGTATACAGACTTGTTGTTTGCGAAGGTACAAGCTATCTCTAATACCTCTCCTACCCCTACTTCTTGTCGGAATCTACCTACCCCGTCAGTACAAACATATGCATCTGCAGGTTCAGTATAGTGATCCCCCTGTGTTGGGAAGAGGGTCTCAACTATTGTGCGCAAGAGTTGACTGCTGGGGTATCGCCTACAAAATGGTTAGTAACAAATTGAAAGCCGCTGAAAGTACTCCACAGGACCTAGTTCTGTTATCAAACATAGTGGAGGAGCTATTTCCAAATCAGGATACTTTATGGCAACCCGCACAAGATATCCCTGCCCCCGATTTCCCGTGTGTCACTGCATGTGAGGTCATAGAAGCGGCAAAAAGGATAAAGCCCAACAATGCTCCTGGCCTCGATAGCATCCCAGGTGTCGTAGTCATGGCTGCCGCAAATGCTAAGCCAGAAATCTTCAGGGACACCTTTCAACAGTGTCTGATAGATGGTGTCTTCCCATCCCGCTGGAAGAACATGAAGCTGGTACTGTTGCCGAAAGGAAAGGGACCAACTAATGCTGCAGGCAGTTTCCGCCCACTATGTTTGCTGGACATTGTAGGAAAGCTCTTCAAACGCATCCTATACTCGCGAATTGAGCTGATCACTGAGAGCCCCGATGGCCTACAAAGACACCAGTATGGCTTCCGGAAAGGGAAAAGCACTCTCGACGCTCTCACTGCCGTAAGAGATCTGGCCAAGACCGCTCTCGATGGTGACAGATGGCTGGGTGGCAGCAAGGAGTATTGCGCCCTCATCACGCTAGATGTAAAAAACGCGTTCAATACGGCGAGATGGCCAAACATCCTCGGAGCCATGCGCAACATGGGTATACCTCATTACCTCAGGACCATCATTGGCAGCTACTTCAGGGACCACATACTTTGGTTTGATACTGAAGCCGGGCCAAGAAAACTCCACGTCTCCGCAGGAGTTCCACAAGGGTCGGTACTTGGACCGATCCTGTGGAACATAATGTATGACGAAATATTGTCCATCAGCAAGCCCAGTGGAGTGGAGTTACTCTGCTTTGCTGACGACGTGGCGGTAGCAGCGGTTGCCAAAACAATTTCGGAGCTACAAAACAGGAGCAATGCAGCGATTAGCACAACTATTAGCTGGCTGGAGAAGGCCGGTCTAAGCATCGCGGCGCACAAGTGCGAAGTGGTGTTGCTGAGCAGCAGAAAGGCCGTCGAGAGTATACGGGTCTCGGTCAAAGACGCACAAATAGAGTCTGCTGGATTCCTAAAGTACCTGGGAGTTCTCATTGACCACAGACTGTCATTTAAGGAGCATGCGAGATACGCCAGCAGAAAGGCAGCGATGACAGCAGCAGCATTGGCAAGACTCATGCCAAACATAGGTGGACCCAGGATGCCGGCCAGGAGGCTGCTGGTGGCGGTTGCGAAATCATCGCTTCTATACGCAGCCCCCATCTGGAGGAGTGTCACGAATAAGGTGTCTTATTTGGACAACGCGCGTACAGTATCACGGAGCATGGCCCTTAGACTGATCAGAGGCTTCAGAACAATCTCGGAAGATGCAGCTCATGTTCTTGCAGGCATCCCCCCGATCGACCTAGAGATAGAGGTCCAATACCTAACCCGAGAAGGTGTTTCCAAGGAAGAGATCAGTGACTGGCTCTATGGAGTGTGGCAGACTAGGTGGCGAGACTCACAACAAGGGAGATGGACCCACCAGCTGATCCCAGATTTAGCTGAGTGGACAGTGTGCGAACACAAAGTGGTGGACTATCACTTGACCCAATTCCTCACCAATCATGGCTGCTTCCGGGGTTACCTCTTCAGGTTTCGTCATGTGGACTCAGCCCTGTGCCTGTTCTGCAGCGACTCAGCCGAAACAGCGGAACATATTCTTCTGCACTGCTCTAGGTTCCGTACAGAGAGAGAGAGTACTGGAGACTCTTGCTGGAACTCCTCTCAGCCCGAGAAGTCTAATTCGCAATATGCTGGCGGACAAAACCGCGTGGGTGATGGCTCATGGCATTATCATCGGCATGATGAAACGTGTTCGCATCGATGAGACGGCCAGCAGACCCGCTGGTTAAAGAGCACTCCCGTGTGGTGGCGGGGCAAGAATACCACCTCAGCGGGCTCGGCTTGTCGTAAAAGGCGACTAAAGAGTTAGCGAAGGAGCGTTACGCAGCAACGCACCTAGAGAGGGACTGCGATCTGGCACCACATCCTGCTCACCGACGTAGTACCTTGACTGGAAGTCCCGGTGAGCGAAGCAAGGACTGGAGAGCATACGGAGGTTTCTTTTTAGTACGTAGGCGTAACTCTACTTGGAGAGTTACGAATCGTACATGCCATCTACGGACGGTGGATGGTATCTTTCGAAGATTTTATTTTCCTGCCGTATTTGTAATAAAAAAAAAAAAAAAAAACTCAACTGCTGAAGAGAGAGCACTCGCACATGAGCACACTCAAGAACGGCGCTCTCAACGCAGCAGCCACAGAGCAAACGTGAGCGCAGCTTACACAGAAGAGAACGCACCCACACACAGAGCGAGCGCAAGCGACGGCCACGCACACAGAGCAAACGTGAGCGCAGCTTGCACAGAAGAGAACGCACCCACACACAGAGCGAGCGCAAGCGACGGCCACGCACACAACAAAAAGTGAGCGCAGCTTACACAGAAGAGAGCGCAAGCGCAACGTAACAAAGAGCGAAGAGCGCAGCCAGAGCGCAAGCGCAAACGAAAGAACGTACACCCAGAGAGAAAAATTCGCACACAAGCGAGTGCAGCTGAGCGGCGGCAAACTGCAACTGAGCAGCAAACGACATGAGAGCGCAGCAAGAGCAGAGCTTAACAGAGCGGCGGCAAACTGCAACTGAGCAGCAAACGACATGAGAGCGCAGCAAGAGCAGAGCTTAACACGCACACACATACACGTGAGAACTAAATACAGCGTGAGAGAAAAGTTCGCATAATCAACAAAACACGGGGAAATCTAAGTCGAGCGATGTCGACAGCAGAGGAGGTGAAATTGGCATTAGATGGAGGAAGGATAGTTCCGATAAGACCAGTGAACCGAGCGAACGTGCGTGACAACTCGACAAGTGAAGTTCAAAGACTCCTGGTACGTGTCAACGCGGGAAAACAACAACAAAGGACCGCCAGTGAGAAGCCGCCAAGGAAAACGCAGAGCCACGCAGAAGAACAAAAAAACAACAAAACGCTGCCGCAGAGGAACCGTCGCTGGACCAGGACAAACCGACACGATCAATAGGGGTGAGCGAAGAATAACAGGCAGGGAAACTCAGTGATAGAAAAGAACAGAAAACCAAAGAACAGAGCAGGCTACGGTGTAGGTAGGGAAATTGTTTAAATAAAATAAAAAAAAAGAAGAAGAAATACTTAAACTTTACTTAAACTATGCCTAAATATAAGCACTGAGGCAAGAGTGCGGGGTTATTACATATGTCAGGCTGGTGCACCGACATCTACGACTGTGCCAAAGTTCCGCTAGGTATAAAAGCAGGGATTAACCACATCATACTTATTGGAACTTTTGGAGCAGACGCGGCTCCAAGGTCAACTGAGCAGCGAAAGTAGATGCGAGGTGCCAGCTGCAACATTGTATTACTCCCCGCATTTGGCGCCAACAACTACCCAGCGGGCCCAGCCGCTGTAGTAGGGTATTAAGACAAAAGGACTCGGTATACACCGAGGTATGGTCCGATTTCCTTTCCCCTAGATTCTAGGAAATCACTTTTCCGCCCTAAAGAGGTACACATTCTCCGTCTCTGGTCTCGGCACTTTATAAATGTTCTGTAAAGTGGCCCTGGCCGAGACTGAGTGTACCCCAGAAATGAAACGCTTCCTTACACAGTTCAACTACAGTTCAAGAATACCAACCTACACAAGTAAATGACCTAATCAGGTGTGATGAATCATTTGATGTTATTAAATCTATACCCGAATTCGCATTAGTTATGTTAGTTGGCGTGGAACAGCATGCTGCGCCATGAGAATGTATAAGGACGGTAGTAGAAAGTACGTAGGTGCCTTGACAATTTTGAGAAACCAAATAACAGGGAAAGCTAATGATACGTTAACAAATCATGGTACCGTATTAAACTTTGATGCTATTTTAGCTAGATTGGATTTCTCCTATAGCGACAGGCGTCCGATTTATATAATAGAACAAGAACTAAGTGTACTTAGACAGGGTTGTTACCCTGTTAATAAACAAAACAATAATGACATATTGCGATTAAGCAAACGTCATCACAGAAATGAACAAAAGAAACAGGGATAACGCGTTGCGTATCTTTATCACAGGTCTGAATAGTTCTTTATCAGAAATTTTATTCTCTTTAAAACCTGAAAACTTACCCAATGCTCTAGCAAAGGCTCAAGAGTTTGAAGCAAACAATTAAAGAGCATATTTCGCTTATAATTATTTTACACGTTCTCAACAGAACAATAACTATAATAACAAAAATCAGCAGAAAAAACCTGATAACCCAAATAACCAAAACCATAATAATAATTTACAACCAACAGCAAGCATCAAGGATACACGTACAATGATACAACGAGCAAAGATACTACGAGCAAGGATACAACGATCATAGAGGCACAACCAACAGCAAGCATCAAAGATACACGTACAAGGATACAACGAGCAAAGATACTACGAGCAAGGATACAACGATCATAGAGGCACAACCAACAGCAAGCAACAAGGATACCCGGACAGGATAAACGACCATCAGCAAGAAAACAAGGATACACTCACAAGGATACAACGAGCAAGGATACCAGGATACAACGATCAGAGAGGCACAACCAACAGCGAGCAACAAGGATACAACGAGCAAGGGTAAAACGAACAAAGATACACGCGCAAGGATACAACAAGCAAGGATATAACAGTCAAGGATACCAGTTAAAGATAAACCCCGAACAACAAGTCACATTCCAGCACAAAAGAGACGCTAAATTCTCGAGACAGCGCGAAGGATAGGCTGAATCCTCGGGAAAGCATGAAGGAGAGGGAAGAGGACGAGGGAGACCCAGATGTGTGTGGTCTTCCTCTGACAAAGTAAGTGGGGGGTATATTTATATTCTTATTTTATAAGATAGGAAAAACCGATACGCCCCATGAAAATAATTATAGGGTATATGTGTAGGTTCGCTCATCAACAACAAACGAACGGAGCAGCAACAGTGAGCGCACGCAGAAGAGCGGTACGAGCACACACACACACAAGCGCACACTCAACTGCTGGGGTATCGCCTACAAAATGGTTAGTAACAAATTGAAATCCGCTGAAAGTACTCCACAGGACCTAGTTCTGTTATCAAACATAGTGGAGGAGCTATTTCCAAATCAGGATACTTTATGGCAACCCGCACAAGATATCCCTGCCCCCGATTTCCCGTGTGTCACTGCATGTGAGGTCATAGAAGCGGCAAAAAGGATAAAGCCCAACAAAGCTCCTGGCCTCGATGGCATCCCAGGTGTCGTAGTCATGGCTGCCGCAAATGCTAAGCCAGAAATCTTCAGGGACACCTTTCAACAGTGTCTGATAGATGGTGTCTTCCCATCCCGCTGGAAGAACATGAAGCTGGTACTGTTGCCGAAAGGAAAGTGACCAACTAATGCTGCAGGCAGTTTCCGCCCACTATGTTTGCTGGACATTGTAGGAAAGCTCTTCAAACGCATCCTATACTCGCGAATTGAGCTGATCACTGAGAGCCCCGATGGCCTACAAAGACACCAGTATGGCTTCCGGAAAGGGAAAAGCACTCTCGACGCTCTCACTGCCGTAAGAGATCTGGCCAAGACCGCTCTCGATGGTGACAGATGGCTGGGTGGCAGCAAGGAGTATTGCGCCCTCATCACGCTAGATGTAAAAAACGCGTTCAATACGGCGAGATGGCCAAACATCCTCGGAGCCATGCGCAACATGGGTATACCTCATTACCTCAGGACCATCATTGGCAGCTACTTCAGGGACCACATACTTTGGTTTGATACTGAAGCCGGGCCAAGAAAACTCCACGTCTCCGCAGGAGTTCCACAAGGGTCGGTACTTGTGGAACATAATGTATGACGAAATATTGTCCATCAGCAAGCCCAGTGGAGTGGAGTTACTCTGCTTTGCTGACGACGTGGCGGTAGCAGCGGTTGCCAAAACAATTTCGGAGCTACAAAACAGGAGCAATGCAGCGATTAGCACAACTATTAGCTGGCTGGAGAAGGCCGGTCTAAGCATCGCGGCGCACAAGTGCGAAGTGGTGTTGCTGAGCAGCAGAAAGGCCGTCGAGAGTATACGGGTCTCGGTCAAAGACGCACAAATAGAGTCTGCTGGATTCCTAAAGTACCTGGGAGTTCTCATTGACCACAGACTGTCATTTAAGGAGCATGCGAGATACGCCAGCAGAAAGGCAGCGATGACAGCAGCAGCATTGGCAAGACTCATGCCAAACATAGGTGGACCCAGGATGCCGGCCAGGAGGCTGCTGGTGGCGGTTGCGAAATCATCGCTTCTATACGCAGCCCCCATCTGGAGGAGTGTCACGAATAAGGTGTCTTATTTGGACAACGCGCGTACAGTATCACGGAGCCTGGCCCTTAGACTGATCAGAGGCTTCAGAACAATCTCGGAAGATGCAGCTCATGTTCTTGCAGGCATCCCCCCGATCGACCTAGAGATAGAGGTCCAATACCTAACCCGAGAAGGTGTTTCCAAGGAAGAGATCAGTGACTGGCTCTATGGAGTGTGGCAGACTAGGTGGCGAGACTCACAACAAGGGAGATGGACCCACCAGCTGATCCCAGATTTAGCTGAGTGGACAGTGTGCGAACACAAAGTGGTGGACTATCACTTGACCCAATTCCTCACCAATCATGGCTGCTTCCGGGGTTACCTCTTCAGGTTTCGTCATGTGGACTCAGCCCTGTGCCTGTTCTGCAGCGACTCAGCCGAAACAGCGGAACATATTCTTCTGCACTGCTCTAGGTTCCGTACAGAGAGAGAGAGATACTGGAGACTCTTGCTGGAACTCCTCTCAGCCCGAGAAGTCTAATTCGCAATATGCTGGCGGACAAAACCGCGTGGGTGATGGCTCATGGCATTATCATCGGCATGATGAAACGTGTTCGCATCGATGAGACGGCCAGCAGACCCGCTGGTTAAAGAGCACTCCCGTGTGGTGGCGGGGCAAGAATACCACCTCAGCGGGCTCGGCTTGTCGTAAAAGGCGACTAAAGAGTTAGCGAAGGAGCGTTACGCAGCAACGCACCTAGAGAGGGACTGCGATCTGGCACCACATCCTGCTCACCGACGTAGTACCTTGACTGGAAGTCCCGGTGAGCGAAGCAAGGACTGGAGAGCATACGGAGGTTTCTTTTTAGTACGTAGGCGTAACTCTACTTGGAGAGTTACGAATCGTACATGCCATCTACGGACGGTGGATGGTATCTTTCGAAGATTTTATTTTCCTGCCGTATTTGTAATAAAAAATACAAACGCTACAGTCAGGAGCTGACTGTATAAGGCCATGGATTATCATAGTATACCGTAGGCAATAGGTATGCATTTCTAGCGCGTACCAAATTTCATTGCATGTGCTTCTTCTTGATTTTTTTTGGCACAAACTAAGAATGCATATTGCGTCTTGTCGTTTTGTCTAATGTCTCACCATTTTCGACAACTGCGATAGATGTTCAGTGGCTGAGTGGACTATGTCCCGGACTCTAAGACCACTGATATTGAGCGTGTTCGAGGTTCGATTGCTGCCGCGATCAACATGTGAAATTCTTTTGTATTTCAAAATTTTTTTAAAATAAATTAAAAGCTCAAAAACATTAAAGAGGGGCGACGGCGGTAGGCGATTTTTAAGTTTTAGTTACGCAATGTATGTAATTAGAACTTAGTTTTCTTTCGTCGGTACACAACAGCAACTGCAAAACTAATTGTACATATTTATGTATGTACATACATATATACAATCGTGCAATAATGTGTGTTGAAGTGGGACGCCAATACATACATGTGGATATGCAGACATGTATGTATGGGCGTCCCACTCGCACATTCATAACTTTACAAGGGCTTATGATCTATCTCTGGTATTTTCTAGCATTCTAATTGTAAAATATTGAGAGCAAAACAAAATAGGAAACATCCAATTGGAATCTTACTGAACTTGCAAAGTCATAACAGATAGACGAAAAGCGTGACGTCTTTGAAGAACGCATTATTTCGCGTTTTTTTTATGCGTGCTAAATAATATAAAAATACTTAACTTTAATTATAAATAATTAATATTATTTATAGCTATTTTAATTTGATTGTCTTTCATATGAAAACAAAGTAATGAAAATTTTTTTATTTTATTTTAATTTTATTTAAATTTTATTTAATTTGATTGACTGTAACTTTTGTTTTGGTTCTTAGAATAAAATAAATAAACAAAATAAAATAAGAAATAACACAACCCCACAAAAAAGAAAGTTTGTCATGATCTGGGTATGCGGCATATGCAGTTATATGTATTTTGGGTCGCTGAATCCGAATCCGGGGTCAGAAATTCCCCATCACGTCTGGATTCCGACCTAACCTCAAAAAACTGAAAAACCTTTGGATATCTCCCAAAAGATATAAAATCGTGATCTGGACATGCGATATATGTTTTAACATACATTTTGTCCTTCTAAGTCGGAATCCGAAGACAAAATTTACATATCACGTCTGAGTTTCGACTTAAACTCAAAAAACACGAAAAATTTTCAAAGTCTCAAAAAATAATGGGGGGTCATGATCGGGTCATGCGATATATGTTTCTATATGTTTTTGGATCTTCCAAATCCGAATCCAATATCAAAACCAGCCAATCACGTCTGAATTTCAACCTAACCTAAAAAAATTTTTTGAGGTTAGGTCGAAATCCAGACGTGATGGGGAATTTCTGACCCCGGATTCGGATTCAGCGACCCAAAATACATATAACTGCATATGCCGCATACCCAGATCATGACAAACTTTTTTTGTGGGGTTGTGTAATACATGGTGCTTAGTGCAAATGCCTTAGGATAAAAGCATAGTAGATTGCAAGTGGGTTTTTAGTATAAAACAAGATGAAAATGGTAATTTACTTAAATATAAGGCAAGATTGGTACATATGTACTCTTATATGTTGACGATATAATAATTTCTACTAGTGATTCAAAAAGAATGTCTAAATTTAAAACATATCTTTTGTATAATTTTCAAATGACCGATCTAAATTAAATACGATATTTTATTGGCATAAAAATTGAAAGAAAAAATGATCAAATTTGTCTCAGTCAATCTACATATATTAAAAATGTTTTAAAAAAATTCAATATGGAAGATTGTAATCCAGTTGGGACTCTTCTTCCAAGCAAAATAAATTATGAGGCTTTGCAAGTAGAAGAGTCATAAAAATTTTTTTTTAATTAAAAATTTTTTTTAGTTTTTAATTAAAAATGAAACCTAGAAATTTATATTTCCTAGTAGTTTGAACTATGGATATGGTTCGCTTTACCTTAGAAGCTTAAGGCCGCCCTCCCCTTTGGATTCTTTAGCGGCTAGCAAAAACAGCCTGTGGGGGGTTCTTTTGGAGAACTTCCTAGCCTTTTTTATGAGGGAAGACACACAAAATATAAATAAAAAGAATCTTTGCCACTATGTCTTGAGTCAGAAAATAAAGATGAGAAAAGAAAGTAAAAGAACAAAACAAAAAAAAAGAAGTGATAGAATTTACGAGAGTAGAGCAAGAAAAGAAACACTACCCTTCTACGGGGCGCACTTTGGGGACACTACTGGTGTTGGTGTAGGTCCCGCGTCTTTACCCACCCTACCTATGAGTCCTTTTCCGCATTTTTTTGAAGACTCCCTGCCCTAACATTACCCTTTCATCAACCTTCCGAAATCATTATAAAATTAGTTTAGTTTTCCATTTGAAAATTCATAGAAGTATTCATTTATTTCTAATACAGTACATACATTTTAGATTCCTAAACTGTTTCATGTTTAAGCTGTTATGTTCCTATGATCTTAATATTTTTACTAAAGAAAAGAATAAAAATTTTGTATAAACCTATGCGCATATGCTATCTCTTAATAATATAAACCTAATATATAAATAAACATTTCATTCAAAATCATTTCTCATTTTTCCATCGCGACGCTAACTAACTATTCGGTAAATTTCACAAAAAAACCTATCGATCACGTCGCATCTCAATGTGTTTACAATTTAAAAGATTGCAATTATTGCATTAAATTTTCGGTGCAAATATTTGCGCGGCGCAAGTGCTCTATTTTATCGGGTGTAATTGCTTATAGTGATAGTGAATAAAACTAGTTTATGCCGACATCTCAGGTAAGTACCTAAACAAGTTACTGAACCATGGAAAAAGGTCTTAATATGCCACGATCAGTGCCATACAAAACAGCTGTTTTTGTTTACCCTTTTATTTTTCTTTGTGGTATCAAAAATAAAATGTTTATTGCTTGCTTAGTTTTCTTAATTTTTCTTTGTATATGTATTTTTTTTTTTTATTTCTATTTCTTTTTTTTTTTTTAAATGTTATCGTGCAATTTCCTCGCAAACGGTGTAGTCGTAAATATAAAATAAATGTACACTTACCCCCAGTTCTCCGTTGGGCCCAATAGATCGTTGGTTGCTAAATGTTATTTTAAAGTTTATTTTATACACGTACATACACCAGAGGCAGAAAAGCAAGCAATATTCTCAAAAATAAAAAAAATGGCAACTAAGACAGTTTTCCTTTCCCTATGTGACACTATAGCTCTATTCTAATTTCATATGCATAGTCTAACATCATACTGATTTTTTTCTCTTTCGGAATTTAGTTATTCGCCGCAAAAATAACAATTTTCACTAGCCAATAACTGGCTGCCAAACGGTTGCCAGAACTTCAGCTCGAACGATCGCCAAACTGCTGCCAGACTCCCGCAAGCTGCACACTGCCGAAGCTGCTGCAAAACTGCCGCAAGCTGCACACTGCCGTAAGCTTCGTTAATGGTGAGTTTTCTTGGCTTCCTTTTTTTTTTGTTCTACTGATTTTCTTTTTGCTTTTTTGTTTTTTTTTATTTTTTTTTTTTTTAAATGGATTTCCCTGTCAAACAGATTCTCTCTGGGCCTTCGGTGTATGATACTTATGTGTCTGGTATTTTTTCAATAAGTGAGCCTTCATGAGTTAATAATTTTTTTTTGATTTTTTTGTTATATTTGTTGAATTTTTATCCTCATCGGTCTTCTTTTGTTCATTCCAGCGTTCGCAAACTATGCCCCGATGTAGGACTCCGCGCCCGACTAGCTCTAGGCTGCTAGCGCGCCACTCTGCTTGGCCCTAGATGCTGTTGCAGGTAAGATTGCACTGCGCCTCAGGCTGTATGTAAATCCTGACCAACCAAGTAATTAGTATCCAGAAGAGAATAAATTTTTCTGTTCAACTTACTTCAAAAATTTCTTTTCTTGGTCACTAACACTTCCTTTCTTTTTTCTCGTTTTTTTTTTTCCGATTTTCCAGACACAGGCACCCAGTCGTCGCGGAGGAGAAGGTATGAGCGCGATGATTTAGCAAAATCTAGGAAATCGCCATACTTATTCTCCTCCTTGCCCCCTTTCTTTTCTCTTTCGGACAAGTTTCAACACTGACTAGACACCATTAAGGATACCTCATACTTGTATCATAATCCCCGTAAGTATGCAAAGTTGCATTAATTATTTTACTAACTAATTGATTTTTTTCTTACAGATTCCTGATACTTAGTTTTAATTTAATTTAATATATTTTAAGAAACTTTAGTTTTAATATTTATTTATAATTTTAATGTATTAGTTATAAGACTCTGTCCGTTCATCACAACCACTGTTTAGTTCGTAGGCGTCCGTAGGGAACGAAACAGAAGTGTGTAGGTTCTCATTTTTTTTTTTTTTTTTTTTTATGGCCGTATGTCCTTCGCGTGATATGTTCCCACTAATTTTCCCTGTAGGTCCTCTAGAATGTAGTAGGAATTTCCTTGCTTTTCTCGAACTCTGGATTTTAAGAACAGAGGTGCTAGCTTGGCATTCACTCCTTTTTCAAAAGAGCTTTGTAGGAAATTTCTCCTAAACACTTCTTGTCCCACTTTAAAATTGACCTCTTTTGTTCGCAAATTGTATTTATCTGCTTGCTGCTCATAAGCAATTTTCATGTTTGCTTTTAGCTGCTTTCGCAGCAGCTGCAGTTGATCCTCCTTACGAAAGCCTCCTACATTCTCCTCCAGTAGCCCTAAATTCCTTAAAAGCTTATACTGCGAACCATGTGTAATCATGTTAAATCCATATAACGCTTGATACGGGGCACATTTTAAAGTCTGGTGCACACTATTTCGCAACGCACAGCTGATTGCTGGAATATGCTCATCCCATGCACTTTGATCTTTTTCCAAATATGCCCTAATCGCCGCTATAATTGATCGGTTAACTCTTTCCGATGCATTCGATTGTGGCGAGTACACTGCCGTATATTGGTGTTTTACCCCAAAGGCTGTGAGAAAAGCATTGAAATCGTGTGCTTTGAATTGAGACCCATTATCGCTAATTAGCAATTCAGGCACTCCATAGGCGAAAAAGATTTGGTTCTGTACCAACTCCATGATTGCCTTTGCTGTGAATTTTCTTAGTGGCCACAGCCAATGAAATTTCGAAAAGTGGTCGAGGACTATCAGCAGGCCGATATGTCCCTGTTTACTCCTCGGATAGGGTCCTAATAGGTCAATATAGAGCCTCTGAAAAGGTCTAGAAGATTCGGCTTGTTGACCCATTGGAGGTTTCAAGGTAGTATTTGGAGCTTTTGTACTTTTGCATACTTCGCATAGCCGAACATACTCCCTGACTTGTGTCACCATCCCTGGCCAATAATAGCTTCGCCGAATTTGTTCTAATGTTTTACCTGTGCCGCCATGGGCGCATATTACAGTGTCATGAGCTCGCTTTATTACAGAGTTGGTCAAACTCTGGGGAATCCAGAGTTTCCAACCATTTCTGCTGCCTTCCGAGTCTCCATTGTCATGTTCTGTTCTAATATATAGGTGTTTGCCTATAATATTGAAATCTGGGTATGCTTCGGGATCCTCTCCTATTTTCTCCTTTACAACACTATACTCTTCTTCATCAAAGCTTGGGGATTCTAGGTCAACTTCTGGCCCATAGTTTTCGATGGCTGCCACTTCATCATTATACATACGTGACAGCGCATCTGGCACAACATGTTCCTTGCCTTTTCGGTGGCTAATGTTAAATTTATGCCCCTGTAAATTCATCGCCCACCTCGCTAGGCGCCCTTTTAGGTTTGATTGCCTCATCAGCCACGACAAGCTAGAGTGGTCAGTCACTACTTCGAATTCCTGTAATTCGAGGTAACATCGGAATCGTTCAATGCCCAGGATGACTGCCAAACACTCTCTTTCTGTCACGCTGTAATTCCTTTGTGCCGAATTAAGTTTTTTCGACATATACGCTACCGGTCTCTCTTCGTTTAGGTCATTCATTTGCACCAGCACCGCGCCTACTCCATAGTCGCTGGCATCGCAATGCAAATAAAATTTCCGATTAAAATCGGGATTTTGCAAGACTGGGGCCGAAGTAAGAGCGCTTTTGAGCTGATCAAACGCAGTTTGTGCTTCTTCAGTCCAACAAAACTTTTTTTTTCCGGAGAGCAAATTTGTAATTGGAGTGGTTAATTCGGCGAAGTTAGCTATAAATCGTCTATACCAACCCGCTAGGCCCAAAAATCCTCTAACTTGTTTTATAGATTTTGGCGCAGGCCAATTGACTATCGATTCAATTTTTCCAGGGTCTGTTGCAATGCCTCCTTTTCCGATAATGAACCCTAAATATTTCACTTCGGTCACACAAAAACTGCTCTTTTCAATATTTAATGTTAAATTAGCTTTTCTAAATTGATCAGCCAGGCGCAGCAGTACGGTAAGATGTGCGTCGAAATCTGCCGATACGACACAGAGATCGTCTAGGTATCCAAAGCAACAATATTTCAATTCGGGAGGAATCACCTCGTCCATGAGACGGCTCATCGTTTGGGGAGCGTTGCACAGCCCGAAAGGCATTACCCGAAATTGGTATAATGGCCTCCCGGGTACTGTGAACGCTGTTATCGGTCGAGATGCGTCCGATAATGGCACTTGCCAATAAGCATCTTTCAGATCAATTTTGCTAATCAGATTGGCTTGCGGTAATCGTGCGAATATGCCTTCGATGCTCGGTAAAGGATATGCATCCTTTTTGGTGCAATCATTCACCTTACGAGCATCCAGACATAAACGCACTTTCCCTGGCTTCACTACCAGACGCATTGGAGAGCTCCATGCGCTACTGGATTTTTCGATTACTCCTAAATCGATCATACGATCAATCTCCTCAAACATCAGCTTCTCGACAGCCGGAGATACCGGATAAAAACGTTGTTTTATTGGAGTGGCGTCTCCAACTTCGATTTTGTGTTCAAGAAGTGATGTTTTCCCTAGACCCTGTTTAGCAAATGACGGAAATAAAGATTTCACGGCTTCTAATTGCTGTTTTTGTCGCGAATCTAATGGGTAAGCGTTGGTATCGGCTTCTTCATCTTTAGAATCCTCCAACTCTAACGAGGAGATCAATCCTGGGGCCAAATTGAATTCTCTCCAAAAATCGATGCCTAGAATGAGATTTTTCTCAATTGACGGAATTACAAAGAGTTTTAAAAGAGTCTCTTTGTCCTTATATGTCACAAGCGCTGAGAGAAAACCTAGCACTTCGTGCGATCTGCCGTCTGCCGTTTTTACTTTCGAGTTAATTTTTTTGAATTCTGCCCTTTTTTCCCAATCGTTTTGCGCCAAAGTCGACCCCACGCAACTAATATTTGCCCCTGTATCCAGTAACCCTTCTTCGGTTACTCCTAAAAAGGAAACCTTAGCGTAAAAACGCCCATCGCTTTCTTTATTAATTATTGAGGACACCAGTAATCGTTTCGTTAACCTTACGGCTTTCCAAAAGTTTCGCAAGCGCTGCGTAGATCGTTTTGACTTATTACCCGCATAATTTCCAAATATTCTTTCCCTAACTTTTATATAATTTGCGAGCCTGGCTTCATAAGGTTGTGTATGAAGGCGTTTTGTGTTTTTATTTTGGGCACATTTTTCTCTTGACATGTCCGGTAAAAGCATAGCTCTGGTCAGATTTTCTGAGCTAGCCGGTAAATCAGGTATTTTTGTAATTAGTGTTGCTTCGGGGCCGTTCGTGTCTGACTCACGAATGGTCCCTTGGCTTTTTCCGCTCTCTTTGCCAAACAGTTGGGGCATTGCGGCTTGTAAATGTTCTTTGCCCCGCAACCATAGCAGAAAACTTTGCGATTTTCCAAACACATATCCCAACCATGACCCTCACTGTCACAATTCCAACAACGATAGATTTTTATCGGTGCTTGAATTGCGTCGACATCGCCCAAATTAGGATCTGTGTCTTGAATAACATTGTCCTCTTCCAAAGCTGCCACGTTTCTTCGGCTGAACACCGGATTAGGTGCGGGCTTTGGGAACCGCCGAGTCGCGACTTCACCCAGCAAATTTTCGCGCATTTGCACCAGCTTTCGCAAGTGTGCAATCGAACGAATTTGCACATAAAGCAATTCGTGTCGTATCTCGGGCAGTAAATTCCTTGTCAACATCTCAATGAGCTGCTGCTCTGGAATAGATGTTGACATTCGAGAAGCTAGGAGCATGACATCGTCAAAAAATATCTCAAATGTCTCCCCCTGTTTTTGTTTGCGTGCTCTAATTTCTTCTAATATGTCGGTGTCGTTCCGGTAGTCTGTATATTGCTCTTTTAACGCCGCTCCAAACTCCCTCCAATTTATTTGAGGATTTTCTTTCCGATACCTCCAATACCACTCTCTAGCTTTCCCCACTAGTAATATATGTAAATTCTTGCAGACTGAATCTATATCATTGTTCAGACAGTCTTTGGTTAACGTGGCTACTCGATATAGGAATTCTTCTACGGTGACTCCTTTTGCCGACCCATCAAACTTGAGATTCCAGCTATGGATGAGCTGAGTAATCTTCTCCGGGTTTATTGCCGTGCTGTACCGAGAGCTACTTGACTGCTGACTCAACTCGTTAAGAATCAGATTTTGTCGGCTCACTTCGGGCGAAACTTGCCTGAGACTGAGGTTGGCTAATTGTCTGGCCACAATACTTTCCAGTTGTGCCCCTAGACGCTCATAATCGATGTTTGGAGAAGATGTTCGATTTGCTCTAGTATTTGAGCTTCCCCCCCGCCGTGTTTGCCTAACTTCTGAGTTTACTGCGCCCCGTTTCGGTCTTCCGGGGCCTTTAACATTTCTGGCTTGTTGGTTACCCTCTACCGATTCTCCCACTTGAGGGATTTTTTTATACCTCGTGTTGTGAGGATGTGTTTTGGGCACAGCTCCCTCGTTTTGAGCATCTAGCGCCCTTTGTTGTTGCCTCGCAGCGGCCGAAGTCGATGGTTCTAACCCCAAATTCATATCTGTCGTTTGTGATAAATCTGACCTAGGCAGCTCTTTTAACTCCGTTAATTGCAGCGTCTTCTGGCACGTTTGACAGACTTTAAACTGTATTACCCAGTCAGAAATGCAAGCTTCATGGAAGCTGTGCTGACATGGTGTAATTAATACTCTTTCTGCTGAGCCGGATTCCCATAATGGCTCTACGTAAATTTCGCATTTTACTACTTGACGGTTTGCATTTTCTGCGGCCAAGTTTTCTGTGCTACGTATTGTTGTCATTTTTAGTCTTTTTGTTGATTCGTTTTTTTTTTATTTTTCAAATTTATTTATTTATTTTAATTGTTTAAGTTATAATTTATTTTTTTTTTCCTCATTGAATTGATTTCTTCCAGTTGACTCTAGGCTAACGAAGGTTGTGCGCTTTATCCCGCAGTTGAGATAGTGTTGAAGAAGTTAAGAAGTTAAGTTAAGAAAGAGAAAGAAATATAGTGAAAAGAAACACAGTCAAGTCTCAAGAGTCGCTCATATACTCGAGGATAATATTTTGCTATGCCTAATATTATATTTCCAAGAGTACATCTTTCTTCACGCTTTTTCCCTTGCCTTGCTGTATTTGGTTACTTCATTATTTTATGCCGAGTCTTAGTTTCAGTGGTCGATATTTAGGACTTGCCTAAATTCGATTTCCAGCTGCTATTACTCGCAATATTATTTTCTATTTAGAGGCTTTCAGTAGCTTCTACGCATTTTACCCTGTATAAATTTTGACACTTTTCTCGCATCATGCGTTTTTTCGCACATGCGTTTGCCCTTCGCCCCACGTTTTGGGCGCCAATTTGTAATATCCTCCCTATGAATGGAATTTATATTTCCTAGTAGTTTGAACTATGGATATGGTTCCTTTCCTTGGCTAGGCCGCCCTCCCCTTTGGATTCTTTAGCGGCTAGCAAAAACAGCCTGTGGGGGGGTTCTTTTGGAGAACTTCCTAGCCTTTTTTATGAGGGAAGACACACAAAATATAAATAAAAAGAATCTTTGCCACTATGTCTTGAGTCAGAAAATAAAGATGAGAAAAGAAAGTAAAAGAACAAAACAAAAAAAAAGAAGTGATAGAATTTACGAGAGTAGAGCAAGAAAAGAAACACTACCCTTCTACGGGGCGCACTTTGGGGACACTACTGGTGTTGGTGTAGGTCCCGCGTCTTTACCCACCCTACCTATGAGTCCTTTTCCGCATTTTTTTTGAAGACTCCCTGCCCTAACATTACCCTTTCATCAACCTTCCGAAATCATTATAAAATTAGTTTAGTTTTCCATTTGAAAATTCATAGAAGTATTCATTTATTTCTAATACAGTACATACATTTTAGATTCCTAAACTGTTTCATGTTTAAGCTGTTATGTTCCTATGATCTTAATATTTTTACTAAAGAAAAGAATAAAAATTTTGTATAAACCTATGCGCATATGCTATCTCTTAATAATATAAACCTAATATATAAATAAACATTTCATTCAAAATCATTTCTCATTTTTCCATCGCGACGCTAACTAACTATTCGGTAAATTTCACAAAAAAAACCTATCGATCACGTCGCATCTCAATGTGTTTACAATTTAAAAGATTGCAATTATTGCATTAAATTTTCGGTGCAAATATTTGCGCGGCGCAAGTGCTCTATTTTATCGGGTGTAATTGCTTATAGTGATAGTGAATAAAACTAGTTTATGCCGACATCTCAGGTAAGTACCTAAACAAGTTACTGAACCATGGAAAAAGGTCTTAATATGCCACGATCAGTGCCATACAAAACAGCTGTTTTTGTTTACCCTTTTATTTTTCTTTGTGGTATCAAAAATAAAATGTTTATTGCTTGCTTAGTTTTCTTAATTTTTCTTTGTATATGTATTTTTTTTTTTTTTTTATTTCTTTTTTTTTTAAATGTTATCGTGCAATTTCCTCGCAAACGGTGTAGTCGTAAATATAAAATAAATGTACACTTACCCCCAGTTCTCCGTTGGGCCCAATAGATCGTTGGTTGCTAAATGTTATTTTAAAGTTTATTTTATACACGTACATACACCAGAGGCAGAAAAGCAAGCAATATTCTCAAAAATAAAAAAATGGCAACTAAGACAGTTTTCCTTTCCCTATGTGACACTATAGCTCTATTCTAATTTCATATGCATAGTCTAACATCATACTGATTTTTTTCTCTTTCGGAATTTAGTTATTCGCCGCAAAAATAACAATTTTCACTAGCCAATAACTGGCTGCCAAACGGTTGCCAGAACTTCAGCTCGAACGATCGCCAAACTGCTGCCAGACTCCCGCAAGCTGCACACTGCCGAAGCTGCTGCAAAACTGCCGCAAGCTGCACACTGCCGTAAGCTTCGTTAATGGTGAGTTTTCTTGGCTTCCTTTTTTTTTTGTTCTACTGATTTTCTTTTTGCTTTTTTGTTTTTGTATTTTTTTTTTTTTTTTTTAAATGGATTTCCCTGTCAAACAGATTCTCTCTGGGCCTTCGGTGTATGATACTTATGTGTCTGGTATTTTTTCCAATAAGTGAGCCTTCATGAGTTAATAATTTTTTTTTTTTTTTTTTTTGTTATATTTGTTGAATTTTTATCCTCATCGGTCTTCTTTGGTTCATTCCAGCGTTCGCAAACTATGCCCCGATGTAGGACTCCGCGCCCGACTAGCTCTAGGCTGCTAGCGCGCCACTCTGCTTGGCCCTAGATGCTGTTGCAGGTAAGATTGCACTGCGCCTCAGGCTGTATGTAAATCCTGACCAACCAAGTAATTAGTATCCAGAAGAGAATAAATTTTTCTGTTCAACTTACTTCAAAAATTTCTTTTCTTGGTCACTAACACTTCCTTTCTTTTTTCTCGTTTTTTTTTTTTCCGATTTTCCAGACACAGGCACCCAGTCGTCGCGGAGGAGAAGGTATGAGCGCGATGATTTAGCAAAATCTAGGAAATCGCCATACTTATTCTCCTCCTTGCCCCCTTTCTTTTCTCTTTCGGACAAGTTTCAACACTGACTAGACACCATTAAGGATACCTCATACTTCTATCATAATCCCCGTAAGTATGCAAAGTTGCATTAATTATTTTACTAACTAATTGATTTTTTCTTACAGATTCCTGATACTTAGTTTTAATTTAATTTAATATATTTTAAGAAACTTTAGTTTTAATATTTATTTATAATTTTAATGTATTAGTTATAAGACTCTGTCCGTTTT